>JBBBVM010000049.1:1903911-2232483 GCA_037355625.1 Petunia x hybrida | reverse complement strand
AACAATGGATTGTCTATGGAGTTAAACCTTTCAAACCATGGAGGGTCAAGTTCACACTCATCATACACATTTGAGGAGTCATCAAGTATAAGCCTATCCATCCCATCTACTAGGGACTCCTCAAGGTCACTACCATCCTCACTAAAACACATAGGTCCACCAAAGATAAGCATATCAATAAGGGCATGATCACTCAACTCATCTTCCCCTTTATCAAAAATTGGTGGTGTGCCATGACAAGGTCCACAATCGAGGTCAACTACAATATCTTCATTAAAGAGAGGATCAATGAAAATCGAGCTCACATCATGATATGGCTTATCTTCCCTATCTACTAGTGGTTCACATTCACACACAAGTTGACCCAATGATTCTACACTAGTTGCAATCACCTTATAATCACACATATCATCAACTAGCATAGCATTTTCATAAACACTCTCACATGACAAGGAAGTAACATGCTCAAGGGGAGAACTATCACTCACATTTGAATGGCCATCTTGCTCACTCAATGCACTTGAAGTGTCATGAATTATCTCTCCACCTTGAACCTCACATTGGAGATCTTCTTCACCTTGTCCTTCCATCTTGGAAGATGATTGAGGCTCCATTGGATTGCCTCCAAGAGTACCTACATAAGTATTCACACAAGTAGAAGAAAAAGATAAAGGGTTAAGGTTAGAATAAGGGGTGTCCTCACTCTCAATGATTCTTTTTCCCTCTTTCTTTTCCCTCATTTTCTTTTCAAAGTCGGGTGTAGATTCGGGTGGTGACATCCCACTCACATCACTCAACACATCCTCTCCTTTTTCCACTCGAGGAATGTCGCCGGTCACTCCCTTACTCCTCTCAATCTTTTGTCTCTCATATTCGGGTGAGTTGGGACGAGGCCCAAGAATACCCATAGCCGGAGTAGGTGGACTTTTAACATCAACCCGGAATCTAGGACTTGGAGGCTCATCACTTGATATCTCCTTCGTCTTCATTGGTGAACCACTTGGCTTTGGAGCTTGTGGTTTGGGGTTCACCTTGTTGACAATTGTCAACTCTTTTCTTACACTAGTCCCATCATTGCTCGTGATTGTAGGACTTCTTGTTTGCACTCTTTCAAGCATAAGGATTCTCCTCAATCGTTTCCTACTATTTCTCATGTTTGTAGGACTTCTTGATTGCTCAATTTTAATCATGGAATGAGGTTGTTCCTCCTTTTCCCCTTGCATAGACCAAGAAAGTGTACTAGGAGGTAAATTGTCTCTTGCCCTAATAGGTTTCAACTCATAGCTTCTTCGACCCTCGCTCACAAGATACTTGTCCTCCGCTAGTCTATATTTTACTTTCTTTCCTTGCAACCATGGATCACATAACCAAACATCAAGATGTCGCATGGGATACACATCACTCCAAATATAGCTTTTGAAATTCCTATGAGATATGTACACCCAAGCCTTCTTGGTAACCCACACTCCATTGTACTCATATGATACTCTAGAGCATAGCATAGTAGCCTTAGCTTACTAACTAATGAAGTGCTAATGCAATTGGTATCGGTGTCACTAATCTTGAGCAAGTATTCTCTATTTCCTTCTACCCCAACATCGAACCTTCTTAGACTCAAGTTTCGTATAGAACCCACGAGATAACTTGGAAGTCCAAGAATAGTATCACCATCAACTCGAGTCTCCCTTATCCCTCCTCTCCTAGCAACACCACTAGGATAACTTCCACTTCCCGTCACTCTTCCAACACTAGAAGTGTAGTTGAAAGTCGAGGAAGGAGTCTCATTATAGAACCCATAGGAACTCCTTGAAGTAGGAGTTTGGCAGAAATCCCCTCTACCCTCTTCGGTTCCACAACCCATAGAACTACTCACACCATTCCTTTCCTCGGTCTCATTCTCATCCAAATTATCCTCTAAGTGTTGGATTTGAGTGTCTATGGCCTCCATCTTAGCCAAAATGCTCGGAAGGTAAGCTTCAACTAACTCCCTCCCATTTACACCTTTCTCACCATTCCCACTTCCATCCAAACCTCTCTTATGGCTCCTTGTACCTGCAAAAGACATTTTAAGAAAGTGCAAAAGTTAGTATAAACAACCCCACTTGCTCTCCCTTACCTTTGGTGGTGGCTCTCGACACTCTTTTAGGTGCATACTCCTAAGCCCCCAACCAAAGATGACCTTATCTCTTTTAGGAACCACAATGGTATGATCAATCAACTAGTACACCCAAGTAAAGGCTCGAAGTGGAGTTGATGCGACTCGATGTACGGAAGCTATTTGTAGTGCGCACTTAAGGCCAAAGAAGTTCTACGACTTTAAGTAAAGCTTCAAGACACACAACACCCTATAAGCTTAAAGATTAATGTTAATAAAGTAGCACAAATACCTTAGGAATACTAACCAAGAAGTACGGAAGCGAAACAAACACGAAAACACACGAAACGAAGCAACCGGACACCCTCCCAGAAGTAGGCGGTCCGCCTCTATAAGTGGGCGGTCCGCCTACTGAACTTCAGAGAGTTCTATAGGCGGTCCACCTACTTTTCAGGCGCCCCGCCTACTGGCAACTTCAGCACAGTTCAACAGCGGGTTTTTGGCCCTTTTTCACCCAAATTCTGATGTTTTCAAGGTGTTTTTCCAATCCAAAGGTACCCAATGGTGTTTTCAACTAATACAATCAATCCCCAATGATTTATATCAACACCCAATCCATAACGAATTTAAATCAAGAAATTTCAATCAAGTTCAAGAGTTTTTCAATTTTGGGGGTTTTAGATTTTTCAACTTTTGATTCTCAATACCAAATCACGTAACAAGGGTACCAAATCATCGGGAATACAATAACAAGAAATCTCCAATATCAAACAATTAATGGATCATCAAATCCAATCCACAGCATGAATTTTTTATTAATTTTCACTTTTTTTCAATTTTTTTTGTTTTTCTTCTTTTCTTCAAGAACAAGAACAACAATAAAAATAAACTAAACTAAAAATTGGATGAACAAGGATCGAGGGTTTTTAGGAACAACACCCGATCCATGCTCTGATACCAAGCTGATGCGGGGGTAAATAAGCGGAAGCGATAAACTAAGATGCGGAAGCAATAATTATAAGACGACAAGAAAAATAGGGACCGAGAAGAACAGAAATAGAAGAAAAGAATGGATAAACGATTCAAACCATGAATTGAATATTCGAGAGGAAGGAAACTTGGACCATACAAGGATTCTGTACTAGTGACGAATCTCCATGGGTTCCAATTAAAGAGATAATTCGAAGCTTCAAGCTTCAACAAGAAGAAGGCCTTGCCTCTCTTTCTATGTCTATTCTTCAAATCTAAACAAGCTAATGAAATAAAATGACTAAGTGTGGTATTTATAGGTCCACCACACTTCTAAATGAAATGTCTAAATAGCCCCTAAGTCTAGTCAAAACAATACAAGTCACTTAGGGCTATAGTTGAAATTACACCACAATGTAGTAGGAAACTCGGATGGACCCTCAGCAAACTAGGCGCCCCGCCTGAATAGTAGGCGCCCCAGCCTAAAAGTGGGCGGCCAGAGTAGGGGGTCCGCCTAAAAAAACAGGCGCCCCAAACTCTTGAGGCTTGATTTCAAGTGGGCGGTCCGCCCCTTTGAGTAGGCGGTCCGCCTCTTCCTGGGAGGTCTTGAAATGGCTCAAAATGTATTTCCCGAGCCTCTCCTTTGGAGCCTAGGTAGCCCTCCTTCCTTGGCGCTCCTTTGCATGATATTCAATAACTTCCGGAGCCTGTGACTTGCCTTCCTTGTGCTCTCAAGCTTGGCTCTTGATGATTGGCGCTTAGGCTCTCAATTTGCCCCGCATCATATTACCTCACTACAAGAACTCTCTTTCTTTTCTATTGATCACTCGTAGACTCTTAGGAATACAGTGTTTGTAAGTAAAAGATTTAGAGAGAAAGTAGATTGTAAGTAGAAGCGTGTGATAATCTCCAGCAAGCTTCTCATATAAATAGTGATCAAATAGAGTTGCCCGTTGAGGCTGAGATATGGCAGATCTGCTCGCATGATCATTGGAGGATGACGAAGATTTGATATATTGGAATTGAGGAAGGAGAGATCGACCCAAGATATTTGATTCTCTAGAAGATACAAATATCTTCGTAAAGAATAAGGCAAGAGCTGATTTGGGACAAGTCCCACACAATTAGCGCGCTTAACAGATTGGCATTCCAAAGCTGACTCTTTTGATTGGCAATTGGCAATCTTCCTTTCCATTTGAGATCTTCCAAAGAGATCTTCCTTGATAGTCCTGCATTGTACGTTATACTTAAGTATTGTGTCCTTTTTTGTCATAATCAAAACTTAGAATTCAATTAACTCAATAATCTCTCCCTTTTTGATGATGACAAAAAGAAAAGGAGGATGTGACAGGATACTCCCCTTTCCAGCATAGTCGACTATTGAATCTTGATAGTCGGCTTCCCCCGAGTATATGCTACCTGCAACAAAAGAAACCAAATAAAGACTCTAGGGGCTAGAAGGTTAGTTGGCTCCCCCTGAGTATGAGCAGCCCTATATACCATTATCACATAGATACCATAAGCACATAGATAATTAATTTACATGAATGCTAGAGGGCATAAGTCTGTTCTCCCCCTTTGGCATCTGCAAAAAGGAGCAAAAAAATTTGTCTAAATCATTCAAAATATTACAGACCTAGAGAAATAGTTAGCGAGGAGCAAGGAAATATGTAACAGTGTTCACAACACTGTCAGTCATCCTATCCAGCTTAGTTTGAACATCTCTAGACATAGCATCAATGCGAGGCTGAACATCTATAGAGACAACATCAATCCTGGTATGTACCTGTCTAATAGCAGCAGCAGAGTCAGTCACAACAGTGTCTAACTTGAGAGAAAACCTTCCAACATCTCGTTTAGTTCTTTGATGTCTTCCGAGACTTTTTCACTTTTGAAGTGCAGACTAAGTAGCAGGTCATTTAGATCAGTCATTGCATCTTTAAGTTTTACAGAGGGTTCATCAGCAGCACAAGGAATAGAGGATTTAGAGGGACCAGCATGGTCATTAGCGGGTTTAGGGGTCTTAGTTTCCTTGCGAACCCAAATGCCATCAATGCGAACATAACCCATAGATACAAAGGTGCGAGAATTGTAGCAGGCAGTCAATGAACAAGATTTCCAGGCAGATATGTCAACACGATAAAAATGCAGAATTCGAGTAATAACTAACCCATATGGCAGAGATGCACATTTAGCAATACTTTCAAGCATGTACTCAATAATCCATGCAGCTAAGTCTAGTTTCTTCTTAGTAACTAAGCAATAGACAATCAAAGTATCACGCTGTGAAAGAGAACTAAGTGAACTTGTCCTGGGTAGCAGAGTAGTACCAACAATGTGAGCAAGAACACGAATTTCAAAAGATAGGTCTAAGGGCCCAACTTGGCCTTCAGGAATATCAGTTTCACATAAAAAAAATTTTGGCTTGCTCAAAAGATACTTCAAAATCAGATGGCCATGAAATTTTAAAGAACTCAAAATAACCAGAAAACTTACACCCCAAGATGCGACACAGAATAGACTTGGTAATCACAATTCTAGTGTTCAGAACCATTGTCTCAAAACCTCCAGAAGAGCAAGGTCGAAGATTTGCATAAAAAGTCTTACCAGATCCTCAGGAATGTCAGCATGGTCAGTGGAGAAGAAGTTTGACCAGTCTTGGGCATGAAACCAAGGTTTGAGATCACAATTTAGGGATTCCATGGCGTCCAAATCAACAAGTCTCCCGTGGGCCAGAGGTTTATCTTTGATAGCATCAAGTTTCTCATGAGCAGAGGTATCCCAGAAATCCAAGGTTTCGTCTAAATCAGCAAGAGAAAACTCCTTTTGGGGTCTTTTCACACAATCCCCATCATCGCATAGTTGATTAATGCTCAGAAGATTGTGCTTGAGTCCATCAACTAGAAAGGCTTCTTTGATGTCACAGGAGGGGCTTAAAGAGATAATACCTATGCCAACGATCTTTCCTTTGGCATCTCATCTAAATTTAACAGAACCTCCATCGATCCTTATTATAGATTTGAACAGCTGTTTGTCACCAGTCATATGTCGGGAGCATCCACTATCAAGAAACCATTTTCCCATTTTCATTGTCTTTTTGTGATGTCCCTGCAAGACAAAGATTTTAAGTATTTTTAGGTACAGCTTGCTTGGGTCCTTGCAGGTTAGCTTTAGAGGTGCTAGCCTCACTTTTGACCTTTGGTCTCCAAATTCCTCTTCCAGGATTTCTCCTTTGACATCTTCTAAACACATGTCCTGGTTCTCCACAATGATAGAAAATAGGCATGATTTGAGTTTTTGTGATAGATGAGGTGGATGTGAAAGATTTAGCTGATCTGTAGAAGCTATTAGATCTTACCTAGCTATGACTAGTGGATTTTCGATGGCTGTTAAGTTTGAACTTAAGTTGATTCATTTCTTCCTTTAAGAATTCATTTTCAGTTTCAACTACCTCCAACTTAATTTCCCATTCCTCTTTCTCTTTACTTAATCATTTCTTAAGTGCCTTTTCAAGTTCATCTAAAACTTCATCTAAGTTTCTAGAATTTTCAATGCAGAATTTACTACGTACCTCACTTGTGTCATTTGATAAAATTCCACTGCTGGTGGAGTTATCTGAGGCCATAAAACAAATGTTTGCTGCTTCTTCCTGCTCAGTATCAGCTACATCCTCATCGCTCCATGCTGCGTAAGATCTGTTCCTTCCTTTTCTTTTAGCATCAGGGCAGTTGTTTGCAATGTGACCTTGTTTGCCACATTCAAAGCAACGTCCTTCATTTTTGTAACTTGGTTGATCTTTATTGAAAGGAACTTTCCCCTTTCTGAACTGTCTTCTTCGATTAACTAGACCATTTAAGTTCCTTGACATCATGGCAAGTTGTTCTTGAATATCATCTTCTTCAACTTCCTGGTCATAGTCGACTTCTTCTTTTGTAGTATTGAACGCCACAGTTTTCTTTTTCTTTTCCAATGCTTTACGTTTCAGATGAGTTTTCTCAAAGGCAATCAGATCACCTCTGAGTTCATCATATGAAATCTTGTTCAGATCTCCACTCTCTATATTTATGACCTTTGCTTGCCAAGTGGTAGGAAGACTTCTCAGAATTTTTCTTATTTGTTCACTACTGGTATAGATCTTTCCAAGGGCTTTGAGTTCTCCAATGATTTTGCTAAACCTAGCAAACATATCTTCCATAGACTCTCCATCCTTCATTTGAAATAGTCCATACTCATAAAATAGTCCATACTCATAAACTAGAAGATTAATTCTAGTTTCTTTGACTTTGCTAGTTCCTTCATAGGTAACTTCCAGTTTATCCCATATCTCTTTAGCAGTTTCAAGAAAGAATATTTTTTCATCTTCTTCACCACTGATAGCATTGTAAAGAATATTCACAGCTTTGTAATGAAGTTGGATAACCTCTCTCTGTTCGTCAGTATAATCATCCATATCAATATCAGCCGGAACATTTTGAGGATCTCCTTCTTTCTTTGATGGCTTAGTAGTAGGAATGTCAAAGGGTCCCTTCTTGATAACACGCCAGACCTTAAAGTCAACCGATTTAACATATGTTTCCATACGAATCTTCCAATGACCATAATTCTTACTATTGAAGTAAGGAGGTTGGGTGTCAGAAGTTCCCTCTTGTAGCAGTGCTCCATTAACGACGTGTGAAGACATGATCTTTTCTCACTTGCTGTAAGGCAAAACAAAAATATTGTGAGTCCAAGCTCTGATACCAATTGATGAATACAGGGGGGGTGAATTGTTCAGACTTATAAGTTCAGTAGACTCATCAATTTATTAGTTGACTTAGGTGATAATTAAAATACTTTGCAGAAATAAAAGCAACAATAAAGAGTAAGTGACACAGTGATTTTACACTGGTTTAGAACCAACTGGTTCCTAATCCAGTCCCCTTGGGTCTCAAGGGAGTTATCTATCTTCAAGCTCTTTGTAAAATACAAGTACACTTATGGTTTATTGTTAACCAAAAATGTCCTTTCACATATGGTTTTATCCCTTCGCTCACCACCAACGATCTTGTCTGATTTATAGATAATTAGACCAACTTCCGTGACACAACTATTACCTCACTACAAGAACTCTCTTTCTTTTCTATTGATCACTCGTAGACTCTTAGGAATACAATGTTTGTAAGTAAAAGATTTAGAGAAAAAGTAGATTGTAAGTAGAAGCGTGTGATAATCTCCAGCAACCTTCTCGTATAAATAGTGATCAAACAGAGTAGTCCGTTGAGTCTGAGATATGGCAGATCTGCTCGAATGATCAATGGAGGATGACGAAGATTTAGTATACTGGAATTGAGAAGGAGAGATCGATCCAAGAGATTTGATTCTCTAGAAGATATAAATATCTTCGTAAAGAATAAGGCAAGAGCTGATTTGGGACAAGTCCCACACAATTAGCGCACCTAACAGATTGGCATTCCAAAGCTGACTCTTTTGATTAGCAATCGGCAATCTTCCTTTCCATTTGAGATCTTCCCTGATAGTCCTGCATTGTACGTTATACTTAAATATTGTGTCCTTTTTGTCATAATCAAAACTTAGAATTCAATTAACTCAACAGAATCCTGAAAACACTTTCGAAGCATCACTACATGAAACACCGGATGAACTGGCATAGAAGCTAGAAAGTCGAGCCGATAATCCCACCTTACTAATGCGCTTCTCCATACAAAAGGGCCAATAATCTGGGACTAGGCTTTCCTTTTCTTTGAAATCTCTTTATACCTCGCGTCGGCGAAACTTTCAAAAATACCATGTCGTCGACCTCAAACTCTAACCCTCGGCTCCTCTGGTTCGAGTATGAAATCTGTCTGCTTTAAGTGGTCCGTAGATGATCATGAATGACAGGAACAACATTCAGAGTTTGTCGAACCATCTCTGAACTCATCACCTCAATATCTCGAGAATCGAACCAATTGATAGGAGAAAGACATTTACGACCGTACAAGGCCTCAAATGGAGCCATCTGAATTGAGTACTAATAGCTATTATTATAAAAAAACTCCGCTAAGGCCAAATAATCATCCAGTAGCCTTCGAAGTCCAATGCACAAGCTCTCAACATATCCTCCAGAACTTGAATAGCCCGCTGTTGCACCCCACTTTTTCTACCTCCTCCGGACCGAGCGCCCGAAGAAGAAAGTAAGTGGTTTCTGACTTGGATAACTTGTTTGAGTTAGAGTTTTGGAGTCGCCACCTAATAAATTTCTTAGGCGTATTAGGTCACCTAAAAGCATTTCTAATTCAATTTAAAGAAATAACTTCGGGTTGGTCTACTAGTCGGAGATTTTGGTAAGTGTTCAAGTTATCCTAGAAGGAAAGGGTTAGGCACCTCCTAAGTTCCACAAATGTGGTTCCCGGCCTATTTCTAGATTAGGTTTAAATGTATTGCTTAGTAAAGGATAAAAGCTAAATAAAATAAACAAAAGGAATATGGGATGTAAAATAAATAAATAGGCAGTTTAATATATTTGCATAAATAATCTAAAATAATAATTATGTTGTACAAATAGCCATAAATTAAATAATTAAACAACAAATAACTAATTAATCATTTGAATAGATAATCCTAGGTTTATTTATCCTATTCGGATCATAACTTAGCTTTTATCGGAGGAGATAGTTTCATAATCCACTATCCTATATAGCTTGGGTAATTTCCATCATATCCGAGGGGCTTAAATACCCTTAACCCCCATACCCTCTTTGAGTTGTTAATCTAAAACACAATGCTAATATTTTACGGCCTAAAGCTTTGCTAGCGTCCCACTTAATATCTCGGAGGCCATTGAGATTACTAATTAAAAAATACCTAGAATCCCTAAATGTGTTAAGTGCCCCATAACTAGACCTCTAAGCGTCAAATGAAATACGGTTATGCTAGTAAACAAGCAAGTTATATTTAATTAAAAAAAAAAAAAGCACTTTCAAATTATATATAAAAAGTAGCCTCCAAATTAGACTTAGCAAATTTTGAATCGTCACTGCTATACGCTGCTGCTGTTAATCTAGAATACTGGATTTGCAGTAACAAGTCAGCTTTCAACACGGATTACAGTTTTAGCCACTTTTGAAGAAAAATAGTATAACCTGCGACTTTTCAGAAAATCAGCATTTGCAAAAACAGTGTACTTTTTAGTTTCAATTTTCAGTTATATACCTCCGTGAAATCACTTTAGAAATTGTATAACTAGACCACTTTTGAATGTTTCTTACGGTTTTAGCCCCCTGGACATAAAAACAAAGGAGGGTTAGAGATAGCCCCTGTGTAGCCAATTTTGATTGCTTACAGCAGTAATACACGCATTGCACCTGTCCTAAATACTAGTTTGCACCTTAGGTTCTTATACAAGCCATTAATACCTAACGAATACATGATTTAAGCATTCAAGTTTCTAGTTACAATATGACATAACAACAATTAAAAAAAACGAGGTAAGAAGCAGGGACTTCGTCCCTTGAACTCTTGTCGGATCCCTTTTTGAACCAATGTATATAGGTCCTAGTCAATTCAAAGAGAGACCTGTAATAGCCAATTCTATTAGAAGATGGCCTCTAATAGACCCAAACGATTACATAGCTTCATAGAACACCATCAACAGTCCATGCTAAGCACATGCTAGTAAGAGATCCATACAACCAGTTCTTGGATTTACCTCAATGAAGCGATCTGGCAAAGGCCAAATAGGATATAAGCATACAAGCAATAACAAGGAATAAAAGTAAAGGAGGCCAAGCCTTTCGTCTTGAACCGTAGTGGGCAAACACTTTCTCAAGAGATAAGGAGGCAGTCCGCTTGAGGAGTTTCCAGAAAAGTAATAGAATGAAAGTAGTTTCAATAGAGAAGGAGAGAATGTACCCCTTTTCAGTGTGTAGAGGAGATATCCAGAGAGTTTTTTTTGCGAGAGGAGAGGATGTATTTTTAAGGTGTATTCAGTCTGTCTAAGTTCCTTTAAAGGGTGAGAGAGTACTGATATTTATAGGTGTAGGATAGAGTTGTTAGAATTCAAATCCTCTTTATAAAAGAAAAGAAAAATCAGTCAATCATTGACACAGAGAAATAGGAAATTCTGCTACTAATTTGCTTTGATTGAAAAAAAGATACCAGGATAATCCTTCCAAAAATATTTTAAACTGATTCAAATTCAGATTCAAAAAAAATATATTTTTCAAAATATTTGCAAAAGCTGACATATAAGCATGGATTAAGAACAAAACTGATAGGCATGTAGGTCCAAATAATTAAACAGAAAAATAAAGATATTACCCGTGTTGAAGAAAAGTCGGGTCGGGTCGGGTCGGGTGCGCCTGACCCGATCAGTTTATGTTTGATTCTCAACATTTCAAGTTCGAATCATTGATTACTTGCCTTGTGCATGCTAAATCAGTGTGTATCACGTCTTGTTTGATCCGGATTCGACGAGATTCGTTCAATCCCTTCTTCTTGCTCCTCTTTTCCGTGTGAAAATGACAAGGGAGAGAGAGGGATGAGCGGAGTTGCGTTAATGGCGGAGGAGGCAGCGGGATCGGGTGGCGTGTGTATATGGATGGGTTTAAGGGTAAAGGGATGGGAGAGATGAAAGGGGTGACGACTGGTGTGAGTGTGAGGGAGTTGGGGGGAGGGGGAAATGATTTAGGGCTTTCTAGTGAGGGGTGTGATGTGTAATAATGCTAGATTTAATTCTAGCTGTCGGATTAGTGGGATGAATGGTCACAATCTGGCCGCGTAGGCGCATTGGGGGTGAGTGTATAAATATGTTTGCTGAGGTGGATAAGTAAATGATGCTTTAGAGAGTGGTACCAGGTGCTGGAGTGAGTTGTACGTGTGCTAAGAGTGTATATTAGTGAGGTGTAAGCTTAGGTGGAACTTGTGTGGTGCACATGTGGACAAAAATATGATGATGGGGACTAGATGTAGTATTTTTGGAGTTGGAAAATGACAATTTGGCTAATATTTAATAAAATTTCTTTTAAATATAAATAATTAGTATGTAAATGGAGAAAATTATGAATAATTATCAGTAAATGCTATTACTCACAAATAAATATAAATGATCTTAAAAAATATTAATTAAATATAAATAGTCACAAATAATTATTAAATGAGGTCGTAATGTATTAAATCGTGCGAATAATATATGTATTTCAGAAAGTAGCCTCAATGAATGCAATTGCGTAATTATAATCACGATTAAGGAAGTATTATATAAATAGAAGATTAATAATAGTATTACACACGTAAATGCATATTATATAATGCAGTTTTGATTGGAAAATTACAACTATCAATTTTAATTAAATATAGCCAAATTGAAAAAAACGGAGGGGCAAAATTGGGTGTCAACAGCTGCCCCTCTTTGCTCGGGGATGATGAAAGAGTCTTCGGACAAAGATATTTGATGGAGTAGCCAATTTTTTCACGACGGACGGAATGACTTATAGCTTGTGTGAAAGGGTTTATGACGCACGAGTAAATATTTTTGGCACGATTTTTAGGAGTGGGAATAGAAATTTATGATAAGAAATGGGAAGCACACAATCACTCCTCAAAACTTTATCCGGGAATCTTTCTCTATCACCTCTGTTGAACTTTATAAAGGATGTCTCATTCCAATTATCATGCCAAAATATCTGCTTATCTGTCATGTTAATCACTGTCAAAGATATTTTCTCCATAGGAGATATTGCTCTCTCGTCTCATAGGTATCAAAACACGCATTCTAATTGTCTTGCTTTCAACTTTGTATGTATATCAACTAAGACGGGCTTAAGTTGTCTTTTCATTGACGAATATCCAAGTTGATTGCTCAATGTTGTCTTGTCTTATGCTTGTTTGATTGATGTCTCATCCACATATGCAAACCATATACCTTTCAAATTCTATGTCCACCGATGCGAACCTTATACTTCAAATCGCTGAACTACGCCAACAAACGGGGACCCTACTCTGCTTCAAATTGCCGAACTATGCTCACAAATGCAAACCCTATTTTGCTTCAAATTGTCAAACTATGTCCAGTAACGCGGACCCTATATATCTACCGACGCAGATTCTATGCTTCTTCAAATGATGTCATGTCCACAAACGTGAACCCTATATATCCATCGACATGGATCCTATGCTTCTCAAATTGATGCCATGTCCACAAATGCGGACCCTATATATCCACCGACATGGATTCTATGCTTCTCAAATTGATGTCGTGTCCACAAACGTGGACCCTATATATCCACCGACATGTATTCTATGCTTCTCAAATTGATGTCACGTGGACGCTATATATCCACCGACATGGATTCTATGCTTCTCAAATTGATGTCATGTCCATTGACGCGGACCCTATATATCCACCGACATGGATTTTTAAATTGATGTCATGTCCACAATCGCGGACCCTATATATCCACCAACATGGATTCTATGCTTCCGTCAATCTTATAAATATTATTTTGCAATAGTTGTTAGGTATACTCGGTACCTGTGTAAAGCTGCAATCAAAGAAAATTTGTGAGTTTTCAGGGGGAGGTTGACTTGCGCATTTTTTGTACTTTGAATTTTTTGTCGCATCTTGCATGATTGTCTTCTTGTAATATCTCTCTTTTCGAGCACCAAACCTTAGTCAAGCTGTGAGCAAAAAAGGGAGAACAAAAGAGAATATGCATGTGTTTTGAGAAAAATAATGTTTAAAGAGTAATGCAAATTTATTCCATTGAATCATAGGCTGCGACCTATTGTCTGGATATAATCTCCTCTAAATCCATTTAATGCTCCAAGATCATCCATTTCGAAATTTTGAGGGAAGCTTAAAATTTCTTCCCCAGTGTGCTGCTTGTATTTTCCCTGCCCCAATGTGTTGTAATGCTTTTTTCAAATTTTTTTAGGGAACCTTGAAAAATTCTGTCCCAGTAAGGGAACCTTGAAAAATTCTGTCCCAGTATCCAATGAAATTCTTTTATGACGTGACCGTGCCTTGAGTAGGCTGCCTACATATGCCCTCTTGGGAATCAGGTCGCTACGTAGTTCAAATTCCATGAATGTCGCTGATGTCGATTTTGATCTGAAGTATCTCTTGCTTGTGTCTGAGTAAAGGGGTTTTGGTTGTACTTCACGATACATCTTTGCTGATATTAATGTCCCTCTTATCGATATTGTGTACATGACATAAATATCTTGTTTTGTCTCGATCTGGAGAATTCTATTTTAGGATCAATTGTCTTGCCCTAACTTCCTTGGTAAATTTCTTTGCCATTCTATTGCTTGTTGTGTTCAAACTTTTCTATCCATGAGCGTCACTTGTTCGAGTATGCTTTTGATCTATTTAGGATTGTCTAATTCTGCTTCTCATATGCATTTCTACTGTTTCGCCTTGAACTGTAAGTCATCTCCGTCAATATCTTCTTGATGCTCTTATCTCAGTTATTTGCTATGAGATTTCCGCGATTAACCATGAAGTTCCTTAGATGTCCTTTGTCGAATCACCATAGCCTGGCTTGTACTCGTTGTTTTGGATTGCTTTCTCACATCGCAGTCGCAAATTCAATGGAATTAAAATAATTTTGCAGAAAGTGAATGATCTGTACTCAATAATGAAAAATAGGAAATGCTTTTATTATTGGATTTGAGAAATAGTCTTCGAATGATGATGCAACAAAGTTTGAAAACAAATAAAACAAAAGCTAACGACTCGGAGTCGTGTTTTATTTAAGAAAACAACTAGTACCCCAGCTCCACTAAGGTTCTCGACATGCTCGGGATGTGCTGCAGGTTCAGTTGTTCGGCATAACTTTAGATTCAGCTTCCAGGATATTCAGGGCCTCAGTATACTTTTCGAGAACTGTATCATATTCTTCCATGAATAGCTCCTTTACACCGGTCAGCTCATCTTCTTCATCATGAACATCCTTGGAAAGTCCTCCACCCTTAAGATTTTTCATGTGGCTTGAAAAGATGGATGCCTATTGCAAAGTTGGAACAAACTGCTATAGTGAATGATAACCTCTTGTATCCTTTGTAGTTCTTTTTCCTTTGCAAATCAAGATGTACTCCATGCCAAACTTGTATTCATCAAACACTATTTTTTCTTAATGATTGTACCTTCCAGATTGCATTCTTCACCGAAGTCAATTATATTCACCTTCTCATCTCCATGATTAGGTAGTGGGTTATTGTGCACATTTGGCGTCTTCAAATGAATGACCTTTTCATCTATTAGATCTTGAATCTTATCTCTCAATACAAAATATTTCTATGTCTCATGCCCCGATCCACCTAAGTGGTATGCATACCTTTTGTCGTAATCAAAGTGTTGTGAAGGATTATCTGGCATCTTTTGAGGTATCGCGATAATAAGCCCGACAGCTTTCAATCTTTCGAATAATTGGGTGCGGGATTCGGCTAATAGAGTGTAGTTTATTTTGGGTCTTTGGTTTGTATCAGGGCGAGGCCTAGGAGGGTATGGTGGTGGATTTCGGTAGTTGGGTTGAGAGTTTTTCTGGTGTGGTGGATGACTTGGTGCTGGGGTATGGAAAATAGATCGAGTGGGCTGAGTGTTGTAAACAGAACTTTCAGGTAGTATGTGAGGGTAGGGATAGAATGGTGGCGGTGTTTGATAATAGTGGTTGAAAGCAGGGTCTTGAATGGTTGCACCAAAAGAGACTTTTTCTTTCTTCTTTTTGGAGAGACTCACGTTTCCAAATTGGATAGCCTTATTAGCAGCTTGTAGCGCAACTAAGCTAATAATCTTTCCACTTTTGATAATAATGGTTTGCCAACTCAAACTTTTTAAAAGCTGCCTTCCAGCTTGCAGACTTTCTCTTTTGTCCCATCATCATTGGCTTCATCCTCCGCCCATTCATAGTTTTCATGGTCTTTGACAAGCGAAGTGAGTTGTTGGGTTTCAGCAATGAACATGGAATTGTAAGGTCGCGGATTTGTGATATTAGTGTGAGGTAAGCTTGTGTTTAGGTAAGTAAGATGTGCAGGGAGCGATGCTTGATAAGTAGTTGGTGATGCTTGATAGGAAGGCGGTGCTTGGTATGTGGCAGTTGGTGCGATTTGGTAGCCAGCGGGTGGTGCTGTTTGGTAAGTAGCAGGTGGTATTGTTTGGTAAGTAGCAGGTGGTGCTGTTTGGTAAATAACGGGTGGATCTGCTGGGTGTATAGGGTCCTTTCCATGAGGGCGGGCTGACCCATTTGGATCGACTGGTTCCTCTGAATGGACGGAGTTAACAACGGGTAAACTAGCTATTATCAGTTTCTCTTCAAGTTCTTTAATTCTTTGCTCCAAAGTAGCAACATGTTCATTATACCCAACCGGGGCAAGCTTACGGGGTGTCCCACTAGTCCCAATATTATCGTCACTAAGACCAGCGTTGTTCAACTCAGGCATAATGTTTCGTCTTCCTCTTCTTCTAGTTTGTGAGAGGCGAGGAGTTGTAACTGGCCTTTCGCTCTCGTTCGGTACAGATGCTCGGCCAAAGTGCACAAGTCAACCTCAGGAGTGGGAGTAAAACTAACACATGAAAGTAATAAGTTAATATCAGGATAATAATTGTCATATGCAAAATATATCATACCCTACAATGCAAGGGACCTCTTTTTTGCCGGAGGTAGGCCTAACTAGAGCAACATATATATTATGCATAATAAGCGTCATTTGATTTGGACAAGGTTGGTTAATGGAATTTAACATGCCAAGGATGTTAAGCCTTCCTAAGTTTGAGTATGATATTTAAAATTGAACGAGTGTCGTGTGTCATCCCATTTGTTCTCATTACCCAAAATGAATGAAAAATAATTTCATAATATTTTGTTACATAAAAGTAGAAATAATGATTATTTTTTTTAAAAAAAAAAATCATCATTGATTTTGTTACATAAAAGTTGAAAGTAAAATTAATCTAAAGTCTATTTCCTCTTTGATCTTCCATACCTGCAACCAAAATAAACAATTAGATGATCCCCCTTTAGAGAATAAATGGTCTACATTAGACAAGCTTAATTTTAAGTTAATGCACACGCAGCATATTTAAATGTCCCTTAATGTTGAAAACCCGTTTGATTTGTTCAAACATGGTGAACTAATAGACTTAGACACGAGCCGATGTCAAACTTTTTTCTAAATATGACATGATGCATGGTTCTTAAATAGAGTTTCCACTAAGAGTTGGCTTGACTCGACAAGGTTCCTCCAAACGTACAATTTCGAAGTGGAAAGTGCACAAACTGTCAACAGCTTTGCTAGTTGACTAATTTTGCACATCTTTCCTAAAAGTTATTTTAGTAGTGGAACAACCGTCAGTTTCACGCAATCGCCCTTGTGTGTAAAAATGTGAATTTTCCAGAAGTGGAGGAATGTATGAACGGAATGACAATTATAAAATACATATAATTAAATAAAAATATAAATAACAATTAAAGGATTAGCCAAAACAAAATAATTATCAAAGAAACAAAACAAAGAAAAAGCGTTAGTTCGGCAATAAAAATAATAAAAGCAATAAACTAAACCCGATCATAAAAATTGTAATGGTTAGAATAAAAAATCCCCAGCGGAGTCGCCATTCTGTTGCACCCCACTTTTTCTACCTCCTCCGGACCATGCGCCCGAAGAAGAAAGTAAGTGGTTTCCGACTTGGATAACTCATTTGAGCTGGAGTCTCCACCTAATAAATTTCCTAGGCGTATTAGGTCACCTAAAAGCATTTCCAATTTAATTTAAAGAAATAACTCAGGGTTGGTCTACTAGTCTGAGATTCGGGTAAGTGTTCAAGTTAATCTAGAAGGAAGGGGTTAGGCACCTCCTATGTTCCACAAATCTGGTACCCGGCCTATTTCTAGATTGGGTTTAAACATATTGCTTAGAAAAGGATAAAAGCTAAATAAAATAAACAAAAGGGATATGGGATGTAAAATAAATAAATAGGCAGTTTAATACATTTGCATAAGTAATCTAAAATAATAATTATGTTTCACAAATAGCCACAAATTAAATAATTAAACAATAAATAACTAATTAATCATTTGAATAGATAACCCTAGGTTTATTTATCCTATTCGGATCAGAACCCAGCTTTTATCGGAGAGATAGTTTCATAATCCACTATCGTATATAGCTTGGGTAGTTTCCATCATATCCGAGGGGCTTAAATATCCTTAACCCCATACCCTCTTTGAGTTGTTAATCTAAAACGCTATGCTAATATTTTACGGCCTAAAGCTTTGCTAGCATCCCACTTAATGTCTCGGAGGCCATTGAGACTACTCATTAAAAAATTATATAGACTCCCTAAATGTGTTAAGTGCCCCATAACTAGACCTCTAAGTCTAACTGAGCTTCACCTGGGACCTAACTCTCTTTTGAAAGACTGCCAATACTGGGAAGTGAATTGGAAACCCCGATATGAGATAATAAATACAGAGGTGCCATGCAGCCTAACAACCTGCTCAATGAAAAATCGAGCTAACCTCTAAGCTGAATCAGTAGTCTTCAAAGGGATGAAGTGAGCCAATTTAGTCAGCCTATAAACAATGACCCAGAACTAATCATGGCACAGCATGGTCTTTGGCAGACCAACCACAAAATCCATCGTGATCTGCTCCCACTTCCACTCAGGAATGGGCAATGCTTGAGCTAACCCTGTAGGTCTTCGGTGCTCGAACTTAACCTGTTGAAAGTTCAGCAACGAGACACATAATCAAACACGTCCCTTTTCATCTCCTTCCACTAATATAGCTCTCGAAGGTCCCCGTACATCTTAGTAATGCTAGGATGAATACACTACAAGAAATTTGACCTTTAACGACCACTTTTTAACGAAAGGGCACGAATCCAGTCGTTATAAGTGTATTTACAAATTTTTTATGCAACAATAGCGAGGGGATAATAGTTGCTCATTAAAATGTATAATAACCGGTCGTTGTAACTAAATTAAAAAAGAAAAAAAGTAGCACCAATCTTTCCCTCTTCTTTTTATTGGAAAACACCCATCTCCCACGCGAATTAAAACACACAAAAAAGAAAAAAGAAAAAAGAGAGAGTAACCGTGGAACCTAAACGCAAAATTGCTTGACTCTCCATCTCTTCACTGTGATTTGTTCTAGTGAATTTATCTCAGGGTAAGCTTCAGCATCATCTCTCCTTTATGTTCCTTCCGGAGTAGTAAATTTTTTTGTTGTAGAATTCGGCTGAAGATTAGATTAAATATATTCTTATTTCATAAATCTCGATATGCATATATAAATTCATCAATGTCCTAGTAATATTTACAGGATTCGTGCTCAATTTCATGATTTAGGTAACACACGATTAACTAGATTGTCTCTCATATTCTCTCTTCGTTGTTTTTTGGGTTTCACTTTATTTGTCTATTTCTTGTTTTAAACTTGAATCGACTGTGTAATTCATGAGTTGAGATGTGTAAATAATATATAATATCAAATTCTATTTTAAGAGTTATTTTTTACTATATGAAAAATGGATTTGCACCTCAATTAACTATTACTAGGTGATTAAGCGGTATAACTATTCCAGTAGAAATTGTGGACAGTGATGTGCTCCTAAAACATATATAGTTAAAATTGCCAAAAAAAATAGCATACTATGTTATTTATCTAAACATGATCGGGATTTTCCCCTCAGTGCATTTGAGTTCCTCTTTATATCCCGGTCTTCTGCAATAGTACAGAGGGACATTGCGAGTATGATATGGGCGTCTTCTCATGATTTGGTTATAGATTTCTTGAGACTATCTGCTTATCAAAATATAAAATGATTGATCAATGAAAAGAAGAAATAGGAGCCTACTTAAGTTGCAAAATTTTGATCTAACCTTTATTAAATGTACAGATTGTGTTATATAATTGAGCTTTCAACATATCATTTTGATGTTACAATACTGTACTTTATGTTGAATTTATCCATGAATTTATTCATTCCATTTAAATCCAGGTTAGTTTGAGAATTTTGTGGTAAATTGTCTAGTTTTAGTATGATCACTATCACATCTTTATTCTTTAGACAAACTGTTGTTTAATTTATGATAAGTGCAATCGAGCATAGTAATTGAAGAGAATTAATGTACCCGAGACTACTTGTAACAAGTTAAGATGAACAAGTTTTGGTAGTGCCATGGCCATATTTTTAATCCTATTTCTTTATGAAGGTACTAGTTTATCCCATGATTTAACAGTATTTCTATAAATGCAAAGTGATACCCTGACGCTTTTCAATACCACTATAAATTAGTCATTCCTTCAGTATCTAGTTGCTTTACTGTTCTACTATTAAATAAAAGTAAAGGATAAACTATTCAGTATTGTTTCGGAGCTTACAGTCTATAAATGGTATTGTGTTGGTAATATTTCTTTTCATATCATTAGCTCTACTGTAATTTATTTTGTGCCCTTCAAGAAGTTCATGTGAGGATTGTACTGGTGAGTTTACCAATATTTTTGTTTAGTAAGTAGGAATATATGACCGGTTATATTAGTTTTAAAGATGAAATTTGATATTTGTTTGACTCCATTATAAGAACCATGCTAATGACTCCAGATAGGAGAAGGGCTATCCAGGCCATATATAGTGAGGTTTTAGCCATCTAGTACACACGCACACACACATAATTAATTGGAGATGAATAGGAGTAATACTGGCCTTCTAGTATCAATTTTCCTCTTCCTTTATTTTCCTCCATTTCAATTGTACTCAAATGGAAGACTCTTAATGATAAATTTCAAAACATTGAAGTTATCGCATATATAAATGAGCTTCTGAATTGAAAATTTCTCATTATGTTATTTTTAAACAGTATGGTTCAGGAGAATTGATGAACTTGTTAATAGCTCAAATGTATCACATATTTATCCAACTGCCTTAGATAGGTGAGAAGAAAGGTTGGATGATGTTTTTACTGGGCGCCAATTTGATACCTGATGAGGCTTTGTCTGATAGCGTTTATCATTTTTATCTTTATCTAATTTAGAGTTCTGTTGTTTTTAGTTGAGTGCGTTCCTGATTGATTACTTATATTATTTCATCCGAGTGAGAAATGTAGTTGAATGGATCTTCCATTTTCAAATTACTCAATGAATTATCTGAGGTATTTTAGAATGATCAGGGAGCTGAGCTGGGGTGGCTAATAAACTTTCTTATTGCAGATCTAACTTTGTAGTTGAGAAGCGTTACTCATCTACTATTGTTAAAATTTAAAACTTGTATTTTCAAGATTTGACATTATGATTGTAAATAAAAGAAAGACTTCACAGACTGAGAATCTACGG
Organism: Petunia x hybrida; assembly: GCA_037355625.1. Lineage (NCBI taxonomy): Eukaryota > Viridiplantae > Streptophyta > Magnoliopsida > Solanales > Solanaceae > Petunia > Petunia x hybrida. Next base: position 2,211,108 of record JBBBVM010000049.1, on the reverse strand, counting down.
AAATACATACATAGCTTTAGCACATTCAAATCTTACGCTTTAATTTTTGTTTTTGTTTCGCTTTGGACTCTCTTTTCTGTTGGCCGAAAGCCGAATCAGAAAAGAACTTGTTCAATCTTGCTCGACTGTGATTTCTGAATTTAATCGTCTCACTTGCTGTCCTAAAGAAGGTAACCTATTTCTCTTCATTTTTTAGTTCTGTCTGAAGTAATAATCTGTTCATTTGGTGCTTTCAAGGTTTAGTTCCAGAATATGTTATTTTGAGTAGTTAAGGTTAGAATTAAAACTTGATTTAAGCATAACTTCAAACCTGTTGTGCCAATTTATCATGGTTTTTTTTTTGTCCACTTTTCAATTGAAAGTTTGAATGTTCTTGAGAATCTGAAATGTACACCTTGGGAGGAAAATATTTTTGCTATCACTTTGTTTATTCTGAAATTTTATTAGTATAAATTGAGAGTATATTTCTTTAACTTATTCAAGGTACTAGCTGCTTTGTTCATTGTTCATGATCAATTCTAACCAATAATTTCATTCTATCTCGGTGAAAAGTTGCTAATCCTTTTCTTCTATTTTTGTATTTGTATAACATGTAACCGAGTTGAGTTCTCTTGGAAAATCGACAACCTTTCCAAGCGAAGTCTTTTTCCTATTAAGTTATGTCTTCGAGCTAAGGCCAATGGGTGACATTTCTTCATCAACTTATAGCGTGTGTGTATATATATATATATATATATATATATATATATATATATATATATATATATATATATATATATATATATATATATATATATATATATATATATATATATATATTATATTATATTATATTGTATTTGTATTATTGTTTAACATGTTCTAATTATTTTCTTCACAAAAAAAATTGTAAATGAAAACGGGGCTCTTAAATTGATCATGTAGCTGTATTGGGGGTGGGATAACCACTAAAGAGTTGAAATGCGGTAACTTCTCGAAGGCTATATTGTTGAATGAGCTGAAAGCAACTCGAAACAAAAGGAATCACTACAAAAGTGCGTGGATGACCTAGAGAGTAAATATGATTGGATTGAAAGTATGTTGCGTCATCAAACTTTTTCACTAGCATCTTCACATTAACAATAGATTGAATTATTTAACAGGTTAGTAAGCTTTCTATCAACTGTGACATGATGCATCTTTGTCAATGAATTTAGTGATACATTTACTATTAAATTAGGTGAAATATGGATTGTTGATGCATTCTCTGCACTATTAGTTAGTAAAATCTTAAGGTCACCAAGAAAGGACATCCCATAATAGCAATTGATGCTCCTGGTTCCTTTTCATTTCTTTTTATGAGTGGTAAGGTTCTTGCAAAAGACTACTAATAACATCTCAAATTGTCAGCATTCACCATCAATAGTAGCTTGACACCTAAAACTTCACTGCTTATTTCAATATTTTGTTCTTTAGTTGAAAGAAAACCACTTATATTAGTTTGGGTAGATTGCACCTTTATACACAGACACATTGTTAGACTCCTTTATCAATCCCAGTAGAAACTCTATTCTTTTCTGTGGACAACTCCTATATATGTAGTTGGTAAAGTTTGTTGCTGTACATGTCACCTCTCCTGACAGAAATGTACAGGTTATTGTATTGCTTTAGCTAGGTCCAGGGCATTTTCTTTTCAATATCATATTCTGTTTCTTGTCTGCAAGGTAATTTCATTTTGATAAGTATCTTGTTCTCCTTTTACCTTTTTCATTTTGGAGCCAATCTATGTGATTGACATTGTTCATTAGCTAAATTTGAATCGCACATCAGTCTATATCATGTTTCGGAGACTGAGAATTATGAAACTTTAATAAAGATTTTACTCCAGCACTAGTCATAGAAATAATTGTAGTTTGCAGCCTGCCATATTTTTTTACACCTCAATTCTAAATCATTTTGTGTTCTCTGATGTCATTTACAATAGGTCAGTGTTGAAGAGCTAACTAACCTTGATAATTTTATCATCCGCTGAGCTTCTTGTATTATAGATTGAAGCTGTCAAGATAGTTTTGCATTTCCATTTAGAATCTCTTGTTTTACCTATTTAGTTTGAAGAATACTAAGAATCACTGGTCAAAAAATAGGGTCTCGCTAATTCTTAATTCACGGTACTTTGTTCACAACTCTTTTAAATAGCTTTATTAGATAACATGTAACTGAAAAAGGATTTCTACTTGTGTTACAGTGGTAATGCTCTTCAATAGGATTTCTTCTTTTATAGGATGAAGTCACCTAATTATTTCTAAAAAAAAAAAAATTCAACTAGTTTAATTTTCATTTGTTTTCTAAACAAAGTAGGAGTTTTTAAACTAAATTGACATGAACTTGTTCTTTTGACAGATGAAGAACTTGAAGTCTAAAGAACACGTCCTTGAAGAAACTGTTGAGAAAGCTGAAACACAAGATGTTTTGGGTTTTGTTAGAGAGTCTCATTTGTACATAGGAGATAGGCTGCAAAAATTTTTTTATCTACGAGTCATAATGCAATACAACCCAGATGAATATAATTTTTAGTAATGTAAAGATTTAGTTCTTTGTAATTAACAATGAAATTTTTTAATTGAGTATTTAACATATTTTTAGATATGTGTGAGTGTATGTGTGTATATATATATATATATATATATATATATATATATATATATATATATATATATATATATATATATATATACACACACACACATTCGATAATTGCCAGAAAAAATATAAATGTATGTAGATTTTATCAGCAAATTAACGAAAGGAAATCCAGTCGTTATAATCACTTATGACCAAATTAATTGTTGTCATTTAAAGAGTGTTAACGACTGGATTTCTAGTTAGCGAAGGGATACTCCAGTTGCTAAAATGAAAAACAACGACGGGATATTGTGTGGTCGTAAAAGGTTTTTAACGTCCGGATCCAAATTCGGTCGTTAAACTTTTAACGTGAAAGCCTATAACGACCGGTGACGACCGGATTTTATCTGGTCGTTGTTGGCCTATAACAATCGGACTTACACTTTTAACGACCAAATTTTCCCTCACTAAATATCATATTTCTTGTAGTGATAGAATAGCGCGAGGTATGAGCCTCGCAGGGCACTGACTACCTCAAATCTTCGACATCAGGGACACAAAGTCCGCCATTAAATCCAAGAATTCCATCTGGAGCAAGCTCGAAGGAAGGAACTCCTCCACTTAGAACACGCCCACACAACTCCTCCAAATGAGGATCCTCAGACTGGCTCTCCTTAATTTGGCTGACTAAGGAAGACTGAGCTGCGATACATGCCAAGACTCGACTGAAGTCTGGGTGAAGAAATATCACTCCGGAGTCGCCAAGGGACTGCAACTCTCGGGCCAAAGGTCGCATGTCAGCATAAGAAAAGCCAAGCTGCCTATGAAATTTCTGTTCAAAGCATCTGCTACCACATTCGCTTTCCTAGGATGATAGCGGATAGTGAGATCACAATCTTTTATCATTTCAAGCCACCTCCGATGCCGGACATTATGATCCTTCTGAGATAAGAGATACTGCAAGCTCTTATGGTTGGTCTATACCTCACAAGGCTTACCATAAATATAGTGCCTCCAAATCATCAAAGCGAAGACCACAGCTGCCAAATTCAGATCATGAGTCGGATAATTCTTCTCATTTGGCTTCAGCTGCCTGGAAGCATAGGCGATCACCTTCCCGTGCTGCATAAGAAGACAACTAAAGCCCACATGGGACGCATCACCATAGAATACAAATCCACTAGTGCCAGAAGGAAGAGATAGCACTGGAGCTGAAGTCAATAAGGCCTTGAGCTTCTGGAAGCTCACCTGGAACTCATCAGACCATCAGAAGTGAACCGTCTTCTAAGTCAGGCAAGTCAGGATAGCTGCAATAGTGGAGAAATTCTCCATAAACCTCCGATAATAACCTACCAATCCAAGGAAGCTACGGATCTCCATCGGAGTGGTAGGACGAGGCCAATTCTGTGCCGCCTCAATCTTCTTCATGTCCACCTTGATACCCTTAATGGATACCACGTGACAAAAAATGCCACATAATCAAGCCAGAACTCACATCTCGAGAACTTGGCATACAACTTACGATCACAGAGGGTCTGAAGAACCACCCTCAAATGATAATCATGCTCTTCGCAATTACGAGAATGAATAAGGATGTCATCGATAAATACAATGACAAAGGAATCGAGGAACATTTTGAATATCTTATTCATAATATCCATAAAGGATGCAGGGGCAATAGTCAGCCCAAAGACATAACTAAGAGCTCGTACTGGCCGTAATGAGTCCTAAAAGCCGTCTTCGGAATCTGACTCCCAAATCTTCAAATGATGATAACCAGACCGCAAATCGATCTTAAAAAAGAATTTGACACCCTGGAACTAATCAAAAAAATCATCAATACGAGGCAAGGGGTACATATTCTTGATGGTTACCTTGTTTAGCTACTGATAATCAATCCATATCTGCATGTCCCATCTTTCTTCTTTACGAACATAACAGGAGCACCCCACGGGGAAATACTCGGCCTAATAAATCCCTTACCAAGAAAGGCATGCAACTGTTCCTTTTTATTCTTCAACTCTAACAGAGCCATGCGATAAGGAGGAATAGAAATATGATGAGTCCCTAGCTATATCAATGCCAAACTCGATCTCCCAATCAAGAGGAATCCTTGGGAGATCATCTGGAAACACATCAAAAAACTCCCTCACAACATGATATGAGTCGAGGGGTGGAATATCCATCGTAGTATGTCGAACCATCGCAAGATATGCCGAACATCCCTTATTCATCATCTGCCTCGCCTACAAGAAAGAGACAACATGCCTTATAGGTGGCAATTGAGAACCCTACAACATTACGGGCGCTTAGCCAGGAAGAGATAACTGAATAAACTTGGAATGGTAATCTAGAGTAGCGTAGAACGACACCACCCAATCCATGCCAATAATGACATCAAAGTTGACCATATCAAAACCAGAAGGTCTATCAGGGTCACACGACCCCCAAAAGATATGATACAAGCTGGATAAACTCGATCCACAATAATAGTGTCTTTGATAGGAGTAGAAACACAAAATGGATCGCAGAGACACATATAATCAACATGAAAACCCAAAGCAAAATAAGGCGAGACATATGAATACATAGATCCTAGATCCACCAAAGAATATGCATCTCGACCACAAACAGATAGATTACCTATAACAACAGTTGGGAATGCCTCGACATCCTGCCTGTTAGGCAATGCATATAGTTGTCTCGGTGGCTGAGCTAAGCTACCACTCTGAGAACCTCCTCTAAGACCACCAAAACCATGCCCATGACCTCTGTCGGGAGGTAGTACACCTCTAGCCACCTCTAGCTGGCTAAGGCAATGAAGGATCACTCTGGGGCAGCATAAGTGTCAGAGGGCGAGAGACATGACGACTGCCGCCCTGCTGATGAAAATAAGGGTAATCCTTCTTATAATGCCCTGGATCCTAACAGATAAAGCACCCTAGAGAAAATATACGCTGATCAAACTGAGACTGATCTACTGAGCGAAACTGGAACTGACCCTGAAAAGAAGCAGTTCATTCTGAAAACCACGCGTCGGAGGCTGAACTGTCCTAACAGGTGGCCTGCTGTGATGTTGATAACTCTTACCTCCAGACGAGGTACTAGGATGGCCTGAACCACGAAATATCTTGCTTTCTGGATCTGACTCTTCCTGCTCTAACTTATGGTATGCCTCATACCTCCGAGCAATATCAACTGCGATATCAAATAGAGTACCGGCCTCAATCTTACGAGCTATCTGGGACCAGAAATAAGGAGAATGCCCGTCAATAAAACATCTGGACCTTCTGGAAAGGCGCACAAAAAAGATTTGGAGCATGTATGGCCATCTAAGCAAAACTCTTATCTCATACATTGAAACTGTCAGGTTTTCTTGTCCAATCTGCTCAAACTGGTGACGCTTTTCATGATGCTCACTTCGAGGGAGGAGCTTCTCCATAAACTTGTGAGAAAACTCGCACCAGGTCAACTTAGGCAACCCCTACCTAGCTGATAAAAGAGCGGTTCACCAATCAAACACTGGACCCTTAAACTAGAAAGCAGTATAATCAAAACCGTATTGCTCGAGATAACCAAGAGCCTCTAAAATACGCTGACATCAGTCTAGAAATTCACGAGGATTATCTAATGCATGGCCTGAGAATGACGGAGGATCTTAGTGAAGTAATACAATATCTCTGGATTCTCTAACTGATCTGTTCCCTGGGCTGGCTGACCAGCTTGAACAAATGGAGGCACAACACCCGCTACCTCTGGAGAATAAACATCTGGCATGAACAGCTGGAGCTACATCTGGAACTGGAATAGGGGCTCCCTGAGCCTGAGCACCAACATCACAACAGTATGAGGAACTACCTTAGGAATAGAAGGTCCCTGGTGCATCTTCACCGCGAAGAATCTCATAAAGGTATCATGGAGTGCCAGGGGAAATTATAAGCCATGCTCTCTCTGCCCACCAGAAACTAGCACTGCTGGGGCCTCTGCAACTGGCTCAGCATGATCCACAACCCCCGTAGTTTAGGAAACTCTACCTCTGTCTCGACCACGACCTTTACCACGGGCTCTAGTGCGGCCAACACCTCCACCTCGCGGAGCAGCAGGCATAGGGCTGCCTCTCACTGACCAGTAGCACGCGTTCTCACCATCTACTGTGAATGAATAAACAAAGATATTTAACTTCTGACAAGAAGACCTCCACACGATAAGAATAGAAAGAAAGTGAACTACCTAAATGCCACCATAGCCTCTCGTTGATAGGTACAAAGTTTCTGCCAGAAGAAACGTAGCTAACTACCCAAATAAAAAGGTCTAGAGATTTTTAGATCAGACATCTATGAGGTCCAAAAATATGTACATCTCTAGAAAGGAGAAAAATTAAGATACAGCTAGGCTTTAAAGAACAAGTTGGCTCACCACAGACAGCTGAATATGTCCTGCTCCTCAGTCACTCATGCTGCGTGCTTGGTCCTGGAGTGGAATCTGTTGAAACAAAAAGACACGAGAAGAAATAGATATGGAGTGAGTCATAAGGACTCAATAAAGGAGGGATAGCTAACTAACAAGAAGGATAAGTAAGCTAGCTGTCGCAACTCACTTTTTACACCCGGACTGCGTGTCCAAAAATTGGTTTCTGACTTGGTAACTCGATTGGAGTTGGTTTTGGAATCGCCACCTAATAAATTATTTAACTAGCCGTATTAGGCCACCTAAAAGAATTTCTAATTAATTTGAAAGTTAACTCCGGGTTGGTCTACTAACTAGAGATTCAAGTAAGTGTTTGAAATAACCTAGAAGGAAGGGGTTAGACACCTCCTAAGTTTCACTAAGCATAGTTCCCAACCGATTTCTATGATTGGGTTTAAACACGTAATTTAGTTAAAGGGACAAAATATAAATAATAAATGTAAAGAAGGTCATGATATGTAAACAAGTTGAAATGAACTAAAAGGGGGTAAGTACTAAAGGCAATCTTAAATTTGGCGGTAAATCCATAATTCCAGCCTATAAAATAGTATAGTCCTCAAAAAGGGGCTAAAAGCGTAACAACATCTCAAAAGTAGAATGCTTCTGCAAAGATAGATTATAATGTAATAGGCCAGTCGGTTAGAAAGGGTCGCATAGATAGGCAGTTCAAACTATTTTGCAGCAATAGTCTTAAATCACATCAATATGCACATGTAACCTCAAATTACAAAATTAACTAATTATTAATAGAATACTATCATCTTTTGTAGTTGACACAAGTTTCTTTTTTACTGACAAAAACATGGAGGAAATATATAGTATTAAAAATGTGCGCCTCTAAAAATGGACATTGTGATATTATTGGTTGCGTACCTTTAACTTTAGTGACGACTTTAGTGTGAGATCGTATTTAAAATAATTTGGCTTAAAGCAAAGATATTTATATGTATACATATAAAGTTATTTTTAATTAAACACACAACATGTTGAGCAAATATTAATGTAATGATATATATAAATTAAGTAGGAGATAGATGTCAATTTAGAAAATATTACTATAAAATTTTGTAAGCAAATAACGGTAGACACTTATATATAAAATCAAGGAGTGAGTATGACGTTTAAAAAATATTAAGATAATGTGATAAATAGAATCAAAAGACTAATCTGTAAATTTAATAAAAATAGTATATTTTTTTTAGGATTGACCTCCAAAGTCCAAAACCCCTCACAAGTTATTAATTAATTTGAAATATTTAAAAAAAAAAAAAAAAAAAAAACAAGCACAGAATTCTTTTAGAAAATATTTGAATAATTTTTTCCCTTCGTGCAATGTAATTTTAGAGATAGAATCTCCCCTTTCTCTCTAACCCCTTCGCCCTTCTAGCTCACTATCATCTTCCTTCTTCACCAATGGACCTTGACTGCATAAAAGCCCCTCAGAGGCTCATTCAATTCCTCCAAAACTGCCAGAAAACACCATTAATGAAGATATTATAACTAAAAACCTGCCTACTATGAAAAATTAGTACTGCCTTCCACCATACCAAATAGCACTCAACCTACCATATTACATGATCTACTTTCTCAATCCCACATGCAACACCATCCAATAGCAAGTCCATATTTCTTTCACTCAAGAGGAGAGTCATCATATTTACTCTCCTTGGCTTAACTCCATAATCATCAAATTATTGGGCAAAAGACTCCACCATCAATACTTATATGAAAAGCTCAAGAATTTATGGAAACTTTCTGAAGACTTCCCCTTAATTGATCTTGGAAAAGATTTCTATGTTGCTAAATTTAACAAACATGATAGTTTTCACAAAGTATTAACTGAAGGTCCTGGGTTTGTGAATAGTTTTTTTTTTAATCTGTAAGATGTTGGGAGACAAACTTTGTAGCTATTGAAATCAAGCTATTATCCACAACAATTTGGATACGCCTCCCTAATTTACTTACTGAATTTTTTGATGAAGGAGTACTGAGAAAGATTGGTAGTAGCCTTGGCAAATTACTTAAAGTTTATTTTAAAACATCAACTGCACTAAGGGCTAGTTATTCAAGAATTTGCATTGAAGTGCAATTGGATATTCCTGTTAAAAGCTATATGTTTATAGAGCATCATTAAAAAAATGTAATTTACGAGGGTGGAAATATCTTGTGCAAGATCTGTGGAAGACTAAGTCATCTCTAAGGCAATTGCCCCTATACCTCACAAATTGATATCACTACTACTACTACTACTACAAACAACCCTATACCTGCACCTCAACTAAAATTAAAAACAAAGGGGGGTGGGGGGGGGGAGGGAGTCTGGGTGGCAAATTATGAGCTTTCAAAAAAAGAAGAAGAAGAATTCAACCTTCAAAACAGATCAAATCTCAAATAGCATTTCAACAAGGAAAGACATTACTTTGACTCCACCTGCGCAAATCTCTACTCAATCCCCCGGTAAGTATTCTAAATTTTCGTTTTCAAAGTTAAACACAACAAATTAAGGTAATTTAACATCTTATTATCATATTAATGAGACAACCAATAAATTTAGTACATTAAATTTTTCTAATCAAGAACATATGGATAATACTGTTTTAGTAAAAAAATCTATTAATAAAAATTCTACGTCGGATAAAGCCATGCAAAAGGCGTTATATCCTAAGTATGTACAAATACGTGACAACGGGAAAGATTTGCACCTCGTAGACCCATGGACATGTTGACCCAACCATTACCCCCCACGCAGTTTCACACAGATTCTTACACAAATACAAAATCTACTACAAATTCTAGTTTCACAATTACCAAAGAATATACTCATTCAGACGAATTTCCTCACATTACTACGCTGCCCAAATTAACCAATACTACTCCCCATTTTGTTCGACCACTAACACAAATATCTCATAACCTCTTTCTTCGAATTCCTTTGGTCATTCAAACACGCCACTGTCCATGCAACATCATTTCATCCCTACTCCATCATCTCCTAACACTAGTTATATATCCACTACTAAGGAAAATGAAACTTCCTAACTCAAAAAAGAAATCTCAACTACTAGTAAAGGAACTTCTGAAACAATATCGTTTAAAGAAGAGAGAAAGAACAATGAACCCGAATAATAATACACAAATTCCCCAACTATCACCAATGAACCAACCACTCATCTTCACACTTCCACCACCACAGAATTTAGTACCTCAAATCTTGGTTGGAGTCAACTCTTTGTGGTCATGCGATTTTAGTGCCAATGGAAATCCTAGGTCATCAAGCTTTTGTGGTCATCCAGAACCCATCTTATCTTGCCCAAATTGTAAGCGAGGGGATACATTTGACAATGCAAAACTATATAAACAACATATGGCCATAGTTCATACAAGGAATGAATTATCCGGAACGCCCCGTAATAAAACTACCCTTTTTTTCCACCTCGAGTCCTACCACCCCAAAACCCAATTTTCATTCCATGGGATCTAGGTCAAAATTAACCCATGCATGCCCAAGCAGTGGCGTAGCCAGAAAATTTAGTAAGGTTGTTAAAATTTTAAACATATCAAATTTGTTCCAGATTTAAACATATCAAACAACAAAATTTTCGAGTGTTGTTATTGATGTTTGATTCAACCAGAGTAGTTTATATCAGGAATGATCTCAATAGTTTAGTTACACCAAATACAAACAATATAAAATTTTCATTTTTTTCCAATTGTGTAGCCTTAAAAGTACACATACTATTTTATAAATTAAAAACGATCGAATTGATGGAGTTTGGTACTAAATATAGATCATACATTCAAATGGAATAACATAACATTGATTTATATATTTAGGCTTAAATTATTTTTCATTCAATTTTTAATTAATACTTTCGGCAAGATCTCGTGCATTTACTTAGGATGTTTGAAAAAAAGTGACTTGCACAAAGCATCTCGTGTTCATGCAGGATCCGAAATTCAAAGTAGTATTACTCAATGAGAGGATTTTATTTGATCTTGAGTCATATAACAAGGCTTCTTTTAAGAAATGAACTTCTATATAAAATTTATCAAAATAACAAACCTAATAAGATTAAAAAAGAATAGATGATATACCACCAGGTAGTATTAATTGATAAAATTATAGTAGCAGATTAGTTAGCAAAAAATGAAAGTGGCAACCCAGATTCGATCCAGGCAGCTTAACCTCTTTTCGCACAGGTCCTGACCGCTGAAGCAAAGTATCATTTTGTACCCAGGTTGTTCAAACTATTACATATACACATTTTTAACAGAATTTAACCTATATACACGATATAATTTTCCCACGAAGGTTGTTCGCCTGATCACCCTTACTTGGCTGTAGCTCCGCCCCTGTGCCGAAGTAGACATGAACGGGATGTATCACCATGCAAATCATCAGAATATGAATTTTTAGAATGTGAACTTTCAGAACTTGAACCCTCAACCACAACCTCAAATGCAAATAGACATTCCACCACCACCAGCCCCTCCACCATCTCCAGAACATCATCTCAATCCACCAGAACAAGAAAAATGAAGAAAGGTGGACCTAAAACAAATCGTGTTAAGGGGGAGGGTGAGTCACACCTAGTTTGAAAACCTAAAGGAAATAGTTATTTTTATATTCAAGGAAAGGTTAGACAAAAAAGCCATCTTCATAGGTTACCAATCTCTCTACAAATGCTCATTGGATGTGAGAGCCCCATCAAATAAATAAGTGGGGAGGTATGCAGTGGTGTTGAATCCAACACTAAAGGATGATCCTAAAACAGGCATGGTAACTGAACAAAACCCTAACCCTAATATAAATAGACAAATTAATATAATAATATGAAATGTAAGGGGTACAAATAATCCTTAGTTTCATAGAAATCGTGATGTTATATTAGAAGTGTACAGACCAATAGTTTTTTCTCTACTTGAAACAAAGATGGAAGATCATCATGACCTTAGGGTTTGTTTTGACTTCACAGATTATGCTGAAGTATCATCAGTGGATCGCACTAGTGGAATCGCATTACTATGGAAAATGATATGGTTAGTATTACTTATGTCCACATTAATGGAAATGAGGTGCATGCAATGATCAAGGTACATCACATCTCTTTTGAATTTCATTGGCTTTTTTCAACTATATATGCTAGTACATTATGTTCAAATCGTAATATGCTTTGGAATGATTTAGCTAGTATATATGATAACTATAAGGGCCCTTGGCTCGTAGATGGTGATTTTAATCAGGTTCTTCACCAAAATGATAAAAGTGGTAGTAGACATATTGAGCACAAAAATGCTTCTACTTTTTGGGACTGCATTAATTATTGTAATTTAATCAACTTAGGCTTCAAAGACCCTAAGTATACTTGGTCTAATCATAGTAAAAATAGGGAGTTTAATCATGGAGCGCTAAGACAGGTGCCTGGCTAATAACGACTGGATCAAAATGTTTAAAGATGCCTCCATAGTCCATTTACCTAAGACCTATTTTGATCATCATCCTATATTAATTAGCCTAAATAAAAAACCTCATCCTAGTAGTAGAAAACCGTTCAGGATTGAATCGATGTGGACCTCTCATCCAAACTTTAGGAATATCATAAACTACGCATGGTTAAATAAATCATTTTATGATGCTTCCAGTTTTTTGAGGAGGAAATTTTAAATTGGAAAAAAATAGTTTTTGTTAACATTTTTTTTTTAAAAAAAGCAAATCTTTTAGCTAGAATTAATGGTATTCAATCTTCACCAAACTACCCTTCTAGGTACTTCCTTCAGAATCTTGAGGGTAACTTAGTTCTTGAATTTAACAATTTGTTAAAAAAATAAGGAAGAATTTTGACGTCTTAATTCAATGATTAATTGGCTCAATCAATGTGCCGCTAATACAAAATTTTTCCATGTCACCGCTCTTAATCGACGTAGGAAAAACACTATTACTTATTTTCAAGATGATAGTGATAATATCATTTTTTATCAAAAGAAGCTGGCTACTCATGTGACTAACTATTTTGAGCAGCTTTACACCACTAACCATGACACTAGTCCTATTAGTCCTCTTAAGGATAATAATAAATGGTACACCAAAACCGACCTTTCCAACCTTGATAGACCTTTATTAGATAGCGAGATCACTCAAGCAGTATTTTATTTTCAACCTTATAAAGCTCCTTGTCCAGATGATCTTCATCCTTTCTTTTTTTCAAAAATATTGGGACATTTTAGGAAGCTCAGTTAAATTCTTTTGCCATTAAGTTTTTTCAACTAGCACTATTCCTCATTATTCCAATACTACTTATCTTTGTTTAATTCCAAAATTCAAAAAATGCCGTCAATATTAAAAAATTTAGACTAATAGGCCTTTGTAATACAGTTTACAGAATTATTATCAAAATAATGCAAACCGCATTAAACCACATCTTGACAGCCTTATTAGTCCATGTCAAGCAAGTTTTCTCAAAAATAGAAGGGCTTCAGACAATGTCATTATTATCCAAAAAATCATTCACAAATTTTTCAAAATGAAAGGAGCTAAAAGGGAAATGATTATCAAAATAGACCTAGAGAAAACTTTTGATAGGCTTGAGTGGTCTTTTATTCGCACAATATTAGCTTTCTTTAAATTTCCTCCGAATATAACAAAGCTTATTTTGTCTTGTATAACATCTACCACTATTTCTATATTGGTTAATGGATCTAAGACTCCTTATTTTAATTCTAGTAGAGGTGTTAGACAAAGGGACCCTATACCGCCTTATAGTTTTATTCTTTGGCTAGAACTCCTTTCTATTTATATAAACCATAATATAGACCTGAATATTTGGAACCCTATTAAGATCTCACCCAATGGCCCTAAACTTTCTCACCTCTTACTTGCAAATGATTTTACCTTTATGGCTAAGGCTAATGAAAAATCAGTGTTGTCTATCAAAGCAACTCTTAATTTATTTTGTGAATTATCGGGTGAGAAAGTTAACAATTCAAAATTCAAAATTATTTTTTCTAAAAATGTCAACAATAATCTAGCTAGTCATCTTGGTTTTATTCTCAATATTCAAGTAGGACACTGCTTTGAAAATACATTGGCTTCCCAATTTTAAATCATAAACCAAAGTATATAGATTATCAATTCCTCTTGGATAACTTTCATTCGGGACTCTCAAGTTGGAAAACAAAATTTCTTAATGTAGCAGGTAGGACAACCTTAGTCAAATCGACCCCAATACCATCCCAAAGCATATCATGCAATTTCACTTCTTTTCTTCTAAAACATTGAAAATGCTTGATAAGTCCAAAGAAACTTCATCTGGGTACTAGAGACACCAAAAGGAAACTCCATCTCCTTTCATGGAATACCACCACTAAACCAAAACACCTAGGAGGCCTCTCTATTACTAAAGCTAAAACTAAAAATATTGCAATACTTACTAGGTTAACTTGGAGATTTCTATCAAACCCTAGTACACTTTGGATCAAGGTTATCAGTGGAAAGTATGTCCATGATACGGCTATTAAATCTCACTCTTTTATTTGAAATAGCTTAAAAAAAGGTTGGTCAATTTGTAATAGCAACACCTACGGGATTATTGGAAATGGTAGAAATACTTCTCTTAAAAGCCTTATTAGTGGCCCTCTTACTTTCAATGAAACTAATGCCAAAGTTGTCAACCTTTCATATGAGACCACTTTGGATAAATTTCTTTCTCCTACCCGATGATAATAGATCTTTGATCACACACTGTTACTCCTCTTTATTATCTGATGAAATGGATTACCTTATTTGGAGACCTAATACTAATAGAATCTTTACTCTAAAGTCCACATATGCTTTAATTGAAAACTACTTAACTCCTGGTAACGATTTTGATTGGATATGGAATATTGATACCTTAAATAAAATAAAATACTTCCTATTGCAAAATCAACATAATCGACTTGCCACCCGCTACTATCTTCATAGGATTGGCATGAACATGGATCCTATTTGTCTAATTTGTAAAGGTAATTTGGAAACAGAGTATCACATTTTCTTGGAATGTTCCATAGCTAAAAAAATTTAATAGTTGCTCTATCACTATAGTCATTCCTGAAACTGAAAATTGGATTAAAATTTTGAGAGAAATTTCCCCAACTTTAACCCCTTGATATTATAATTGGATTGAGTTTTTATCCTTTGCACTGTGGAATTTATGACTAAATCATAACAATAATAATATTAGTAATACTTCAAAAGATCTAACTTATAACAATAATAATATTAGTAATACTACAAAAGATCTAACTTATACTCAAGTCCACTCTAGGATCATGGAATTTACATTTCTTACTTCTATAGAGCCTAGATCTTTGTGTACCAGGAATATTAAAATAGCATGGTATCCTCCTAAGCATAATATGATGAAGTTTAATATTGATGGTTCTTACAATTACCAAAATAACATGACTAGTATTGGAGGCTTTTTTAGGAAAAGTAATGGAAATTGGATCTTAGGTTTTCATAAAAAAGTTAGTAGACTTAATCCTACTCATGTTGATTCTAATACTAGAAGTGAAAACTGATTCCACTGATATTATTCATTTATTAGATAAACCTACCCCATTTATTTCTCTATTATTTCAAATTGTAGGTCAATGATGATCAAGCTGGAAATGCCAACAATTAGACATAACTTCCGTCAGGGTAACAGGGTTGTACATCTACTAGCCAAGGGAGCTCCCAATCAGTCCAAAAGAATCTCTACCTTTCATTATGCAGTGCCACCTAATTTTGTCCAACAAGCTCTGTTGGAAGACAGTGGGCGTTTCTTTTGCAACTAAAATATCGGATAGTAATTGTAATATTTTATCTTTCCTAGGAAACTTGAACGTGCTTAATGTCGTTTCTATGCCTAGTACAAATATGTGTAATATTCGGGACGCGGGCCCACTTAATAGCCGCATGAACCTATTATGTAATCCTTCGTAATTTTTTAATTAATGTAAGTCATGTTTCAACTAAAAAAAAAGAAAATGTTTAAATTCTCAGATTGCAAGAGCAGCCATGTTTTAAAGTACCTGCCGATTTTAAAACTTTGCAAAAGTAGGCCAATTATCAAAATAAACTGAACTTTTAGCCTTTTAAAATCAATAGTAGACCTGCTACATTTCGCTTCTGTTACTGCGTTTTCTAGATTTAAGATTTGCAGAAATGGGCCAGCTTTCAGCAATGATTTCACTTTTAGCCACTTTTGATATTTTGCAAAAAATATCTCCTATTAGATCAAGCTTTACTACTGCGCTGCTTCACATACAATTTCATTACTAATATTAATAAGATGGAGCTAAGAAGCTTCTTGTTGTCCAGCTTAGGGGGCATTACAGGATTTTCACGTTTCACCAGCTAAATCATGTTGTACATTAAAGCTACACAGCTTGAACGTTCTCTATGTTGACAATAAAATCTTTTTTGGCAGCTGCTTTTTGCCCCTTCTTTTTAAATTTATTGCACTGTTTATCTTCAAACTTTTTAGTAAATATGACCAAGTTTAAGGAACTTTATTTGCTTGAAAAGATCATCTATTTTGATAGACACGTGCAATAACACAAACCCACCCAATTCCACTCTCTTTCTTATTGTCTTGTTCTTTCAATTACCCCCCTTTGTGTTTCCTTTACCCAATTAAATATTTTCATAAATTCGCTCCGAAAAAATGTTAAATTCTAAAATTCTACTAAACATTAACCTGGCGATAAATACATGAAGACCTGTCTCTTTCTTCTATATATACGAGCTCTTCTTTAATCCACATTAAAACATGAGAAAATGCAAAAATATGTGTTTGGTGGCAGTAAATAAAATAAGAAAAGTTCAATAAAACTAAAAAAACAACATAACATCTTAAAATTTAAGTGGGGCTTTCGGTGGCTTATCAATTGCTGTTAAAAAAGAAGAAAGAAAATAAGTAACTCTATCGTTCATCCAAGGCCATATAACGTTTTTATCTCTGAAACTCTCCTCACACTACACACAAACAAACATAAATGAATTATAAGAAATATTTTCCCTGTGCCCATGATTTTCGATTTCGAGAGAAAAATAATTGGCACGAAGAGGGATGAAAGAGATAAAAAGGAAAAATATACCGAAATTTTCAGATTTCAGAATAAAATAATTAGGGAATATATATGGAAATATCATTATCTTAATTATGATTAAGACCTTAATTTACTAAGTGAAATTTCAGTCTTTAATTCTTTACCATTGTCATGTATCCTGGGTCCAAATAAGAACTTGGTGAAATAGAGAGGGGAGCAAATGGAGAGAAGTCCTGTCATCTCATTTGCAAAATTGAGATGTTTAAGTGATAATTTGTGCCAACTTAAAAGGTAATCTATGTATTATGACTTAATTGTAATTTATGAAGTACTTTTAGTAATTGTTAGGCCGTTAGTAAAATTTCCAATGTTTTGACCCGAAAAATAAGAAATAAATAGTTAAAATAAATAACCATTTCATCTGAAGAAAAAATAGTAAATTACATTTCAGACCAAATTATTACATTTTCTATTCTAATTTATGTCGCAAATTTTAAATAGGCACAACTTTTAAAAAAGAGATGAAAACTTTTGAAACTTAAATATTTTATATTTATAAAAGTTTCTCATTAAAGATAAATATGAAATCCAAGCGAAATTATTTCTAATTTTAGAAAATTAATTTCTTATTTTAATAAAACTTAAATAAAATGTTGCCACATAATAAATTAAACTAAAGAGGTACAAAACAAAGAAGAAAAAGTATATAACCTGTTAGTAGGCCGGTGCGAACCAGCCACTAGTATTCTACATACAACAGTTTCACATTGAGCTTTGCACAAGTAAACATGTTTTAAATCAGTTTCGTTTTAACCATTTCAGCACACAAAGGCAAAAAGAGAGTAAGGAAAATGACCCTTGATTAGTCAATATATAGCAATAACTCATAGCTGTATGTTACTGTCTTTTTCACAACCTTTTAAGACATGACGCTTACCATTTTGAACCGGTTTTAATGTACAATTATATGTACATATGGGGTGGCTTAATAAATACTCCCCCCGTCTCGTTTTATTTGTCCTTGTTAGTATAAATAGTCGTCTCAAATTATTTGTCCGTTTAGAAGTTCAAGAAAAAATTAACTATCTTTTTCCCACTTTGCCCATAGATTAACTTATCTTGAAAGTAGAAACAAGAGTTAACATTTATTGAAGAGAGAACAATATGGTGGGTAAATAGTAAAACATACCTCCTTATTAATATTTTCTTAAGGGATGTATAAAAACAAATGGGACAAATAAAACTGAGACGGGTGGAGTACAAATAAAGGAGATTTCTATACACGAAAGAGGGATAAGAATAGGGCCTTGTCCCTTTGACTTCACAAGTTCTTTCTTCATCCAAAATCATGCTCTTTGTGCCAAGTTACATGCAACAAAAATCTTGGCACTGGTATGAATAACCTGCAGAAAGGGTTAGAGGGGCCGAGTAGATGACCAAAAAACATATGAATTATCCATTTATAAGCAAAGTTAATAGGAGCAATCACCAAGTTCAAATGCAGACAAGAAGAAGGCCAACCAAGACTAGATTTCTAGTCCACAAGAGAGTCAAACAATCACATTATCAAACATTAGAAATAAGACTAACTTTGGGAGCAGATTAATAGCAGACAGAATATAGCAATGAAAAGAAGCAAGTAGTAGCTGAGAGTTGACACACACACACACACACACACACACACACACACAAAGAGAGAGAGAGAGAGAGAGAGAGAGAGAGAGAGAGAGCGCCAAGCTCTACCTTAGCTTATAGCCGGTAGAGAGGAGACCAAGGAGGAGTAGGCTACTTCAGTATTTATAAAAGAGAAAGAGAGGAAATTGTTATATTTTCAGCAAATATTAGAGTAGAAAGAGGTGCTGAAGGTGTGTCAAGTTGTATTCAGTGTTTCCAGAGAAAGAAAGGAGACGAGAAAGTCTGAAAGTGCTTTCAGCATCTGAAGGTGTTTTCAGCATATGAAAGTGTCTAAAAGGTGCTGAATAGAGGAGTACTTATAGTGTTAGAAAGGGGCTAAGGTAGTACTGGATTTACAAGGAAAGACTTGAAACAAATTCGAACTTTACAACTAAGGCAGAACATTTTCAGTTTTCACATAAAAGGAAAAGGTATTCAACTTGAATTAAGAGATTAGTTTTCAACAACTATTTTTATTTAAGGTAAAAGGACCTAGGAATAATATATAAAAACCTAGAAATTCTATAAAGGAAAATATCGAATATAAATCTCCCCAAATTATAACAATCCCTTTTCTTTTCATAAATTAAGTGAAACTTATACATACACATAGGCATATACTTATATATGCAGAAAATTATCCTAATCGGGCAGTGTCAATAATAGTCGAAACAAAGAATTCAACAACAGATTACCAGACGGGCAGACACTTCTCGACTCATAATTCAAAATTAAAAATATGGTGTGATAACAATCATATTAAATTGATTCCAAATTATACTTTGAAGCTCAGAAATATCATAATCACCTTTTTATTTATTTTTTATGTGAATTCAGATATCAACAGTCCTTAAAAAGACAATTTTGTATGAACAGTGATCATGGATTTTGCATACTACTTTCATTGAAGTTTAAGGAATCAAAATAGAAGAAATTATAAATAAAATAGTAAAGGATAGATGTTACCCGTGTAGAGTCGGATCGGGTCATAGATAACACAAGCCGAGTCGGGTCAGGTTCAATCTGCTTCGCCTGATTCTTGAGGATTCGGACCTGATTTCTTAGATTTTGCCTTGTTTGTATATGATTTTGCTTAATATCCGTTGTAGTCACTATAATTTGCATCAATATTCTATTTCCTTTTTGGGTTCCAATGTGTGTGTGTGTGTATATGTGAGAGAGAGAGAGAGAGAGAGAGAGAGAGAGAGAGAGAGAGAGAGAGAGAGAGAGGGGGGGGAGAAGGGAATGCGGAGACTCGACGGATTTGGTGGAGTTGCAGTGAATTTTGGGTGTATTTTGACTGAAAATAGTGTAAGGGAGGAGAGTGATAAGGGAGTTAGGGGGCAGAAGATTTTGTGTAGAGGGGAGAGAGAAATGCTTCTAGGGTTTTAAGTGAGAGGTGAGTTGTAAATATTAAAATATTAGTGTAGTATAGTGTGTGTGTGCATTTGCTGAGGTGTAAGGGACCAGGTGCTCTGGAGGATTGTACCACACTCTTTAGAATGGTATACACATGCTTGTAACGAGTTGTACCTTGTGCTACTCACGTATTTTAGTCTTAAAGTTTATGTGGAGGTGAGGTGGCGTATATGTGGACAAAAGATGATGACGGGGACTAAATATAGTATAAATAGAGTAGTAAATTTGACATATTGGCTATTATCTAATTACAATGCTAATAAATATATATGAATAATTAGTGTCACACCCCTTTTTTACTAATTTGATTCGAATCTTGAAAGATTATCAATTTAATGGTTTCTTTTAAAAACATTTAAAATTTGAAAAGTAACGAAAACGATTTTAATCATTTTAAGTGACAAAAGACGTGAATTTCAAAAGGGATCTTATTCGGAGTCGCCACTTGACATTGAGTTTTGGCTAGGTGTGCCAAGTCACCTAGTTTTGTTAAAAATTTGCTTTTTGAATTCCCTTTTGAAATAACGACTCCGAATTGATCCGCGTTCAGAGATTCCAAGTTAGGAGGTTCATTTAATTTTCGGGAAAGATATTAGACACCCCTTAAATCCTGTGGGAACAGTAACTCACTTATGTCTTAACGGCTTTTAAACACTTGATCGAGACTCATACACATGCAAGCACACGCAACAAAGGGTTGGGGAATTTATTACAGACCAAGTGCCAAAATAATTAAAAGATCCTATTCTATCCAAACTAAAGCAAATCCCGACGTCCCGGATCTTCTCGACGAGTGGCTACTATTTTACATAATACATGGTATTAATAAAGTCGGGACATGCCCCGAGCAAAATAGTACAATCAATATCAAGGGGAAATCACACCGCAAGCACACATGGAGATAAGATAGGTTTAAAAATATGATAAAACCAAATTGAATTGCCCTGCCCGACTAAAATAAAGTGATAATTTTATGAAACAATCCTTTTTTCTTTTCACTTTCCAAAATGCCAAATGCAATACTTTCAAAAACTTGATTAGCCCTTTTGACAGTAAAGAGATGATGCTTCTTTTACACCACTCAATAATTTCAAACTTAATATATTAGTCCAATTCCTGGAGTGAATCATTTATCCCAATTAAATTCGGGCAGAGCGTACTCAATAGCAAGGATTTATATCATATTTTTAAAATCAAAACAACACATATTTAATAAGAATAGAGAAAAGGGTGAAAAACTGATACCTAAATGACAAATATTTTCCTTTAATTAAGTGAGAAACCTGAGGTACAACTCCAAGCAATAAGCACCAAGTACAATCCAAAGCCAAAAATTTGACAGGACCACGAACCAAGGAACTCGTACGTATACTCCAAACGCTGCTCCGAAAATTCAAGAACCAAAACCTTGAATATTGAAGCCCCAAAACGACAGAAACTACTATTTTATATATACCTCCAAATATGAACCAGGAGCAAAACAAACTATTGTTGAAACTTTGGTATTTAAGTCACTTTTTGTCTTCTTTTCTATATACTTTTCTATATATTGTTCAACCGTAATTTAGTTTTATCAGGTTAATTTACAATTAAATTTGTAGAGCGGGGTCACGGTCAATAATCGAGATTAAAATGCTCTTAATGAAGCAAATATAAATGCCAGTAATAAATGCGGAAAAGTAAAGAGACAATTAATGCGATATAATGAATAAATAATCAGATAAAAAAGGAACCGTGCTCAGGCCGTTCAGACTTGGTTAAATTCCTTTCCTCGTACTCTTTTAGAGATTCAATTAATGAAACAGTAGAGAAGATCTTTCGATCAGCAATAGTAATAAATGTTCGCTGGAGATAAAGTATTGAATGCTAGTAAATTGTTTAGAATACAAGTGTCGATTTCAGAGAAGCATTAGATTGTATGCTTGTGACTTAAATTACAATATATAGGCAACTCATGTGCCCGTTCGCAAGCAGTTGTAACTTCTTAGACGAGCAGTTGTGTTGCTTGTGGATAAGGTTCCTACTTTGAATTGTCTTGATTGATGGGCTGCGACTTTTCTGGCCGTAGTGACTGTTCATCTGTCCGTTGCAACTGTTTATCTTCGATCTTATCCATTGCCTTCATATCCATTCGCAGCCACGTGTCGTTTGTGTGCCGTCCTATGTGGATGCCGAGTCATCAACTTTGGTGACGATGGATTTCACCCAATACAGATAGTCCCCGCACTTCTCGGGCAGAGGATCTGGTCGAGGAGTGGAGAACCAACTACGAGTGGGAATGAACTTTTTGATCTCTCCTTTCATAGTAGGCGCGAGTTTCTACAGGATTCTGCTCGTTGGACTGGTCGTCATCCCTTTAGTACAAGTATTAAATATTTCCTCAAAAGTTTTGACTGATTGGCGTCCTTTTAGTGTACGCATTAAATGCTCTGTTAGAAATAAGACGTGCAAGCTGTCCCTGCCGCTCCACTTTTCCCTGAAGAAGTGACTGTTGCGTGTTCCGAGACTGCAGGCGTGATGATTGAACTGCGCCTACTCACGTCTCGCACGTCCCAAGATGAAAAAAACCGTCATTCCGACTTTTATTTCATTATTTTCTTCAACGGCTAGATCGACTCATCTTTTGCGCGGATGCTTGCCACGTGTAGGCTTTGCGAATCCTATAAATATAATTTTTCCCAGCTGAAAGTCCTTTACTTTGCTTCAAATTTCATACTATCTTTCAGAGCCTTAAATCATTTTCCAGCAAAAGCTCAAAGCGTGGCAAATTCACTTTAAAAATGTCTCCAAAAGCTAAGAGGGTTCTGAATATGGATGCTGCAGCTAGTTCTTCTTCGGCAGCGGCTGGACAACCTACTAGTTCTCCAACTTCAGTCGCCGACGTGATCCCAAAAATTTGGGGAAATCTTGAGAACGACTGTTCAGTCAGCTCGTTTAGTCATTACGGCAATATAAGGTCATGGCCTTCAAGCCGTTTCAAGAGTTCAATCACTCCTGACCTTCTGCCTAGGGTTAGGACAGATTGCGGGTGGGATGATGACCTTATGATTTCTTGCCCCCTCCCAACGGAAAATATTACTTCAGTGAGGCCTGGGTGGACGGCTATATCTACATACCCATTCACGATAGGCTATACGTTCCCGCTGCACCCTGTCATAGAAGATATCTGTAAATACTATTTGATCTGCCCGGGGCAGCTGTGTCCTAGCGTTTATAGGATCGTCACCCTGCTGCAATGGTTCGCCGATGAGACCGAGCAGGATTTTGAGTTTAAACACTTCATTGCTCTGTACAGCCTTCAGGTTGCCAGGGACGGGTATATAAATGCCCGCATGAGGGGGAGAAAGGCTCTAGTGAGCAAGTCTGAGGACTCAGGGGATAGGGGTTGGATGCACCGGTACGTTTACGTGCAGTCCAGACTCCTCACACGCGGCGACAAAACTAACCTCCGGGAGGCTTGGAATAAGACTCGTAAGTCCCCGAGTATTTGTGTTGAATATTCTTTGGATTGTGTATTCTGCAGTTTCTAATTTCTATTCTTTGTTGGTTAGCTGACAAGATTCCTTATGATGGCCTGATTACTGAGGAGGAATTGTCTGCCTGGGTCGAACCAATTTTGACGGAGTTCACCCACGAGCAGAGGCAATGGCCTCACTATGCTTCCTTGAAGCATTTGTCTAACCCCAGCACCCATGGTAGGATCCCTACTTGCACCCTTCTCTTGACTTATGCAGAACTTATTATGACATAAATGCGCTTCTTATTTCAGGTCTGGGTACTGGCGGTAGTTACTTTCCTGCCCCTCCTCCCGAGGAGGTGGTCGTCGATCCCGTGGCCGATGTCAACAAGGAGGCGGCTGCTATCCTTCAAACTGCTACGGCTATTAAAGCTAGAGAGGGTGGCGAGGAGGTTCTTGCGAGCCTGAAGAGAAAACAAACAGACTCTGAAAAGAGTAAGCCTAAGAAGAAGAAAAGGACAGCTCGCAAGACCCCTCAGTCTTCTGAGAAGACAGTTGAGGCCACCGTGGGGGCTGCCGAAACTCCCAAGTCTGGGCAAGAAAGCATAAAAAGTTCGGCGGCTGCCCCTGAATCAGCTGAGCCCGTGGTGGTTGTTCTGTCAGATTCAGAGGTCCCTGATGAGGGCTTGAATCAGAGGAGGAGGGCATATCTTCGGAGTGACAAGAGGAGAGCTGCAGAAACTTCCTCTTATGCCTTCGAGCAAAGTCCCCGAGTTGGTGATGGGGAGGAGGAGAAAGCTGAAGAAATGGGGGAGGAAAGAATGCAAGGGAGTTTTGCATTTTTTCCTGAGGCTTCAGAGCCGAGCGAGCCTGAACGGGCTCGAAGCCAACAAGGCGAGCCTGAGCAGGCTAGCAGTAAGCGTCCAGGCAAGGAGCCGATGATAGAAGATGACGAGGAGAAGGGGGAGAAGGAAGGTGAAGAGAAAGGTGAGACAGGCGAGGAGGTTGACGGCGGGAAGAAGGCTGGGGGGGAGGCTGAACCCCAGGTCTTCTACTACAAAGATATGATAAACTTGGCTGCTGACGGGGTAGCGCCAGTTTATTTACAGGAGTGTGACACCCTGGGCCTCGGCGAGTCAGGTGACGTTGAAGTTTCCCGGACTAGGCTCACCAGGCGAGTATCTTTGGGAGGTACGATTGGGGCGTACTCTGTTAAAGGTATTCGCCATAAATTTGGCCCTGACTACCCTTCGGAGCAGGCGAGAGAGCCTAGGCCGTGCATGAGGGAATGTGACTTCATCATCCCCCCAGACACGGATTTTTTGACGAAGCCTGGCCACTTAGTCAAGGTAACATCCAACCTGATCGGCCCTCGTAAAGAGTGGAACATGCGCAGCATGAACGATGAGCAGTTGGCTTATGCGATTGCTGAGGATACTGCTCGGGTAATGTCTTCTTCCTTCATTTTCCTTATATCTGTCAAAAAACCCTTAGTCCTGACTATTTATGTGTTTCTACTTGTTGCCAGGCGAGTATGATGGCTACCGAGCTCATGCTTCGTTCCAGGTTGAACAACCAAGACCAAGTCCTTGGCTTGAAAAAAGATCTTTTGGAGGTTCTCCAGGCAAATCATGCCTTGGAAGAGGAGAAAAAGGTTCTGATCGGGGAGAAGCGGGTGCTGGAGGGGAGGTGCGACTTCTTCGAGGATAAGATAGAAAGGTTGGAGAAATCCAACGCTGAAGCCAGCGACAAGATAAGCGCGCTCCTCGAGGAAAAGGACCGTCTTTTAGATGAGAAGGACAGGCTTGTATTGTCCTTTAAAGATCTAAAAGCAAAGATGGATGAGCAAGGCCGTCAGATCTCCCAACTTGCCCATGAGCTCAATATGAAGGAGATTACTTTGGCAAGTATC
Source organism: Petunia x hybrida (assembly GCA_037355625.1). Classification (NCBI taxonomy): domain Eukaryota; kingdom Viridiplantae; phylum Streptophyta; class Magnoliopsida; order Solanales; family Solanaceae; genus Petunia; species Petunia x hybrida. The sequence continues at coordinate 2,185,504 of JBBBVM010000049.1, read as the reverse complement.
CGCGACGCTTTTGACCTGATGCTGAGGAATATGAACAAAGCTGAGGCTGAATCCCAGGCTGCTCGAGGAGAACTGCAAGAGGCTAGACATCGGGTTGCGGAGTCTGCAAAGGTTCAAGAGCTACTGACGAAGGATTTGGCTAACTTGCGAGATCGTTATACGATCGAATCCAAGTTAGAAGTTCTGGAGGCCAAAAAGAAATTGCTCGTCCAAATGCAGCGCGGCCAGATTAATGTTGATTCAGTCCTCGATCAGACCATTGCAGCCATCATCAGTGTCAAGCAAGGCCTGGGCATGGAAGTGGGAACTGATAACGATGGAGTTGAAGGGGACGATGAGGGTAGCGAGGACAACGAAGATGAAGAAGATGAAGACTTAGGCGGGGATCCGACTGATGGAGCTAGTGCATCAGGTCGGGACCCTGGTCAACATGACGATTGATATTTGTCTCGTCCCTCTGTTAATTTGTTGGATGTTGTTAACTTTTGAATATTCGTTAACTTTATGAATGTATGTTTTCGGCTATTTCCCTTCTTTCGTTTGTCTGGTCGAGGCTTGACGACCATTTTTAGTCTTTCAAGTCTTATTCATATGAATGTTGATTGTTGCTCAGTGGGGTTTTCAGAGGTCAAGGTTATGTTTCAAACCTTAGTGTCTGAGTTCCCTTTTTGGTTTAATCTGCACAGACGTTTTTGAAATAAAATCTGACCGTGGCCAGGTTAAGTTATCTTTAGTTAGGATAACCGAAGCCAGGCCCTTCTGGGCTGAACGAAATCGGGTCGTTCAGGCTGACTGAAGTTCGACCGTGTAAGACGGTTTTGCGATAAACTTTGCTTATCATATTTGATAGTTGAGAGTTTTCGCAGGGAAATGGGAAAAAATTTGATTTGGTTTGGTTGAGACAAAATTTGATTTGGTTTGGTTGAGACTTCCCCGTTATTTCTATTGAAAAAGGGCAAGCAACCCAATGACCAGAATGTAGGATTGTTTTGGTCGTAAATCAAAATACAAGATTCTCTGGTCGTAAAGTTGTTGGACTCAGGCGGGTGCTGGCCGCAAAGATGTAGAAGACAATATAGCTCAAGTAAAATAGTTCTATTGAACTTACTTGATTTTGCCTAGCCGTGCTCTCAACGAATGACCTTGCTCTGCTCGAAGATCACCTGTGTTAGCCAGGATTTTGGCCTACTGGGGCCCTCGCCACCCCCCTGTTTTTATGTTGAAATTTCGTAATTTCAGACATGAAAAGACAATGGGTAAAGCGCTGAGTCTGAGAACACATATAACCAAAAGAGGAGTGTGTCCGTTGCGGGATTTGAACCCACAGCCGCGAAGCACGAAGACTTCGAGCTCTACCAGTTGAGCTAAACGGATCTGGCCTTTCGAAGACCGTTAGTACCATTTAGACAAAGATAAGAAAATAGAGCAACTGAAAAAGAAAACGAAGGCATGTAAGCAATGTAAAAATGGATAGAGATACTAACCCCTGTACCACTTAGAAGTGGTACTTTTTCAAGTGAGCCACGTTCCAACTGTTGGGTAAAAGCGATCCATCTGGTCGTGCCAAACGGTATGAACCTTTACCAGCTGATGCAACCACCTTGTAGGGACCCTCCCAGTTTGGACCAAGTTTGCCGGCGTTCACCTCTTGCGTGCTCTGGGAGACTCTACGCAATACAAAGTCCTCGACTTCGAAGTTGCGTAGCCTCAGTCCCCGATTGTAATATTGCTCTATCCTTTCTTTCTGAGCCACCACTCGTATCAATGCTAACTCCCTGCGTTCTTCCAGAAAATCCAATTCCTCAGAGAGGTTGACTGAATTAGATTCTACGGTTGCATGGGCATATCTGAGACTTGGCTCGCCAATCTCGACTGGGATTAATGCATCGGAGCCATACACTAACGAGTAAGGTGTCTCCCCGGTGCTCATTTTCGTGGTTGTTCTATATGCCCAAAGAACCCCGGGGAGTTCTTCCACCCAACATCCTTTGGCCTGCTCGAGGCGCTTCTTGAGTGAATCCACTATTATTTTGTTGGTTGATTCCGCCTGCCCGTTTGCCACTGGGTGATATGGGGAGGAAGTAATCCTTTTAATATGCAGATCTTCAAGGAACTTCGTGACCTTCTGACCAACGAACTGGGGGCCGTTGTCCATAACAATTTCTTTGGGTGCTCCAAACCGACAAATGACATAACGCCACAGGAAATCAATTACTTCCGTTTGACGTATCTTCGAATACGCTGCGGCCTCAACCCACTTTGTAAAATAATCAGTAATTATTAACAAGAAACGCACCCCCCTAGGCGCAGTTGGTAGTGGCCCAACGATGTCCATCCCCCACTTCATAAACGGCCACGGGGAAATGATCGAATGCAAGGGCTCCGCCGGTTGATGGAGGAGATGCGCAAACCTTTGGCACTTATCGCATTTTTTGACAAACTCGTTGGTATCTTTCTCCATCTTGTCCCAATAATAACCTGCTCGTATGAGTTTCCGCGCAAGCGCCTTTCCTCCCAAGTGATTTCCACAGCACCCCTCATGAACTTCTCTCATCACATACTCTGTTTGGCTGGGGCCTAGGCATTTAGCGAGTGGACCTGCAAAAGTCTTTCGATAGAGGGTGCCATCTATAATTGTATATCTGGCGGCCTTTATCCTCAATTTTCGAGCGGCCTTAACGTCTGATGGCAAGGTCCCATGCAATATATAGTTGATTATCTCATTCCTCCAATCCCAAGTTAGGCTGGTTGTGTTGACCTCCATTGCGTCCTTATCGATTGTTGTGCACAGGAGATGAGCCACGGCCATTGAACCTGCTGCTCCAATTTCTGCGACTGAGCCCAAATTGGCCAAGGCATCGGCTTCATGATTCTCCTCCCGCGGGATCTGCGTAGCTTCCCAATTGCTGAATTGTTCCAGTAAACCAGTGACTCGGGCAAGATACCTCTGCATACGAGATTCTCTTGCAACGAAACCTCCATTTATCTGGTTGATGACCAGGGCGGAATCACTTTTGAGGTGAATCCGGTCTGCCCCATAATCTCGAGCTAGTTTCAAGCCTGCAATTACGGCCTCATACTCGGCCTCATTGTTAGTAACAAAAGGACACTTTATAGCCTGCCTGATGGTTTCACCCGAGGGAGTGGTGAGGACTAAACCCAGCCCCGACCCTTTCACGCTCGAGGATCCATCAGTGTGCAAGGTCCAAGTCCCCGGCTCGGATCCGGCGAAGAGAACCGCCTCACGCTGAGCATCAGGGTACATGGTGGCGCTAAAATCTGCGATAAAATCTGCCAGAGCTTGAGATTTTATTGCTACTCGGGGTTGATAAGATATGTCAAATTCACTTAATTCTACTGCCCATTTTACTAGTCTGCCCGAAAATTCAGGTTTGTGCAAGATATTACGTAGGGGGAAAGTAGTAACTACAGCTATTGAATGACTTTGGAAATAAGGTCTTAATTTGCGGGCAGCGATTACCAATGCTAGTGCCAGTTTTTCCAAAGGTTGATAACGTGTTTCAGTATCTAATAGAGATTTACTGATGTAATAAATTGGTAGTTGCTTACCTTTGTCTTCTCGCACCAAGACTGCACTTACCGCTGACTCGGATACGGCCAGGTAGAGTAATAGCTGTTCACCTGGTTGTGGCGTTGAAAGTAAGGGCGGGCTCGACAAGTACCGCTTCAAGTCCTTAAGTGCTTGCTGACATTCGGGGGTCCACTCGAACTCTTTGTTTTGTTTCAGCACGTCGAAGAAGCTTTTGCACCGATCAGACGAGCGGGAGATGAATCTCCTCAGCGCCGCTACTCTCCCGGTTAGCCGCATCACATCTTTTCTGTTGTGAAGTACGTCGGGGATGGCTTCTATTGCTTTTATCTGGGCAGGGTTTACCTCGATTCCTCGTTGGGAGACGATGAAACCAAGGAACTTCCCTGAACCCACTCCAAACGCGCACTTCTCCGGGTTGAGCTTCATGTTATATTGATCGAGGATCCGAAAGGCCTCCTCCAAATGAGCTAAGTGGTCCTCTGCTCTCTTGGATTTGATCAGCATGTCGTCGATGTAAACTTCCATGGTTTTGCCAATTTGATCGTGAAACATCCGGTTGACTAACCGTTGGTAGGTTGCACCTGCATTTTTAAGTCCAAAAGGCATTACCTTGTAGCAATACGTACCTCGGCAAGTAATGAAAGAGGTCTTCTCCTGGTCGTCGGGATTCATCAGGATTTGATTGTAGCCTGAGTATGCGTCAAGGAATGTAAGCACCTCATGCCCGGCCGTCGCGTCGATCAGTTGGTCAATTTGAGGTAGCGGATAAGAATCTTTCGGGCAGGCTTTGTTCAGATCAGTGAAGTCGATGCAGACCCTCCACTTGCCGTTCTTCTTCGCCACTACGACCACGTTGGCCAACCAATCGGGATATTTGACTTCTCGGACAGAGCCAATTTTGAGCAAGCGGTCAACTTCATCGTTTATGATTTGGTTCCTGAATGCTCCTTGCTGGCGTTTCTTTTGCTTCACCGGGCGGAAGTACGGATCCACATTCAACTTGTGAGAGATAATCTTCGGGGAGATCCCCGTCATGTCCTCATGCGACCACGCAAAGGTGGCGTGCCGTCCCTTGAGGAAATGCAAGATGTCTCTCCGTAAATCTTCGTTCAACTCTGCTCCCAAGTACACCTTCCTTTCAAGCATGTTGTCGAAAAGTTCTTCTGGTTCCAGAGCTTCAATGGTTGGCGCGTACTCTTCTCGTGCATCTAATTTCGATATGAATTCCGGGATTTGGTAGTCTGAAGTTCCGCTGCTTGATTCCAATCCCGGGCTCGTTAATTGCTATTTTGCTTCCTCGGGGAGCTTGACTGCGACTGAGTAGCAATCTCTAGCGCAACGCTGCTCTCCTCGAACTTCCCGTATTCCCCACTCTGAAGGGAATTTCATCACTTGGTGATAGGTTGACGGAACTGCCTGCATGTCGTGTATCCATGGCCTCCCAAGGATTATGTTGTAGGCCATGTCTCCATCAATGACATGAAACGTTGTCCGTCTCATGACACCTTCGACCAGGGTCGTTAGCGTAATTTCTCCCAACGTTTTCTCACTGGAGTTGTTAAATCCTGAGAGAACGCGAGAAATCGGTACAATCCCATCGTATAATTTCAACTGCTGCACGACCCGAGATAATATGATGTTTGCTGAGCTTCCTGGATCAACGAGCACCCTCTTGACGTCAAACTCTTCCACTCGTAGCGTTATCACCAAAGCGTCCATGTGAGGAAACTGCAAGCCATCTGCATCTGCTTCTTCAAAAGTCATCACATCCTCAAGTCGCGGTCGCTTGGTCTTCGTAATAGAGACTTTAGCATACTTCTTTGCTGTGTATGTGACTGCGTCAACCTCAATACCGCCAGAGATGACGTTGACCGTCATTTTTGGAGAAGATACTCGGGGAGGTCCTGACTTGTTCTGCTGGGCCTTCGCATGAGTCTGCTTCCCTTTTTCTGTCAAGTACTCCTTGAGATAGCCCTGTTTCAACAAGTTAGCAACTTAATACCTTAGAGCCTTGCAGTCATCCATTGTGTGGCCGTGATCGCGATGGAACTCGCACCACAAGTTCTTGTTGCGTGTGCTGGGGTCACCCTTCATATCCTTGGGCCATTTGACCTTGTCGCTCATCCCCTCGAGAACTGCTACAAGCTCGACTGCTCCGATGCTGAAGACGGGCAGGGTAGGGATCCCACTAGAGGTTGAGGCAGAATCAGTGTTCCTCGCCAGGCCTCTGTTGTTGCGACCGCGTCCGTTGGAGTTGTTGCGTGATCGGCTAGGGTACGGCTCGTGCCGTGCGTCTGGCCTGTCCGTCTCGATCTTCCCCCCAGCGCCGTTGGTGCGTGTTTGGCTCCGTCCTCGGGTACCTGTGCCAATTAATTTATCTTCATCTATACGTACCTTGGAATTGTAGCGGTTGTAGACATCCGACCAGTTTGCCGCAGGATATTCTCGCAGGGATTCGTACAGCCGTCTGGTCGCCTCGGAGCTCTTGACGTCCAAGCTGTTAGTGAATGCAATTGCTGCCCATCGATCTGGAACCTTGGGTAGCAACATACGCTCTCGCTGATAGCGATCTACATACTTTCGGAGGGACTCCCCAGGCAGCTGCTTGATTTCAAAGATATCTTCAACTCTTGTCTCTGTCTTCTGGGCGCCTGTGTGTGCTTTGACGAATAACTCCGCCATCTCGGCAAAAGATCCTATTGAATTTGGTGGCAGCATGGAATACCACCGTAGAGCTCCGTCCGCCAATGTTTCCACGAATTTCTTTAATTGCACCGACTCGATTTCCTCGTCGGTCAGGTCGCTTGCTTTTATGAAGTTGCTAAACATCATCAAGTGATCATTGGGGTCAGTTGTTCCCCGATATCTTGGTATGTTTGGCATTTTGAATGTCTTGGGGATGGCCTTTGGTGCTGCTTCTTTCTTCCAAGGCCTTTGAGAATACCGCTGAACGTCAACCTTCTTCAGAGTGGGTGGTGCGCCTGGGATCTGGTCGATCCTCTCGTGAAGGGAGCGTTGCAAAGCCTCTTGACTCTCCTTGAACTGCTTGGTGAGAGCCTCCATGACTTCGCTCATCTCAGTCGGCACCGCTGAACCCGCATTCTGATTTTCTGCTCGCCTCGAAGCACGAGATGGTGAAGCATCCCTTGGACGCCCCATGGGTGGATTTCTCGTGTTTGGCGTGTTCTGTCCTCGCAGGCCGTCGATAGCTTCCCGTATCTGCCTATTGATCTCGGCCTGCTGCCGTATGAATTCGAGGATAGCATCCTGAGAGTTCCTCGAATTCCTTGGGCCATTGGGTCTTCTAGATCCTCCAGCTTCCTGATCGACATTCACTCGGCTAGGGTTGCGACTATCTCTGCTGCCTTGCTGGCTGTGCTCGTTCTCCTGTTCCGCTGGAAGCACGTTCTCGTCCTCTGCAATGGGGATCACGTCGTCGTCTGCAAGGGGAACATCTTGCTGCCCGTCTCCGGCCAGATTCTGGTTTATCTGCTCCGCAGCGTTGAGGTCTTGTTGCTCTTCAATAAGAACGTTGTTGTGCGAGTTGTTATCTGCCATTTCAACAAAGAAAAAACGGGGAGAACCAGCGATCGAAGGAAAAACGAATAGACAATAAAATACGACGAGCGATTTTAACCTACGGACGTTATTGACCGGCTCCCACTGTGGTCGCCAAATTGTTCAACCGTAATTTAGTTTTATCAGGTTAATTTACAATTAAATTTGTAGAGCGGGGTCACGGTCAATAATCGAGATTAAAATGCTCTTAATGAAGCAAATATAAATGCCAGTAATAAATGCGGAAAAGTAAAGAGACAATTAATGCGATATAATGAATAAATAATCAGATAAAAAAGGAACCGTGCTCAGGCCGTTCAGACTTGGTTAAATTCCTTTCCTCGTACTCTTTTAGAGATTCAATTAATGAAACAGTAGAGAAGATCTTTCGATCAGCAATAGTAATAAATGTTCGCTGGAGATAAAGTATTGAATGCTAGTAAATTGTTTAGAATACAAGTGTCGATTTCAGAGAAGCATTAGATTGTATGCTTGTGACTTAAATTACAATATATAGGCAACTCATGTGCCCGTTCGCAAGCAGTTGTAACTTCTTAGACGAGCAGTTGTGTTGCTTGTGGATAAGGTTCCTACTTTGAATTGTCTTGATTGATGGGCTGCGACTTTTCTGGCCGTAGTGACTGTTCATCTGTCCGTTGCAACTGTTTATCTTCGATCTTATCCATTGCCTTCATATCCATTCGCAGCCACGTGTCGTTTGTGTGCCGTCCTATGTGGATGCCGAGTCATCAACTTTGGTGACGATGGATTTCACCCAATACATATATGTTTTTGAAATTATATCTTTGATGATCTTGGTAACAATAATTGGAAGCTCAGCTTTGAGGAGGGATCCTAGCCGCGCCTCCTTTTCTTTTTGTGTCCTCCGCCTCCAGTTTTTTCGTGTCCCTCAAAATGGAGTATAATTTATCCTTATATAGTGAAGTGTGTGTGAATCCCTAAGTTTATGGGCTGCATCAATCATTGGGTCAAAGAAAGGGCCTATCTGAATTTTGTTTTGTGGTGTATGTGTGTGAGGGAATATGACACGTGTGGGATTACTCTGTGAAAATATGAGGTAAAAGAAGTCTACAAGCAAAAATTTGGATTAGCTAACGTATGTGAATTGTGAAGTAACTTGTGAGTGCTCCGTCAACAGGTAAAATAATATGTGGCTACTTATAAAAATGTTCATTGGGATGACGTGAAACTCGGACAATGTGATGTGAATTTGCAGAGCTATCCTCCTCTTGCGGTGCATTGCGAAAATGTCATTTACATAAATGTTTAAATACTTTTAACTCTTCCAATTTTTGTGAAATCATTAAAATTTAATTATTTAAATTAATACTTAAAATAAATACTTAGACTCTAAAGGTGGAAATATATTAAAAGGAAGGGTAAAAAATTAGGTGATTACATCTGCCCCTCTTTGCTCGGAAACTCAGAGAGTTTTCGGGCAAAGAAGTAATCAACGTAACCTATTTTTGACCCGAATTATTTGGAAAGACACCAAAATGAAGAGAAAAATGGCAATGTTGCGAAATGAGGAGCTGAGCAAAGGTATCGTCGAGATTTTGGTCCGTGGTTCCTGTCCTTACAACGAAATAAACTAAAAGAGAAAGAAAAATTACATATCCTAATCTATCTTGACTTGAAACTTCAGCTGCTTTTCTACATTCTTCGCTTGGATGCTCGAACTTGAAAGAAATACCGGCGTTGGAAGGTGGGCGCCTTGGACTTGAAAGAAAATTCCTGCATTTGAAAGTGGGCGCTTGAACTTGAAAAAGAAAAATACCCGCATTTGAAGGTGGGCGCCTGAACTTGAAAGATAATACCCTCTTTGGAAGGTGGGCGCCTGAACTTGCAAAGAAAATACCCGCATTTGAAGGTGGGCGCCTGAACTTGAAAGAAAATATCCGCATTTGAAGGTGGGTGCCTTGAACTTGAAAGAAAATACCAGCATTTGAAGGTGGGCACCCGAACTTGAAAGAAAATACCCGCATTTGAAGGTGGGCGCCTGAACTTGAAAGATAATACCCGCATTGGAGGGTGGGTGCCTTGGACTTGAAAGAAAATACCCGCATTTGTAGGTGGGCGCCTGAACTTGAAAGAAAATACCCGTATTTGAAGGTGGGTGCCTTGGACTTGAAAGAAAATACCCGCATTTGAAGGTGGGTGCCTTGGACTTGAAAGAAAGTACCCGCATTTGAAGGTGGGCGCCTGAACTTGAAAGAAAATACCCGGATTTGAAGGTGGGCGCCTGAACTTGAAAGATAATACCCGCATTGGAGGGTGGGTGCCTTGGACTTGAAAGAAAATACCCTCATTTGTAGGTGGGCGCCTGAACTTGAAAGAAAATACCCGCATTTGAAGGCGGGCGCCTGAACTTGAAAGATAATACCCGCATTGGAAGGTGGGTGCCTTGGACTTGAAAGAAAATACCCGCATTTGAAGGTGGGCGCCTGAACTTGAAAGAAAATACCCGCATTTGAAGGTGGGCGCCTGAACTTGAAAGAAAATACCCGCATTTGAAGGTGGGTGCCTAAACTTGAAAGAAAATACCCGCATTTGAAGGTGGGCGCCTTGGACTTGAAAGAAAATACCTGCATTTGTAGGTGGGCGCCTGAACTTGCAAAGAAAATACCCGCATTTGAAGGTGGGTGCCTTGACTTGGAAGATAATACCCGCATTTGAAGGTAGGTGCCTGGACTTGAAAGAAAATACCCGCATTTGAAGGTGGGTGCCTGAACTTGAGAAAATACCCGCATTTGAAGGTGGGCGCCTGAATTTGAAATAAAATACCCGCATTGGAAGGTGGGTGCCTGACTTGAAAAGAAATACCCGCTTTTGAAGGTGGGTACCTGAACTTGAAAAGAAATACCCGCATTGGAAGGTGGGTGCCTGACTTGAAGAGAAATACCCGCATTTGAAGGCGGGTGCCTGAACTTGAAAGATAATACCCGCATTGGAAGGTGGGTGCCTTGGACTTGAAAGAAAATACCCGCATTTGTAGGTGGGCACCTGAATTTGAAAGAAAATACCCGCATTTGAAGGTGGGCGCCTGAACTTGAAAGATAATACCCGCATTGGAAGGTGGGTGCTTTGGACTTGAAATAAAATACCCGCATTCGAAGGTGGGTGCCTGACTTGAAAAGAAATACCCGCATTGGAAGGTGGGCGCCTGACTTGAAGAGAAATACCCGCATTTGAAGGTGGGCGTCTGAACTTGAAATAAAATACCCGCATTTGAAGGTGGGCGCCTGAACTTGCAAATAAATACCTGCAATTTCAAAAACACAAACAAAACAAAAGAAAATTTTTCTGCCCCTGTTTTCCCCTGTTTTAAAACAATTAAATTGCCAACGGTCTTTTCTATAATTTTTTGTTTTGCTTTTGTCTTTCTTCTCCATTTTCCTTTTTTCCTCTCTTTTTTCACTGTTTTATTCACTAAGGACAATTAAAACAATCATTAAAAAAAATTCTGAAATTCTGAGGCATAAGCCTATGTGCAACCTTAAAATTCAAAGACACAGAGCCTATGAAATTTAAATGCAACATGTCATGTTAAAAATGCAATTGCATGAAGCAAACAAAAACTGCCCCTGTTTAAGTCGAAGAAAACTTATGATTTTTGAAAACTGGTGGGCTTGTGACAAACTGCGCGCTAGATTTGAGCTCGGTCAGTGGGCGTGGATTGATGTGAGATGGTTGGTCTCGGTTAAAAAGTTTTGGTTTTCGGGCTTGACACCGATGTTTAAGAGTGGCTTAAAGGAATAAGCTGAAGGCCAGTGAGCTTTATGCATTTCCTTGAAGAGATCCGCCAGTGGGATGCAATATTCCCCAAAATTTGGAGAACGTTATGTAGGAGTAACTACTTAAGACCAGAGAGGGTATGACTCCATCAGACCATAAACAAGCAAATATTGATTCAACATGAGATGTCAAACACTTTCACAATTCCAAAGATGATTCATAATCATTTATCTCTTTATACTACTTTTGGGAATTTCCTAAAGAACAATACACATGATTTCATTTGACCTTGACCCCAAAAATTGAGGTGAAGAAAATGACGACCCTACTAGTGGAAGATGCTTGACCCTAATGACTCAACCAATAAAAGAAAAAGAAAAGAAATGATTTTGAACTGACGCTGACATTATTGAGCATGACATGCACTTGGACCTTTCAATCTCAGATATCTGACCCTGGAAGCCGGTTCCTCTGGAGGATTTTTCTGTGATGCACATTCTATTGCATTTAACTTTTGCTATTCAATGATCACATGACAAATTTCTCGATTGTGCTCTCATGCTCACAGTCGCCTTGTGGTGCCCGTACGGGTTTTCACCAACAAGACTCTCTCATTTTTTTTTTTTTTTTGCAAGCTTGTTTAGTACTGTCAGGAACTAGCATGTATCCCTTGACTTGGCATCTTCAAAATTGATCAAAAAGGACTTTATTTGGGCCGTAATGCAGGCTTTTGGGCAATGGCTAGAAAGAAAGGATATAAGGCTCAAAATTTGACATGAATGCAGGTAATCTATTTACAACTTTTGGAATCTTTCCAAAAAATCTGCCCCAGTTTGCGAGATTGGGAGTATGGAACCTTCAAAAAATTGCCCCTGTTATTGAATTGAGAAAATTCTGGATCTTTTATTAGTGTGACCGAACCCCAGGGTAAGGCTGCCTATGTATCATGCCGTAGCAAGAATCAGGTCAGACGTAGTTCAGAACAAAAGATGCTTATATGACACATCTTCTTTCTCTTATTCTTCTTTTTTTTTTGTCTTTCTTTTCTTTTTTTTTTTTCCTTCTTTTTTTTTTCACCCCCCCTTTTTTTTGTTTTTTGTTTTTTTTTTGATATTGGTAAAGCAAAACTAAGAAAAGACTTAACAAAACATGTTTCCATTTCCTTTTTTTTTTAACGTTGATTCCAAAAGAGGGCTCGAGAATAAACTTTTAGGCTCAAAGGGCTTGATAAAAGATGCAGTGGTGTTTAGGTAGTAGAAGGGCAGCCTTTCATCATCCCAATCTTGAAAATGCCTTATCAAGAGATTGTGCATAGTTTTCATAACTGAACAATAGAACCTACATGACATTGCTAATGTGGAGCATAAGACTTTTTTTTTTCGCACTTATGCTTCCAAATGCCAGGGATGAGATTATCACTTAAAAAAGCTTCCATTGGCTTTCTTTCCTGGTCGCACTGCTCTCAAGTCTTCACTCTCAAGTCTAGATTGTGTTAGCTTCTTGTAATTGATTGATCTTTCATGCATGTCAGCTCAAAGCAAAAACGAGAACTTGTTATAGGACAAAGAATTAATAGAAAAATGAAAATAAAATTTTATTAATAATATTAACTGACTGGGAACATAACAGGACCAAAATGAAAAGAGATCGACGTGACCTGACTCAAATAAACCGACATTTAAGATGATATAAGACTATAAAGGTAAACCCATGGGAATAGATATGACACGACTCAATACTGACACTTTATGACTACGGACCTGCCGACTCAATTATTGACACTTTAAAGGAAAAACCATAATGAATCCCTACATAGTAAAGGTATGATGCCGAAATGACAAGCTAGGACTTGAAACAAGACTTCAGGATTGGTCAAATTGAGAACCATGCCATTAGACTCCAAAAATCCCTTAAGCAGCGAGAGATTAATGATCTTCGAATTCCTCATCAGATGACTCCAACCTATTTCCCCAAACAAATGGTATAGCGGTATGCTTCTTAGTCCCAATCTGCTCAATGGCCTTTTCCTTTCCTTTATGCATCGCACCAGCGTTTTGAGTGCTCCAAGGAATAAAACGGCCTTTCTTTTGCTGTCTTTCTGGAATTGGCTGGGCCAAAGTTGTGATTGCTGATTTGATACGCACAATGGGTAATCCAATAAGAGTGAACCTAGGGGTGGCATCAACATTAACCAATGATGCAAGCAATTCCCTATCAGCTAAATCGGACATTTCCACTTTTATGTACCCTTGATAGATGAAGTCCTGGATCAAATTCTTCAAATGCGTACAATGATTTGTATCATGACCCAACATATTGGAATGGAAAGTGCAATGTTTCATAGGGTCAAAAGACTTGCATTTTCTCACATATGCTTTGGCTTCAACGGGATAAAGAAGATTAGAAGACTGCAATTTCTCAAAGATGCCCGATTGAGATTCTAACAAAGGGATGAATACGCGTGAAGGCTTAGGTTCCCATACAAATTGAGAGGCCCGAACAGGATTGCTTTGAGGAGTCTGATATTTTGGGAAAGGAGAGCACTGGGTAGGCTGTTGAAAAGTATTGTGTGGTAAGTGGCTTGGATGGTTTGTAGGAAGAGGCTCTAAATCTATCTTCACCAGACCTTTATCAATCACTTTTTGAATGTCACGCTTCAGATCAAGACAATCTTCAGTATCATGACCACATGCATAAGAATGGTACATACAACGTTTTGAAGCATCAAGATGGGCAGTGTAGAGAGTCTTTTGATCTTTTACTCCCAACATTCCTTTAGCAAATAATTTTCCAAAAACACTTTCTAGTGATTCAAGCAAAGTGATGACTAGGCGACAGTCTCTTTCAGTTGATAGTTCGAATACTGAGCATAATTGATGAAGAGGAAGTTGGATTGGTGCGGAATGGTATGGAAATGTGAGGTATTTGGATTGGGATGGAGCTTGTTGGTACTGGACATAATTAATCAATGGTGCAACTACTCCTTCTGCAAATTTTCCCTTGTCACCATTTATTGTTCCCACAGCCTCACTTAGTTCTACCTGAATGGCTAGTGTTGCAACCCTCGACTCAGCAGAGCTAACTAATAAACCAGATTTCAAACCTTCTTCCACCACATTACCCTTTTTCAATACCTCAATGAAAGACTTTCCCATCATTGGTGACAAATGCTGATAATAGTCGCCATCTTGTGCTAAGATAAACACACCACACATCTCTTTTGAGTCCATAGATGGCCTAACCCTAATTGCCTGCTTAAACCATCGAGAGGCATATTCATTAAAACTCTCATTGGTCTTTTTCTTAATCCCCAAAAGCGACAGTTTGGTAGGAGAAGGGACCGCATGCTGACAATTCTCATGGTCCAAATATTGAGATAGTGTTCCAATAGTCACGCTTGTGCTGCTAGAAGAAGGCTTGGCAGTGAAGTGATGATCCTGGTCATGTGGCTGGGATTGGGGAACGGTAAGTGATTGGTCAGATGCGGACTTTTGGACAGGAAGAGAAGTATTCACGCTTGTAGGCATAGCAGAAGGTGGCAGGGATGGCAGACCCAGGATTTGGCATATGCAGGCTATATGATATTGCAAACGGGCTTGATCTTCCTTCGTGATAGACTATTTGGCAACTGCTTGGATGGTGAAGCTGGAAGGAATTGGTATGTTGGGATCCATTGAAGAAAAACTAGATTGACTGGAAGAGGATGCTTGACTGAAAAGCTTAGTTTGTCACAGGTCAAACTTTGATTTTTCCAAAATATTTGCAAGAAGAAAATAAAACCACGAGTCAGCCTTAAAAACTTGAGAATGATATTTACAAAAATGTTATGCAAAAAGACTCAGCCAGGGGCAGTAAAAACAATTTTAAAAGCAAAAGAAAATATTTACAAAAGAGAGCCGAACCCGAAAAGGGTTGCCTATGTATCTCGCCTAGAGAACCAGGCTTGCGACATTTGTGCAAATACGGTAAAAAGACTAAAACACACTTTTTTTTTCAATTTTTCACTTTTTTTTTTTTTAAGTGAACCGGACCCTATATGGGTTGCCTACGTATCTCACCTAGAGAATCAGGCCCGCGTAGTTCGTGCAAATACTTCTGAGCACAAAAGGAAAACACCTTTTTTTTTTTTAATAGCTAAAAAGCTAAAACTAGAAACTAAGAAAAACTCTCTTTTTCGTCCTTTCCTCCATCTTTCAAACTCACAACTCACTCTTGCCTCATAACACACCCCTTGAAAATCAGGAAGCATATGTACAATTTTACCCATAAAAAATAACACATAGAAGATGCAAAGATGTCTTGGGGTCAGGGACCCAATAGACAATTCAGCCGGCTCTCTTAAAATGGACTTGATACCCAGGTACCGAACCAACCAAAGCCTTAAATGATGCATGTCCTAGTCATTGGGTTCCAAGCGCTCTATGCTATGGTCAACTAGAGTGGGTCAAGACTTGTGGCCCCAAGCGGACAACTCGGAGTGAGAGAGCATCGGGTTGCACGGCTAGCACCGTAGTCCGGCTAACCCAGATATCTGACTCTATCTCGTTTCAAAGGATGATTTCGAAATGCGGTAGCGCATAACGTTCCCGCGTGAGTGTGTGCGAAAAGTGAAGCCAAAGAGTTTTTTAGGATATGCAATGCAATTCAATGACAGTGATATCGGAGCGGTAACAGGAAAATGTGTAACCAAGCAAACAACAAGTAACAATATCATCCAAGGCAAACATACAGGCCCAACCAAGTATTTTAAAAGCCGACAAGACAAAGCATTGAGCTTGAACCCTCAAGTTTTCCCCAGCGGAGTCGCCAAGACTGTCACACCCCTTTTTTACTGATTTGATTCGAATCTTGAAAGATTATCAATTTAATGGTTTCTTTTAAAAACCTTTAAAATTTGAAAAGTAACGAAAAGGGTTTTAATCATTTTAAGTGACAAAAGACGTAAATTTCAAAAGGGATCTTATTCGGAGTCGCCACTTGACATTGAGTTTTGGCTAGGTGTGCCAAGTCACCTAGTTATTGTTAAAAATTTGCTTTTTGAATTTTCTTTTGAAATAACGATTCTGAATTGATCCGCGTTCAGAGATTCCAAGTTAGGAGGTTCATTTAATTTTCGGGGAAGGTATTAGGCACCCCTTAAATCTTGTGGGAACAGTAACTCACTTATGTCTTAACGGCTTTTAAACACTTGATCGAGACTTATAGACATGCAAGCACACGCAACAAAGGGTTGGGGAATTTATTACAGACCAAGTGCCAAAATAATTAAAAGATCCTATTCTATCCTAACTAAAGCAAATCCCGACGTCCCGGGTCTTCTCGACGAGTGGCTGCCATTTTACATAATACATGGTATTAATAAAGTCGGGACATGCCGGGGAAATCACACCGCAAGCACACATGGAGATAAGATAGGTTTAAAAATATGATAAAACCAAATTGAATTGCCCTGCCCGACTAAAATAAAGTGATAATTTTATGAAACAATCCTTTTTTCTTTTCACTTTCAAAAATGCCAAATGCAATACTTTAAAAAACTTGATTAGCCCTTTTGACAGTAAAGAGATGATGCTTCTTTTACACCACTCAATAATTTCAAACTTAATATATTAGTCCAATTCCTGGAGTGAATCATTTATCCCAATTAAATTCGGGCAGAGCGTATTCAATAGCAAGGATTTATCAAAACAACACATATTTAATAAGAATAGAGAAAAGGGTGAAAAACTGATACCTAAATGACAAATATTTTCCTTTAATTAAGTGAGAAACCTGAGGTACAACTCCAAGCAATAAGCACCAAGTACAATCCAAAGCCAAAAATTTGACAGGACCACGAACCAAGGAACTCGTACGTATACTCCAAACGCTGCTCCGAAAATTCAAGAACCAAAACCTTGAATATTGAAGCCCCAAAACGACAGAAACTACTATTTTATATGTACCTCCAAATATGAAGCAGGAGCAAAACAAACTATTGTTGAAACTTTGGTATTTAAGTCATTTTTTGTCTTCTTTTCTATATACTTTTCTATATATGTTTTTGAAATTATATCTTTGATGATCTTGGTAACAATAATTGGAAGCTCAGCATTGAGGAGGGATCCTAGCCGCGCCTCCTTTTCTTTTTGTGTCCTCCGCCTCCAGTTTTTTCGTGTCCTTCAAAATGGAGTATAATTTATCCTTATATAGTGAAGTGTGTGCGAATCCCTAAGTTTATGGGCTGCATCAATCATTGGGTCAAAGAAAGGGCCCATCTGAATTTTGTTTTGTGGTGTATGTGTGTGAGGGAATATGACACGTGTGGGATTACTCTCTGAAAATATGAGGTAGAAGAAGTCTACATGCAAAAATTTGGATTAGCTAACGTATGTGAATTGTGAAGTAACTTGTGAGTGCTCCGTCAACAGGTAAAATAATATGTGGCTACTTATAAAAATGTTCATTGGGATGACATGAAACTCGGACAATGTGATGTGCATTTGCAGAGCTATCCTCCTCTTGCGGTGCATTGCGAAAATGTCCTTTACATAAATGTTTAACTACTTTTAACTCTTCCAATTTTTGTGAAATCATTAAAATTTAATTATTTAAATTAATACTTAAAATAAATACTTAGACTCTAAAGGTGGAAAAATATTAAAAGGAGGGGTAAAAAATTAGGTGATTACAATTAGTATAAAGTAGGAAAAATTATAAATAAATGCCTTTAATAAAAAATATAAATGAGTTCAAGTAACACTAATTAAATATGAATAGCAAACAAATAATCATTAAATGATGTCGTAGTGCATTAAATTACAAATTATGTATTCTGAAAAAGAAAATAGTCTAAATGATGTAATTACGCAATATAGTCACAATTAAATAAATATTACATAGTAAGCGATTAATATTAAGGGTTACACATAAAAATGCATGCTATCTAAAGCGAATCTGTTTGAAAAAATTAATATTATTCTTTTAATTAAATATAGCCAATTGTGAAAGGGAGGAAGGGGGTAGACAAAATTAGGTGTCAACGCTAACGAAGAAAATAGAATCAAACAACAAAAAAAGAAGAAGCAATAATCAGAGCAACAGTCATACACAACAAGTCAACTCACACAATGGCATGAAATGAAATGAGATATGATGCAATAGAGTCACATGTGCCCATAATCTCATCCTGAAGGAATACTCCTGCATTCGAGGGGAATACAATCTGATAATCAAGTGGAGCGGAATACTCCTGCTCCGAGACGGAATACTCCTGCACTCGATATAATATAAAGTTGAGGCAGAATACTCCTTTACTCAGTATGACACAACACTCCATAACTAGAAAACATAACATATGAATGAATTTCAAGGCTGTGGCGTAGTAAGTACGCCATGTCGGTAGCTACTCATGTAAAGAACGCGTGAATAGAATATACATAAGGCCAAAGGCCGTCAAAGAAATAGATATAATCACTTACCTTAAGTCATGGGTCAGAATAGCTATTGAACAACTTCGTTTCCTGCCTGACGTCCCTCAGAATAATTTCTTTCTGAGCCAAAGAAATATATCCGCACTTATAAGTGTCCGAAGAAGGAATATCTAACCTTCATACGGAAAAGAAAGGAAAATTACAAAAAAACCTCTGGGCCGAACTTAGCCAGAAGCCCATAAATTATTCTTTTTCGGACTCCTAATAGCCCCACGAGTTCAATAAAATCATCAATTTCATATTTTTATGACTATATCCATTCAATTTCATAAAGTACCAATTTCTATGTTTTTGTCTAAAAATCCAATTAACCTTCCAAATCTGCGGGATAAGAGATTAAATCAAACTAAAATCATAGATCAAAATCATAAGAATATTAGAAATCAATACCTTAATTTATCATGACCAATATTGCTAGTTTTTTCTTTTCCCTTTCTCTTTTCTCGTTTTCATTCTACTGGACTTTCTAGCATTTTCAAGTTTACTTAGAAATTATAAAACTACTATGTTGCCTTAGCTTCTACGAGTTGCTGCTTTTAACGTTATCAGCTTATTCAAATGAGAAGCTTATGGGCCAAAACCGCCTCTAGGCCCATTAAAGAAAATATTATTTTGATCACACTTATAATGTCTAAATGAGATTGACTTAATCCATTTGTTTCCATTTTTTTTATTGGTGATAAAATGTCAAATCCAGCAACTAATTAATTTTAAATATTTATAATAAAAAATTACTCGTGAAGAAGGATCTCAAATTGAATTCCCGAAACTCAAGATGCGAACTAAATGGAAAGTGATCAAATTCTTAACTTTCGGGACTTTAGCGAAAATTATCTGAACGGTCTCGGAATTCACTTCCGAAAGTTCACACAGGTCACAAATGATCATATGAACCTAACGACACTTTCAAATTTTGAATCGGAGATCATTTGCTCAAATCGAGCTCGAAAACCTCTTTTAAGCTTTATCAACAACGTAAACTGAAACCTTCTTCCGAGACCTACCAAATGAGGTCCGATTCAGTTCAAAATTCCAAAAAAGTTCTAATAGACCCTACAAAACTTTTAAGACTGTCAACACACCAATCAGAAGCCTAACTCCCAAAACGACTAGCTAAGGTCGTTTCATTCTCCTAACCCTAAGGCGGGTAGACAACATAAATACGCGTGTCTGCTCTGCACCGCACCGGTTGTGCTACTGTGGTTGAAGGAGCAGATGTAATATTTTAGCTCTCATTGCCTTGTTGGACATATCTGATCTGGGCCAGCTGGCCTTTTACTCCCACAATTGACCGTAGCATAATTTTACTTTAGAAGATTCCCGCGGACCGTTTGCGTTTGTCTTGTAAATTTATTTACTTTGGAACAAGATGTAATCTCTTCTTAGATTTTATGTTCACTTATGTTTCTCAATTTTGATTTAGTATATATATATATATATATATATATATATATATATATATATATATATATATATATATATATATATTCTTTGAAAAAAAAAACATAAACGTGAATTTAACAATCGAAATAATATAAATCTAATTTTTTGTTTATTCATAGTTACTCACTCTTTGATGCTGTTGTTTTTAGATTTGGTATTTTGAAGTTCTTCACTACTACATACTATTAATGAATCGTTTCAGACACTCATCACAATATTCAGTTGAATGTGATATCATAGTTGTCTTTAATATCGTTTATGTAAAATGAAATTTATATTTGGTTTAGCCACCAGGACCACATGAGTTTGGCACTAAAAGAAATACTTATTTTCAGTGTTTTTGTCTTGTATGCCAAAAATATAAATATTATTTAGGGGCAGTTTTAGATTATATATATATATATATATATATATATATATATATATATATATATATATATATATATATATATATATATATATATATATATATATTTTTTAAAATACCAAAAAAAATCTGACCGCACCGATAATGAAGAAAATCAATATGATTGGGACAGTTTCAAATATTCAAACTTTAGTTATTCAATAACAAAAAATATTATATGTGCAAGATTTTTTACATAACCGGCCAAACCGAATTATTGGAACCCCTATTTGGCACTACAAAGGGAGAAAACATATTGATAAAAATTCTACCAAACAAAAAAGTCAGATTTAAAAGAAATTCTGCTAGCACTTACGAAATTCTTTGTTTTTTCTAAACTTGTTTGTGGCTTTCTTTTGCATGATATAGATAGAATTTTTAGAATGGTCTAGGTTGGTTCAATGAAACAAATTTGATGAAGTCTCAAGTCAAAGTGATGTGAAGAAATAAATAAAGTTCAACTTTAGGATGAAATCTGAAGATCAAATCACCATTATTTTCGACGGAGCTGTGTATTTTTTGCTAGAGTCATTTTCTTATATGCTTCCCACAGTTTCTGCATGAGAAGCAGAAAGGGATTGAGTTAAAAATTTTATTAGCCAATTTTAGTTTGGATTTTATGAGTGGGTCGGATCTTGACCCAAATGGACTGATATGTAGACCAATTATGCCATGCCAAAAGGCCATTACTTTCAGTGAAACAAATTTGATGAAGTCTCAAGTAAAAGTGAAGAAATTAAAAAAGTTCAACTTTAGGATGAAATCTGAAGATCAAATCACCATAATTTTCGACGGAGCTGTGTATTTTTTGCTAGATGAAATTTCCTTATACGCTTCCCACAGTTTCTGCATGAGAAGAAGAAAGGGATCGGGTGTAAAAATTTATTAGCAAATTTTAGTTTGGATTTTATGAGTAGGTAGGATCTTGACCCAAATGGACTGATATGTAGACCAATTATGCCATGTCAAAAGGCTATTACTTTTAAGCATAGTAATAGTCCAAAAGATAGCGGTAAGGATATATATCGTCCAATAGGTTAACAAATGACAATAATGAAACACATTGAATAGGTTAGAGGTATATTTTAACCTTTTTTCGATTTGAAAATAATATAATTCTAGACTTCACATGTTATCATTAAGGAGATTATTTATAGGACTTTTTACATAATAATACCACCCTAACTACAAAATTACAAACAATATCGACATTATAGACTTTACAAAATATACAAATATTTTTTTTACATACTATATACAAATACCAACAAAACTAACAAATTAGGGTTTTTTTCCTCATTCTTCCTGCTGCCCCCTCCCACTGCTGCCACCCCAGTCGTCGCCGCCACCCAGTCATTGTCGGACGCTGCCGCCGCGCTGCAAATATTTTTTTATTATTTTGGATCTAAAAAATAAAATACACATTGATTTTTTTTTTGAAATTACACCTGCAAAATACATATAAATAAAAAATACATGTACATACACAAAAATATATGTTATACATATATTAGTACACACATACATACAAGGATCTATGGATATACAAAGTAAACATACAAATTTATGTGTGACACATTAGATTGACGTACACACACATAAACACATACAAAATATACAATGTATACTCAGAAATACACATTCATACAAATGATATACATATACATACACTTGTGCACTTGTAAAGATATTCATGTACATACACAAATATACAGATACATACACATGTATAAAAGTAAACATACACTTACTTCCACCTTCAAACAACCACCAACAACTACTGTAACTACCAAGCCATACAAATACACGAGAATACAAAGGTATACACGAAACTACACCTACAATTTTTTTTTTGTAAAGAAGGATTAGACGCAGGTCGGAGCTCCGGCAGCAGCCACCGGAGCATCCATGCACCAACATAAAAAATCCGATCAGCAGCAAAGCAGATCGGAGCAGCTGCAGCAGATAGAAGCAACTGCAGCAAATCGAAGCAACAACTGCAGCAGATAGAAGCAACTGCAGCAGATCGAAGCAACAGCTGCAGCAGATCGAAAAAGCAGCAGCACCAGCAAAATGGGAGCAACAAAACAACGGCGGAGGAGCAACAGATCAGCTGCGAAGGGGCAGCAGACCAGCGGCAGAGAGGTACTGTTCCAGCGTCGGCGAGTGGGTGGAGGATGGGGAACAAGGGTTAGGTGTTAGAGAGAAGGAAAATTTAAAAATGGTATGTTTTGTAATAAACCATACAAATATCGTTATGTTTTGTAATTTCTCAATAATATCGGTATATTTTGTAATTTAGATGCTTAGTGTGTCAACTGTCGTAAATTTTTCTTATTTATAACTATATAAAATCTTAATCACAAATTTCAAACCCTTTTTAACAAATTAACAAAAAAAATTGTGCCAAGTCAAACCATGACTTCTGAATTTAAACGGGTACAAGAACAGGTTGGGGAGAACTGTCTATCACTTGGTTTGGGATGGGATAACTGTTCGAGTGGCAACTTCTGCTAGTTAATTCAGCCAAGGAAAATGCGTGTTAAAGGATCCTTTTCACATTTCATCATTAGGAAATGATCAAACAAAATCCATTTATTATTTATCTTTAAAGAAGAAGGCAGATACGTACCAACAAAATCCTTAAATAAAGGTAGGCAGTGTTCATGCTTTGGTTTCATGTCACCAACGCAGCCCATTCCAAGAACAATAGTATAATGCTGAGCAATTAAATTACAACTTATGGATTACTGATGTCGAACATGATTGGAAGACATCTCCTCTTGAACTTCTTCATTGTCTCATCTCTACTCTCCAATGTATGACTGATGAAACTTACCATTTTGGGAAAGTCATGTGTAGGGTTTCTACATACAGTAATGAGGTCCTTCTAATTCCTAGACAAATAGCTGTCGTACAGTGAAGAAACCTAATACAGCTTCCTATCCTAAAATTACGCTTTCAATATTCTCTCCTATTTAAAGGTTGTTCACCATACTAGAGACCCTTCTTCTCTGCCTTTTGACTAAATCTTCAAATGTTTCACTAAAAATTTATCACGTGGGCATAGAGATTTACTATTATCTTCGGAAAACTCGATTCGACCATTGTGACACAAATTACCTTGTTATTAAATTTTGTTTTATTACTCCTACGTTTTAATGTCCTTCTAAATGCTGTCTGAGTCTAGTATATATACTCCTTCATTAAAAAAAAAAAAACAATTTCCCTATTAATCCACACAAATATTTTTATTTCATCTTATATCTCAAGTTTCAAACGTCTTCTTCTTTCTTTTAAATTTTATGTCAAAGTCAAACTATGACTTATAAACTGAAATGGATGGAGCAATTACAAGCTGATTTGTATCTATTGCATGTGACAGCATTGAAATTTTTTTTATTGTAGATTAGACTGAAAAATGCTTTTTGCTGCTGACTTTCTAGTTATGCTAATTTATCAACATTTGAGGAAAATACATATCATGGTCAATTCAGCGTTGTACGAGAATGTTCATGGACCACACACTATACATAGTTTGCTATGTAAATAATTAGAAAGCTAAAGACTTGTTGTTACTTGTTAAGTGCGATATAGGACCACACGGTGAACAAGCCATAAGTAACATATGCTGCAGAATGATTGGAGCTTTAACCATATCTCTGCAACGTCATTCGTCTCCAGTTGCATTCGTCTCTAGTTTACGTGAAGATCATTTAACTTAAGCTCCAGTTTAAGTTCATCACGCTGATACTGTTAAAAAAATATTTACGTAATTAGATTTTTAATTATAAGGTAATTATAGGTAAATTTTAATAAGAACTATTAATGAGTAACTTGATAAAATAACAAGTCACCTTTTATAATAGGTCAAACTACAGTAACTGTATAAAAATCTTAATTTACACTATCAATAGATATCGCACTTAGTCCATAAACGTCAAGTCGCTTTACTAATTCAGTGGTATCTGAATTCTCATAGAATAATGAGCTATTCATCGGAGTAAGGATACAGATTTAGTTAAGCGAGAAACAATTACATCGAATGGATAACTGAAAGTAGCAAGTTGTCATGGCAACCAATAAGCTCACATTTTGATTAGAGATCATAAAAAGTGATGAATGTTACCCATGATTTTATTTGTACTGAAGCCATGGAACCTAAGCATAGATAAGAGAGTTTCGATCTTTAAAAATTCACTCCTTTGACGTACACACGTGTTATGTGGATAATGTACGATCAAAATTCATCAAATTGGTGTTCATTGACACGTAGGGGTGAGTCCAGCAAAACATCTCAATTAGCACGATAATAAGAAAGCAAGTGCCTAGATAAGCCTATGTAGAATAGCAATGACCCATGTGGATTGGACAACTTCACGTGCCCGGGTGGCTTTCTTGGATAGCCCCTAGTAAAATATTGCCAAACAATGGCGAATTTAACCATAAGTTCGTAAATTTGTCATGACAAAATGCTTTGAGGTTTACCATTCATATATTTATGTGTGCGCGCGCGGACACAAAAAATTACAATCGGTAGAGTTAACATATATTTCAACCTACTCCTTCAATTCAGGACCTACAACATGTCAACATCTAAGTTTTGAATCCACAAGTGAAAATTCTCCCGAGATTTTGACAAAATTGCAGGTTCCTTGTTCTGGAGAAGGCTTGTCTAGAGAGCTTTTTGTCATCGGATGAGCTTCTTGGTGGTTTATGTGAT
The DNA here is from genome assembly GCA_037355625.1 of Petunia x hybrida. Taxonomy (NCBI): domain Eukaryota; kingdom Viridiplantae; phylum Streptophyta; class Magnoliopsida; order Solanales; family Solanaceae; genus Petunia; species Petunia x hybrida. Next base: position 2,160,593 of record JBBBVM010000049.1, on the reverse strand, counting down.
GTTCTGCACAACTTTACGTATAAACCAGTTTGTAATTTTTTTTTAGTATTACTAATTACAATAATATTATGGACGAGATTTATGCTATTTAGACTAACTTACGGCGTGTAATGAATTTTTACATCGTTAATGTATTTTAACATGCTAACACGTTTCTTTTAACTAGCTAGTAAACTAATTATGAACCTTTCCATGCGGCTAGCATATTCAAGGTGAAATTACGTGAAGTCTTTCGATGACTTTCCAATCAAGATTTCGAGCAATGAATATTTTGTTCATCTTATTTCTAGACTCTAGCTAGGACCAGTAGCATTACCAATTTGCTACGTACGAGTTAGGATCTAGAGAATGGTTTCGAGAACTATTGAGAATTTGAGATGATCCCCAAGTGTAAGTACGTTTGATCCCTATCATATCTGCAAGTCAAGTCAAATTGTTTAGGTGGTGAAGAAATTCCTCTGGAGGAACCAGGGGGTCCGGTCAGTGAGGGACATGCCCTGAGTTTTTCAACTAAACCAATCTTTTCCCATACCACATTTAGGTTGCTTTTGCTATTCCCAAATACTGTAAAGGCATGTCTACTTTATTTTTGCCCATGAGTCACTTTTTCCTTTCTTGATGTTTATGGCTGATCCATATAAGGACAGAAAGAAAAATGTTGAACTTACACACGTACGTGAATTCTAGCTTGTGGACATCCGCAATCCTGTCTTGCACCAACTACACCTGCGACTACTAAAATTGAAGTAATTGGTTCAGCTGCTATACAATTAATTCCAATTTTTACTTCTTCATGAATCCTGGTACTTGTTACTCCATTAGTATTATTTTCATAGAGCTGATCACAAACGTGCTAATAATAACTATAACGAGTGCTGTGTCTTCCATGAATAGGAGTTCTGACACCTAGACCCTAGTACCACTATGAGGGTTGAGATAATTAAGAAAGAATTGCAGCGGAGCAGAAATAAAAATTGTAGAGTAATAATACTAAAAAAGACTACCTCGACACATATCTCTCTATCAATATTTTGGCGAATAGATACAATTAATCGTATATGCACTTGGGGCAATCCCCTTCAACTTGGTCATTCTAAATTCTTTTTCAGCACTTTCCACATCAACAGACAACAATAGTGACTGAATTATCGAATTGGAGATGATGGTGGAAAAGGAAAATGACATATGTAAAGGACATAAATATGCGGCTGCATGGGAACTTGAAAAAGGCTCCACGATGGAGAACTACTATTTACAAGGAGTGTCTTCAAACACCGCTTCAAGAAAAAGAAAATACTAGTACCTATTTTTATAGGTAATATTAGTTTTCTAATATATATACTCCCTCCGTCCCATTTTGTTTGCCGTAGTTCGAATTTCGAGGATCAAACGAGTCTATCTTTGGCCGTAATTTTTATATATTGAAAATACTAGTACCTATTTTTATAGGTAATATTAGTTTTCTAATATATATACTCCCTCCGTCCCATTTTGTTTGCCGTAGTTCGAATTTCGAGGATCAAACGAGTTTATCTTTGGCCGTAATTTTTATATATATATTTTTAAATACTTTGAGTTATAATTTATTGTGATTTATAGTACTTTTTATGTAGTTTTCAAATATGTAAATTTTATTTAAAAAAAATTAAAAATTTTATATCTTAATCTACGGTCAAATTTAAGAAGTTTGACTATCGAAACAGTAACTATTACAAACAAAATGAGGCAGAAAGAAAGAGAGAGAGAGAGAGAGAGTGTGTGTGTGTGTAATATATATATATATATATATAAATGGTGACACTACTTGCAATTAAACCAAAAGTGTATATATGTATATTAAAAAAATGGTGACACTACTTGCAATTAAACCAAAAGTATATACTATTAAATTGGTATAGTTATAGGAAGTAAAGCAATAAAGCTACAAAAGTCCCTACCTAAACTCACTTAAAAGTCAAATTATGATTATGAGTTAGTAAGTGTTTACACAAAATTCTGCATACGTCACTGTCAAATCATTAATGACGATAAAAATTTGTATTGCCTTACGCCTCTATTTAAAAAGGCAATAAGCTAAGCATCCTTTGGCTTGCCAGATTTGTGTTTAAACACATGATTTCTCCAAGCCCACCCTGATCATATCCACATCTGTAGCTAGATTGAAGAGTTCTCAAGTCTCTCTCTCCCTCCCTCAAGATGAAGGTAAGTTTGACTTCTCATATGCATACATTGAGTAATGATCGTTATATTCTTTAGCTGGTAATCTTTTCCTTTTATGCTTATAACAGATCTTTAATTGGATTCAAGGCAAGATTACTGGAAAGCAAAACACCTACAAGCCAAATCCAGTGATAGTCACACGTAAGTTTTCTTGATTTTATTTGCTTTGTGCAGGGGATACATCTCTATGCTTTGTACATTCTATAATTACTAGCTGGAATCTTTTAAGGATATAATGTACAATTATTTGCTAGTCTGAGAACTATTTGTGAAATAAATCAAACTTTTGAAGTGTTACTCATATGTTTTCTCCTCCAAATAGATCATAAGTTGCATCAACCATGCAAAGAAGAATTCAGTGACTGGCCTAATGAACTTCTTGCTATTGGTACATTCGGAAATAAAAGCCCAAAACATGCTGGGAATTCGAAACAACCAGAAGGTCACCTTACACCTGAAGAAGTTGGGCAGCTTCACAAAGAACTGAAACATCTAATTCATGAAAAAGTTCCTCCTTCAACCAAAGGATCGTCAAAAGAGGATCTTGAGAAATTCTTTGACTGTCTACAGAACTTGGAAGATGATAGAGCAGCTATCAGCAGTGAGCAGCAGGTTGTTGAAAATTCAGAAAATAAAGAGAGCAAATTCAAGCGGAGTAATAGTATCATTCGTGGCAGAGGGCAAGATCATGCCCAACTGGAAAACACAAACAGTGGCATTAGCAAAAAGTCATTGTCCTATCTCCTCAAGAAGACATTTCTTTGCAGTGGAGGATTCACATCCCCTCCCCCACACCCTTTGGTAGATCCAATTACACACTCAAAATTTGATAAATCGAGGATAGAGAAGGTAATTTTCACACATGTATTCCTATGCAAATAGGAGTAATATACTATGAACTTGAATCTTTATGATGTTCTCCTGTTACTTCTTATAACTTTACATGACTTGGCAGCAAGTGGCTAACGTGTCCCACATTGGTTGAGGGAATGACTGTTGTCTCTTTATATCCTGTTTTATGAGCTACCTTTTGAGGTTAAGCCTCTTAATTGAAAAAAGCTTCAAATTGTCTGTTTAGAGGGATGAGGATGGAGGTTAATGAATCAAGACTATAAGCTTCGTGACCTTATTGAGAAACGAGGATCATCTTGATCTACAACGCTAGTAGTATCCAGCTACTGGTGTTTTACATATGTATAATTTTAGTTATCGATTCCTTTTCAACTTGAATGAGTAATCCTTAATTTTCAGATTTTGAGGGCCATATTACACAAAAAGATATATCCCCAAGCGACCAGTCCAAGGGGACGTACCACGGGAAAGAGATACTTAGGCAATAGGATTGAGAGCGATAGCGAAGATGAAGCATGTGACTCCGTGAAGGATGGAAACAAATGGGACAAATCAGATTCTGATTGTAAGTTTTCTCTAAACTACCTAAAATCTCAAATGATCACTCAACTTTGGTAAATTAACTACCAAAGTTACTTTGTTTTGGTTGGTCCCAAAAAGGTCACTCAACTTAGGGAAAATATCTTCAAAAGTAATTCTTTTTTATTTTTGCACCGTCACCTACTTCGGAAATTTTACGTGGCTTTATAAAATATTTTTATATAACCGTAGGTCCCACTTTCTTTGCCATGTACGACTTTTTTAATAGTTACTTACTAGTTTTCTGACAAGTGCAATGCACGTGTATTCCTAATAACTAGTACAAAAATTATAAATATATAGTAATAAGCGTTTATAATTGTTAATAAATTAAATGAAAAAAATAAAAATTAAAAGTATTGATATATCGAATCCTTTACAATTGATATTTTTTATTTTTGCAATACATAATCATACTAATTAAACATTACTATTGTACGAAGGCTAGTAATAAATATTTGAACAATTTTAATCATGCAAATTTTATAATATCAAGTATTTAGCTTGATATCAACACCTTTTCTTGGTTTTTATTTTTTTGTGCTAATGGCAAACTGTTATTATGCACTAGGAATTGGGAATACGACAAACAATTATTTGGCCTTCGAACTTGATATATTATGATGCAATGGAAAATACGCGGAAGCTAAACACGATACAAATATGCGGAAGCGATAAAAACAAGATACGAGATATCTAAGATATCGAGAAATTCAAGACTAGGAAGGCAAGAAATAGAAGAAAGAATCGAATTCAATTTACTAACGTTAATCGAATTCAAAAGGGAGAAGGGAAACTCGAACCTTACAAGGAATTCACACTAGTGATGAATCTCCATAGGTTCCAGGTCGAGACATACACGAGCCTCGGGCTCAAACAAGAAGGGCTCGGCCTCTTCAATGTTCTCTCTCTCAATTCTATCTTCTAAACAATGGCTAACTAATGAAATGAAGAGCAAATGTGCTACTTATACATTTACAATGCTAAATGGACAAAAATGGCCCCTGAAGCTGATTCTGGTCCGCTGCTCAACTCCAAGTCATCGCGATCGCGCAAGGAGTCACGCGATCGCGCAGGCAACATTCCCAGTCATCGCGATCGCGCCACGGGCTCGCGATCGCGCAAGTCTTCAGCATCCTCAGCTCATCCTCAGCTCGCCTTCGCGTTCAGTTGGGCGCCATCGCGCAGGGTCTTCAGGAACTCTTCGCGATCGCGCAGGTAGTGACGCGATCGCGAAGAACACTTGTTCTTCCTCAGGCAGTGAGCTCCCAGATTGCTCCCCTGTTTTGCCCTGTTTTGGGCTGCCTGTTTTCCTGCCCTGTTTCCTCCATCCGTTGGCGCTCCAATGCACGATCTTCAAGATGTTTCCGGAGGCCTTGACTCGTATCCCCTGTGCTCTCGAGCTTGGCTTTTGATGGTTGTCGTTTAGGCCATTTTATATTGCATCATCCTCCCCTTCTTGAAAGGATTTCGTCCTCGAAATCGAACCATCAAAACCTACAATCAAAACAAGCACAACCAAAAACTTCCTACTTCACAAGTAGGTGAGCTTAAGCAAGAATAAGTGCAAGTGGTGTGGAAAACACACTCTTGTGATAGAGCCAAGCGTCAATACCTATTGAAAAGCATATGTCCCCAAAGGAGACAACAAAGTCTTGGCTCGTCAAGAACAAGCACTCATTTTCAAAACAAGCAAAGAGATCAAAGTCATGCAACATGTAGCAATCAAATGTCCTATGACCCCTAAGCTTACCATCAACACACCAAGCCTTCAAATCAATTTTATCACAATGTGACACATTGGCTTTGGTATGCTCAACACTCAAGGTGTGCTCAACATATGGAATGGAGTAATAAGTGATATAGTTCAAGCGACAACTAACATCAAATACTCCACTCCCCTTCTTAAGAACACTCTCGCACACACCAAGAGGTACCCCCTCACCTCCAAATACTCCTCCAAGACAACCCTCGTCACTAGACAAACTCCCAAGGGAGGTCTCAAACAATGGGTTATCCATAGAGTTAGGCATTCCAATCCATGGAGGTCCAAGCTCACACTCTACTCTAGCTTGATACAATTCACCATTTTCATTGAAGTTGCTCTCATACAAAGGATTAGTATAGGCACACTTCTCACGTTCATTGGCAAGCAAAGGTGAAGTTCTCAAACTAGAGACAACATCGACACTTGAGGAGTCATCGAACACAAGTCGATCTATCTCATTCTCAAGAGACTCCTCAAGGTTACAACCTTCCTCACTACGACACAAGAAACCACCACTATCAAGTAAACACTCAAAGGGAAGAATAGGATAGTCATGCAAGTCATCTTCTCCTTTATCAAACATGGGCGGGGTGTCATAACAAGGGTCACAAACAAGGTCAACTTCAACATCTTCACTAAAGAGAGGTTCAATGAAAACCGAGCTCACATCATGATGTGGCTTTTCAACCCTCTCAACTAGTGGTTCATTTTCACACACAAGTTGACCCCAAGGCTCTACACTAGTTGCAAACACATTATAGTCATGCAAATCATCAACTAGTCTAGAGTTCTCACTAACAACATAACAAGACAAGGAAGTAGCATGCTCAAGGGAGGAAGAACTAACACATACCTTTGAAGTGTCAAGAACGTCTTCACCTTGTAGCTCACATTCGGCATCTCCTTCACCTTGTCTTTCAATCCCGGAACATGGTTGAGGCTCCATCGGCTTGCCTCCAAGAATCCCTACACAAGAATTCAAACACATAGAAGAAAAGGATAAAGGGTTAAGGTTAGAATAAGGGGTGCCCTCACTCTCAATTTTTCTTTTTCCCTCTTTCTTTTCCCTCATTTTTTTTCCAAGGTCGGGTGTAGATTCGGGTGGCAACAACTCACTCACATCTCTCAACACATCCTCTCCTTTTTCCACTCGAGAGTTGTCACCGGTCGCTCCCTTACTCCTCTCTATCTTTTGTCTCTCAAATTCGGGCGAATTGGGACGAGGCCCAAGAATGCCCATAGCCGGAGTAGGTGGACTTTTCACGTCAACCCGGAATCTAGGACTAGGAGACTCATCACTTGACGTCTCCTTCTTCTTCGTTGGTGAACCACTTGGAATTGGAACTTGTGGTTTCGGGTTCACCTTGTTGATGTCTATCAACCCTTTTCTAGCACATGTCCCACCATTGCTTGTGTTTGTAGGACTTCTTGTTTGCACATTGTCAACCATGGAATGAAGTTCTTGCTCCTTTCTCCTTTGCCTAGCCAAAGAAGGCGCACTAGTAGGCACTTGGCTCTTCGCCCGGTAAGGCACAAAGTCATAAACTCTTTGCCCTACGCCCACAAGATATGCACCCTTCACCGCACTATATTGCACCCTCTTCCCCTCCAACCACCGGTCACCTATCCACACATCAATATGACGCATGGGGTACACATCACACCACACATAGCATTTATAGTTCCTATGAGATATGAGTACCCGAGCCTCCTTAGAAACCCACACTCCATCATACTCATAAGGATGCTCTAGCTTGTGGCATGGTATCCTAAGCCTATCAACCAAAGAGGTGCTAATACAATTGGCATCGGTACCACCAATTTTGAGCAAGTATCCTCCATTACCATCTACCTCAACAACGAACCTACATCTACCCAAGTCTTGCACATTGGCACCCAAATGAGAATTTGGACGCCCACAAGTGTCAACACCAACAACTTGGGTCTTCCTTATCCCTCCACTAGTGGTAACACCACTAGAACAATCTCCACTTCCCGTCACTCTCCCAACATTAGAAATGTTGTTGGAAGTCGAGGAAGGAGCCTTGCCATGGAACCCATAAGTGCCTCTCGCCTTGGTTCCATAGCCCATAGCACTACTCCTACTACAACCATTCACGCCCCTCACGGCATACATCCCCTTTGTAGCAAAAGCAACACCATTTCTCAAACCATCCTCCACATGGGAATTAGAAGCATTAGGTCGCTTAGCGTACCTAGAAGGCGCAAGCTTCTTCTTCCCCATGGAACAACCACCACCACCTCCCATACTAATGGAAGGTCCTCCACTACTCCCTTGTACTCCATTAGCAACACCAAGAGAAGATGCATAAGAACAATTCATATACTCAACATCATCCCTATCTATGTCACTATCATGCTCTAATTCATCACAAGAAGAGTAAGTAGGATCAATGTACCTTGAAGCGTCACCATCTTCGATTTCTTGACTAGAGGCATAGGCATCATCACAATCTTCATCACGAGCCTCATAGTCTTCATCATTCTCACGATCATCATAGTGAACCGCTTCATCAACATAGGAACCATGGCTTCCATCTTCATAGTAATGGCCATCATCACCCTCGTAGGAACCATAGTCTCCATCATCACCATACGAGTCATAGCAACTCGCATCATCTCCGCATGAGCCATAATCCCCACATTCATCATTATCCGACATTGTTGCAATCACCAAAGAACAAAACCTCCCGAAAGTCACTCCCTCACGTGTATCACTCAATATATGTACACTCAAGAGCGAGGCCTTATCAACTTGGGAACCAAGGTAATCACAACTAGCATGTCCAAGTTAAAGTTCGGAGTGGAATTAATGAGACTCGATGTACGGACGGCTATTTAAAGTGCGCACTTGAGGACAAAAGGAGTTCTACGACTCTTCTTTGAATTCTAATCTCCTCTACGCACGAATACCTAATACGCTAAAGGATTAGTGTCTTTCAAGTAGGCCAATTACCTTCAAAACACTAACCAAGAGGTACGGTAGAAAACGGGACACAAAAGATTCGACTCGAATCGGCACCAAACGGATTTGGAATCGGATGAAATTTTGTTTGTGATCTACAAACTCATCATATTTAATGGTCCAATTGGAGTCATGATGTTTGGAAACTGTTCGGAAGCCGTTGCGAACATTCTGTCCCAAAACTGGAATTTTGAAATTTTTTTGTTCTTCGCTATCGCGACCAGACGCGCGCGATCGCGAAGGGTTAATTTTTCAAAAAATAATTTTGTTCTTCGCTATCGCGAAATTGCTCTTCGCGATCGCGAAGGGTTAATTTCTGCGATTTCACAGCAGCTCAAAAACGGGTTTTTTGGCGATTTTGGCCAAAACTTTGGCTCGATATCAACCCGAAACACAAAACCAACGATACCCAAAGGTGTATACAACTATAACAACCAATCCCCAATAGTTTTCAACTCCAAACAAACAACAACAAGCTTCGATTCAAGGTTGAAGCGTTTTCAAGAAATTTTCAAACTTTTGGATTTTGATTTTGGAAATTTTGATTCGTAACACCAAAACACGAGATATAGGTATCAAAACGACGGGAATACAATAAGGAACAAACCCCACTACTTTTTAACACTCGGGGATTCGTATCCAACCCGCTCCACCAAATTTTGTCAAGTTTTCTAGTTTTTCAATTTTTTTGTTTTTCTTCAATTTTCAAGAACAAACAACAACACAATAACGATACTAACACGTTGAACAAGGAACGGGGGTTTGTAAGAACATAACCCGAGCCTTGCTCTGATACCAACTGATGCAATGGAAAATACGCGGAAGCTAAACACGATACAAATATGCGGAAGCGATAAAAACAAGATACGAGATATCTAAGATATCGAGAAATTCAAGACTAGGAAGGCAAGAAATAGAAGAAAGAATCGAATTCAATTTACTAACGTTAATCGAATTCAAAAGGGAGAAGGGAAACTCGAACCTTACAAGGAATTCACACTAGTGATGAATCTCCATAGGTTCCAGGTCGAGACATACACGAGCCTCGGGCTCAAACAAGAAGGGCTCGGCCTCTTCAATGTTCTCTCTCTCAATTCTATCTTCTAAACAATGGCTAACTAATGAAATGAAGAGCAAATGTGCTACTTATACATTTACAATGCTAAATGGACAAAAATGGCCCCTGAAGCTGATTCTGGTCCGCTGCTCAACTCCAAGTCATCGCGATCGCGCAAGGAGTCACGCGATCGCGCAGGCAACATTCCCAGTCATCGCGATCGCGTCACGGGCTCGCGATCGCGCAAGTCTTCAGCATCCTCAGCTCATCCTCAGCTCGCCTTCGCGTTCAGTTGGGCGCCATCGCGCAGGGTCTTCAGGAACTCTTCGCGATCGCGCAGGTAGTGACGCGATCGCGAAGAACACTTGTTCTTCCTCAGGCAGTGAGCTCCCAGATTGCTCCCCTGTTTTGCCCTGTTTTGGGCTGCCTGTTTTCCTGCCCTGTTTCCTCCATCCGTTGGCGCTCCAATGCACGATCTTCAAGATGTTTCCGGAGGCCTTGACTCGTATCCCCTGTGCTCTCGAGCTTGGCTTTTGATGGTTGTCGTTTAGGCCATTTTATATTGCATCATATTATAAAATTTGCATGATTATAATCGTTCAAATATTAATTACTGGCCTTCATACAATAGTAATGTTTAGTATGATTATGTATTACAATAACAAAAAATATCGAACGGAAAGGATTCGATATATCAGTACTTTAAATTTATATTTTTTTCTTTAATTTAGCAAAGATACACGCTTATTACACATATTTATAATTTTTATATTAGTTATTAGGAATACGCATGCATTACACTTGTCAAAAAACTAGTAAGTAATTATTAAAAAAGTCCTACATGGCAAAGAAACTGAGACCTACAATTATATGAAAAATATTTTAAAAAGCCACGTTAGATTTCCGGTGGGTGACGGTGCAAAAACTGACAAGAATTATTTTTGGAGATATTTTTCCTAAGTTGAGTGACCTTTTTGGGACCAACCAAAGCAAAGTGACTTTGGTGGTTAATTTTCCAAAGTTGAGTGACCATTTGAGATTTTAACTCAATACTTCATATATAGTGAATCTAGACTCTTTACTTCCAATACTCATTAAGCTAAGTTTATCTACTCTCTCTGTCTCACTTTGTTTGTCATACTTTCTTTATTAGTCTGTCCTAAAAAGATTGTCATATTTCTAAATTATTTGGAAATAACTCAACTCCAAACTTACTTTTTGACTCATTTATAGCCACACAAATATCTATGACTCATTTTAGACCACAAGTTTCAAAAGTCTTCATTTCTTTATTAAACTTTGTGCCAAGTCAAACTACGACAAATAAAATGGGACGGAGGGAGTATATGTTAATAGTGTTCATTCTGATGCTGCAGATATTGTACTAGAGATATGATTGGCCTCTTTAGCCAGTTGTTCTTTTATCATTTGGATATGCAATATTCAGATTCTTATGATTTGTGGAAGAGTTGAAAAGAACAAGCTTCCATACGATGCTGCTGTTGATTACCACGAGAGAAGTACATATTTCACTTGATTTTTGCCATGGCTTGTTAAGGATTTCTGGTTTTTTTGTCATGGTTTCAATTTTATCGGCCCGACATTCTTCAGGGGAGCGAGAGCCTAGTAGTTAATTTGGGAAAGCTTCTTTGATGATACAGGGACGGCTAGCACTGCCTTCTATCTTTTCTGGTGTTATTTCACAGCATACTGAGCTAATAAGAATGCCTATATAGTTGTAATTCTCTATCTCACTTACGGTTTGAGCTACAAGTATGCCCTGGGACTTGTCTTGTAGATTAGAATGACTATTGTGTATGCTTGTAATCATTCATACACAATTATAAGCTATGGTTAACTCCAAAATTGAATTTAGATAATTCGAAAAATGGTAAATAGCTTTTCTTATTTTTAAACAAAAACAAAAAATAGCACAAACAAGGGAAATGGAACGAGCAATTTGCTAGATATGAGCTCGTTGGTCTTATCTAATCACCTGACAAGTGATGCTGATCAGTTATTTCTTTTCAGTTTTTCATCTATAATGCAGCAAACAACAATTAAAAGTTTGGAGGCGGTTCGTCCTTATACTAAAAATGAATAGATTCCGTATTTGTCCTACTAATGACAATGAGATTCATGGAATTTTCATTTAAAAATATGCTGATGCAGGGAAAAACACTCGGAAGCTAAACACGATACAAATATGCGGAAGCGATAAAACAAGATACGAGATATCTAAAGATATCGAGAAATTCAAGACTAGGAAGGCAAGAAATAGAAGAAAGAATCGAATTCAATTTACTAATGTTAATTGAATTCAAAAGGGAGAAGGGAAACTCGAACCTTACAATGGACTCAACTAGGTGTCGATCGCCATAGGTTCTAAGTTAACGAGATACATGAAGCCTCGGGCTTCGGACTAGAAAGGCTCGGCCTTCTCTAATTCTCTCTTCTCTCTATTCAATTCAAGCGAAACTCCTGAAATGAAGAGCAAATGGGCTATATATACATTTACACTAAAAATGGACAAAAATGGCCCCTGAAGCTGATTCTGGTCCGCTGCTCAACTCTAAGTCATCGCGATCGCGCTAGGAGTCACGCGATCGCGCAGGTATCTCTCCAAGTCATCGCGATCGCGCCAAGGGCTCGCGATCGCGCAAGTCTTCAGCGTCCTCACGATCTCCAGCATCCTCAGCTTCGCCTTCGCGTTCAGTTAGGTGCCATCGCGCATTGTATTCAGGATCTCTTCGTGATCGCGCAGGTAGTGTCGCGATCGCGAAGAACAGATGTTCTTCCTCAGGCAGTGAGCTCCCAGTGTGCTCCCCTGTTTTGCCCTGTTTTGGGCTGCCTGTTTTCCTGCCCTATTTTCCTCCGTCCTTGGCGCTCCAATGCATGATCTTTCAAGACGTTCCCGGAGGCCTTGACTCGTAACCCTTGTGCTCTCGAGCTTGGCTTTTGATGGTTGTCGTTGAGGCCATTTTGGGTTGCATCATCCTCCCCTTCTTGAAAGGATTTCGTCCTCGAAATCGAACCATCAAAACCTACAATCAAAACAAGCACAACCAAAACTTCCTACTTCACAAGTAGGTTAGCTTAACAAGAATAAGTGCAAGTGGTGTGGAAAACACACTCTTGTGATAGAGCCAAGCATCAATACCTATGAAAAAGCTTATGTCCCCAAAGGAGACTACATAGTCTTGGCTCGACAAGAACAAGCACTCATTTTCAAAACAAGCAAAGAGATCAAGGATATGCATGTAGCAATTAGATTCCCCACGACCCCTAAGACCATGACCAACACACCAAGCCTTCAAATCAATTTTATCACAAAGTGACACACCGGCTTTGGCATGATCAACACTCAAGGTGTGCTCAACATATGGGATGGAGTAAGTAAAATAGTTCAATTCACAACTAACATCGACTACTCCACTCCTTTTCTTAAGAGCATTCTTACACACACCGAGAGTTTCCTCCTCACCTCCCAAATCAACCCCAAGACAATCCTCCTTATTGGACAAACTCCAAAGGAAGGTCTCCAAAATAGGTCCTTCATCATTATAGTCCACACAACGAAGGCTAGGACTACTAGAAGATAGGTCAACACGACCAATACCAAGACCACTCTCCTCACTCGGAGTTCCAAATATTGGATCATCCATAGAGCCTAACTTGACAAACCATGGAGGTTCGACTCTACTACCGACCCTAGTCCGATACAATTCACCACCACAAATGAGATTGCCTTCAAACAATAGAAATGTAAAGGCATGCACCTCAAATTCATGGTTACACAAAAGCATAGAATCAAGACTATGTCCTTCACTCTCACTCGAGGAGTCATCGAAAATAAATCGATCCATCTCACACTCTAGAGACTCCTCAAGATCAAATCCACCCTCACTACGACACAAGAGACCACCATTATCAATTAAGCAATCAAAGGGAAGAATAAGATTATCATGCAATTCATCTTCTCCTTTATCAAATATAGGTGGGGTGTCATAACAAGGTTCACAAACAAGGTCAACTACGACATCTTCACTAAAGAGAGGTTCAATGAAAACCAAGCTCACATCATGATGTGGCTTTTCAACCCTCTCAACTAGTGGTTCATTTTCACACACAAGTTGACCCAAAGGCTCTACTCTAGTTGCAAACACATTATACTCATGCAAATCATCAACTAGTAAAGAGTTGTCACAAACAAGATCACAAGACAAGGAAGTATCATGCTCAAGGGAGGAAGAACTAACACATACCTTTGAAAGGTCATGAACGTCTCCACCTTGTAGCTCACATTCGGCATCTCCTTCACCTCCAAGAATACCTACACAGGTACTCAAACAAGTAGAAGAAAAAGATAAAGGGTTAAGGTTAGAATAAGGGGTGTCCTCACTTTTTTTCCCTCTTTCTTTTCCCTCATTTTTCTTTCAAGGCTAGGTGTAGATTCGGGTGGTGACATCCCGCTCACATCACTCAACACATCCTCTCCTTTTTCCACTCGAGGAATGTCACCGGTCACTCCCTTACTCCTCTCTATCTTTTGTCGGAGTAGGTGGACCTTTTACGTCAACCCGGAATCTAGGACTAGGAGACTCATCACTTGATGTCTCCTTTTTCTTTGTTGGTGAACCACTCGGCTTTGGAAGTGGCTTCTGGCTCACCTTGTTGACATTTGCCAACTCTTTTGTAGCATTAGTCCCACCATTGCTTGTGTTTGTAGGACTTCTTGTTTGCACATTGTTGCCCATGGAATGAAGTTCTCGATCCTTGCTCCTTTGCCTAGCCAAAGAAGGGGCACTAGTAGGCACTCGGCTCTTCGCCCGGTAAGGCACAAAGTCATAGACTCTTTCCCTATGCCGACAAGATACGCTCCATTCACCACACTATATTGCACCCTCTTCCCCTCCAACCACGGCTCACCTATCCACACATCAACATGACGCATGGGATACACGTCACACCACACATAACATTTATAACTCCCATGAGATATGAGTACCCGAGCCTCCTTAGAAACCCACACTCCCTCATACTCATAAGGATGCTCTAGCTTATGGCATGGTATCCTAAGCCTATCAACCAAAGAGGTGCTAATACAATTGGCATCGGTATCACCAATCTTGAGCAAGTATCCTCCAATACCATTTACCCCAACAACGAACCTACATCTACCCAAGTCTTCCACATTGGTACCCAAATGAGAATTTGGTCGCCCACAAGTGTCAACACCAACAACTTGGGTCTTCCTTATCCCTCCACTAGTGGCAACACCACTAGAACAACCTCCACTTCCCGTCACTCTCCCAACATTAGCAATGTTGTTGGAAGTCAAGGAAGGAACCTCGCCATGGAACCCATAAGTGCCTCTCGCCTTGGTTCCATAGCCCATAGTACTACTCCTACTACAGCCATCTACGCCCCTCACGGCATACATCCCCTTTGTAGCAAAAGCAACACCATCTATCATACCATCCTCCACATGGGAATTAGAAGCATTAGGTCGCTTAGCGTACCTAGAAGATGCAAGCTTCTCCTTCCCCATGGAACAACCACCACCACCTCCCATACTAATGGAAGGTCCTCCACTACTCCCTTGTACTCCATTAGCAACACCAAGAGAAAATGCATAAGAACAATTCATATACTCAACATCATCATCATCCCTATCTATGTCACTATCATGCTCTAATTCATCACAAGAAGAGTAAGTAGGATCAATGTACCTTGAAGCGTCACCATCTTCGATTTCTTGACTAGAAGCATAGGCATCATCACATTCTTCATCACAAGCCTCATAGTCATCATCAATCTCACGATCGTCATAGTGAACCGCTTCCTCATCATAGGAGCCATGGTTTCCATCATCATAGTAATGGCCATCATCACCCTCATAGGAACCATAGTCTCCATCATCACCATACGAGTCATAGCAACTCGCATCATCTCCGCATGAGCCATAATCCCCACAATCAACATCCGACATTGTTGTAACACCAAAGAACAAAACCTCCCAAAAGTCACTCCCTCACGTGTATCACTCAATATATGTACACTCAAGAGCGAGGCCTTATCAACTTGGGAACCAAGATAATCACAACTAGCATGTCCAAGTTAAAGTTCGGAGTGGAATTAATGAGACTCGAAGTACGGACGGCTATTTTAAGTGCACACTTGAGGCCAAAAGGAGTTCTACGACTCTTCTTTGAATTCTAATCTTATCTACGCACGAATACCCTATACGCTAAAGGATTAGTGTCTTTCAAGTAGGCCAATTACCTTCAAAACACTAACCAAGAGGTATGGTAGAAAACGGGACACAAAAGATTCGACTCGAATTGGCACCAAACAGATTTGGAATCGGATGAAATTTTATTTGTGATCTACAAACTCATCATATTTAATGGTCCAATTGGAGTTTAGACGTTTGGAAACTGTTTAGAAGTCGTTGCGAACATTCTGTCCAAAACTGGAATTTTCTGGAAAAAACTGTGCTTCGCTATCGCGTGTTGCAAGTCGCGATCGCGAAGGGAAAAACTTCCCTCAGCGCGATTGCGCAAGACCTCGCGCGATCGCGCAGGTCTGCAATGCAGAACCAGAATCCCGACGGCAACTTCAGTTTTTGGCACCCAAAACAACCCCGACTCGACTTTTACTCAGTTCCAACGATACCCAATAGTGTTTTCAACTATAACAACCAATTCCCAATAGGTTTAAACCTCTAACAGACAACAACAAAGCTTCGATTCAAGTTTGAAGCGTTTTCAAGAAATTTTCAACTTTTGGGATTTGATTTTCGAGTTTTTGAACCGCAACACCAAAACACGAGATATAGGTATCAAAACGACGGGAATACAACAAGGAACAATCCCCACTACTTTTTAACACTCGGGGATTCGTATCCAACCCGCTCGACCAAATTTTGTCAAGTTTTCTAGTTTTTCAATTTTTTTGTTTTTCTTCCTTTTCAAGAACAACAAGAACAACACAACAATGATACTAACATATGGAACAAGGAACGGGGGTTTGTAAGAACATAACCCGAGCCTTGCTCTGATACCAACTGATGCAGGTAAAAACACGCGGAAGCTAAACACGATATAAATATGCGGAAGCGATAAAACAAGATACGAGATATCTAAAGATATCGAGAAATTCAAGACTAGGAAGGCAAGAAATAGAAGAAAGAATCGAATTCAATTTACTAATGTTAATTGAATTCAAAAGGGAGAAGGGAAACTCGAACCTTACAATGGACTCAACTAGGTGTCGATCGCCATAGGTTCTAAGTTAACGAGATACATGAAGCCTCGGGCTTCGGACTAGAAAGGCTCGGCCTTCTCTAATTCTCTCTTCTCTCTATTCAATTCAAGCTAAACTCCTGAAATGAAGAGCAAATGGGCTATATATACATTTACACTAAAAATGGACAAAAATGGCCCCTGAAGCTGATTCTGGTCCGCTGCTCAACTCTAAGTCATCGCGATCGCGCTAGGAGTTACGCGATCGCGCAGGTATCTCTCCAAGTCATCGCGATCGCGCCAAGGGCTCGCGATCGCGCAAGTCTTCAGCGTCCTCACGATCTCCAGTATCCTCAGCTTCGCCTTCGCGTTCAGTTGGGTGCCATCGCGCAGAGTATTCAGGATCTCTTCGTGATCGCGCAGGTAGTGTCGCGATCGCGAAGAACAGATGTTCTTCCTCAGGCAGTGAGCTCCCAGTGTGCTCCCCTGTTTTGCCCTGTTTTGGGCTGCCTGTTTTCCTCCATCCTTGGCGCTCCAATGCATGATCTTTCAAGACGTTCCCGGAGGCCTTGACTCGTAACCCTTGTGCTCTCGAGCTTGGCTTTTGATGGTTGTCGTTGAGGCCATTTTGGGCTGCATCATATGCAAAGCCCATGCAAGATTATATATAATCTAAACTGCAAATTATTGACTAATGACAGAACAACGTCATGTCTGTTGGGCATTATTAGGTTGATTGCACTCTGATTAAATTAAAAAGGAAAATTTAGATTTGAAAAGTATAAAGAAACACATATCTCAAAAGCTTATGGTATCAAAATAACAGATGTCATAATAGAAGAGAGCGGAAACAAACATCTAGCTCTACCTCAATCAAATCGTCCACAATCGATAAATTACAAGGCTTTTAGCGAAGGTGATCTCCTAAAGATTGTGGTAAAATATCTCCAAAAGATTGTGCAACTTATAAAATTTGTATTGGATCTGGGTAAAGGCTGACTCGTTTTTCTTCTTGTTTTTCTTTTTTCTTATTGTACCATCAAATTCATGGCTAGTCAATAGTATAATCAAACTTCGGTGTGTGTAATAAAGTCAATAAGGACAATTGCTATTTTGTGTGAACACTTTGTTCTAAAAATAATTAAGAGGAATATGAATAATAATTCAGTACCACTACCTTCCATTAATTAGCTGCTATAATCATTTTGCATCTGGCAATATCAAAGGAATTAGAAAGACCATTCATGTTTTTTCCTTCAAAAAAGTAAATCAAACATGAATTAGGAATAGCTGTTTGTTTAACTTAAAACTGGCGTACTAAGCCAATCAGTCCAATTTGTATTTTAGGACCACAAGCAATAATAAAATATCAAAAAATATAGTAGAATTTTTGTAATATTTCTTGAATGAATATTATAATGAGGTTATTGAGTATTTATAGACTAAGCTTTACCCCAATCCCAATTCTAGTACAATTCTATGCATAAGCCCCAGACCCATTACCTAAAGTGGTTCGCTAGTTCCTTCCCTAGGTATACCTACGTAGGAATAATATAGATACAAAGGCGGAATAATCAGTAGCGCTAGTGCGCCCATTGGTTTCACGTCTGTGCGCCTGCAACGATCGTTGCTTGTAGAGATAACGTGAGCCCCTGGGTCCATAATTTTCATTATCCTCGGACCTGCTCCGTATGGGACAACAAGCCTTCAGGCTCGCTGGTTAAGAGTTGCGTAATTTATACCCACATGGTCAGTTCCCCCACTTTCTGAGTGCCTACATCAGTGCTCAGGAAGTGAAGTGACGTGCCAACACAATTCCAGCTATTTTCCAGTGGCAATCCAAATGTATTTTGCATCGACTGCACTATTTTAGCTGATGGTTATCATTTCGTACGTAAGTATGTGCATGTGTTAGTGTGGTTGGACGTGTGATTTTCGCGTATTTCCTAAATCTTTATTGTGCTCTGTTCAATACTATCATTATCACACCATTTCGTATTCGCCATTAATACTCCATCATTTTATATTTGCTCTATCATTCGCCTATGTATAGTTGTTCATGTGTGGGTGAAATACGCCACCTTTTGAGGTCCAGCTGGCAAAGATTAGACTTAACCTACAAGTCATCGGGCACAGAGGATACACGCCTACTCCCAAGCTACGGCCTCTCAGCAGGCATTGGTCCTAGGGCGTAAAATATACATCCCGCCACCTTAGGGTTTACAGTCTCCTAGTTAGGGTTTGTATATACCACCGCCTTGATTAAACAAGCCCACAACCTTATTAGTCTTTATATTTTACCATAATTAAGACTAGATAAATCATAGCTATAAATACTCCTTCCTATATTGTATTGTACAAGCAAGCGATTCACACTAAATTCGGCTACTCTCAAGGAATACAATTACTTACTTTCTCAGCATTTATTTACTTTTCCTCCTATTTTTTCGTATTTCTTGTGACCCTATTATAAATTTAATTATTTAACCTAGGAGGCAAATTTTAGGCATAAACATTTTGGCGCCTATCGGGGGGCCAAGGCAATTGTAGTTTTTGCGAGGGAAAAGCACGATCATGTCAAGTAGCAACAAGGGTATCCCTAAGAACACCGCCAACGCAACTGATGCGGTTGATGAGTCCACGAAGGATAGCAGCGATCCCAATGGACAGCCAAAGAATGCTCCTAAGGACCCGAACTCTGCAGGCAATACCAGTGAGGATGATCAACCGCACGGAAGCAATCCCGGACTCAAGGATTTCCTCGTCGATCTCTTCAAAACAAAAGCAGAGCGAGAGGAACAAAACTCGGCCAACTTGGTCGAAAGCATGGCCCAGAAGCTGGGAGTAATCATCGCTGGTTCGTTCTAAAGGCCAGCATCCCTACGAGGACCCATGCCCGTGAATGAATCACCAGCCCCTATCCCTAACCGATGGCCCAACATGGAGGCCTCCCCCGGAAGTTCTACAACAGCCGGTAATCAAAGTATTGAAGGAACACCTTTCATCAAGGACATCCTAAAGGAGCTAAACAAAGTCATCCACGATCGGATTGGTAACGTCTCAGGTGCTCCATCCAAAATTACCGCCATAGATGAGCATAAGTTCTTTAACACGCGTATAAAGCGAGTGATGCACCGGTCTGTATAACCAAGCACTTTTGCCTGCCGGATAATTTGAACTAGACAGAACCACTGAGCCGGACGAGCACATCGCTGCCTATTACACGACTTTCAAGAGCAACGAGATCACGGAGGAAGGAATACAATCTGCCCTAGTGAAGAGATTCGACTCAACATTTACTAAAGGTGCCCTTGCATGGTACACCCAGCTACCGTTAAGGTTAATTGAATCATTCACTGAGATGCATGACCCCTTCAAGAAGATGCACTCCTAGCCTGCAAGCGAGAGAAACATGTGGAGGATATCTTTGAGATCCGACAACGTGATAATGAACTGCTAAAGGATTACCTAGATAGGATTCAAGGGGAACACATGGAGCTTCCTCCAGTTCTTGATAATATTGTTGTGGTAGCCTTCGACAAGAGCCTGAAATCCAGAGGTTCATTAGCTATCCGAGAGTTGCGACAGAGTCTTACTCAACACCGGTGACAAATTCCCTAAACCAGCAGTACAATGAGAAACTCCATCTGGAACCATAGCAGCCCTCGACATAAAACGACAATGCTTGGCCAGTCATTGAGGATATTAGACGATATAGCAAAACATGAGAGCACAATGAAGAACCTCGAGCGGGAGACAGAGGGAAGTGAAATAGAAGAGACTACATTGCTGATCACCCGAAGCTCGTTGAGAAGCAAAAGGATACCAAAAAGGAACCATCATACCCTCACAAGAGATCATTCAACATTGATAGAACACCCGAAAGGTTTGAGGAATTGGGGCTGTAGGTCAACGCTGTGGATTTCGTAAAAGATCACCTGATGAATACCCCTATACGCTGGCCTAGCAACATAAGAACAGAACCTGGCAAAAGAGACTCAAACCTCTTTTACAATTTCCATAGAGATCAAAAGCACGAGACCACAGGCTGCAGGGCCTTGATTCTAGAGGTGATTGGCTTACTCAACAAAGGCTACTTGAAAGACCTATTAACAGAGAGAAGAAAATAGATGTACGCCAAAAACAGAACCCCGGAGGGTTCCTCAGATCTGTCAGAAGTGAAAATGTCTACTAATATGTTAATCGGCTGCACTATGTTACTTGAGGATCCGAATCCGAGCGAGGCAAAGCCTGATGGAGGCCACGCTCGAGATGAGATGATCCTATTAAGTGATTAGGATAACATCAGTTGCAGAACTCCTCACCACGATGCCTTGGTCATAACACTGAGAATAGGTGACACATATGTCAAACCCGTTCTGGTTGACGCTTGTAGCGCCTTAAACCTTATTAAGTGGGAGATCAGACGGGTAATGGGAATTGAAGACCAAGTAACCCGAGCATCTATACGCTGGCTGGCTTCAACAATTATTGTGAGAAATCTGTTGGAGAGGTAAATCTTGCAGTATGCACACTTGAACTAAAGCACGCCGCATCCTCCCAAGTAATAGAGGGAGGAGTCCCTTACAACGCTATCGTGGGACGACAATGGATCCACCAGATGATAGCGGCACCTTCCACTCTGCACCAAATGCTCAAGTACGCCACTGAATTGGGGTAAAAGTGATCAACGATGATCAGAAAGTGCCAAGGGAATATTATACATCAGCCATCCTTGGAGCGTCTGAAGCGAGCCCCTTCGAAGCTAGCAAATGCCCTGAAACTTCAATCAACCAAGATGATTGCTCCGAAAATTTGGATGATTGAAAGTTTGTGGGGGGGGGGGGGAGAGTGGGATATATGAATGTACAACACTTTCAACTATTTACTTTAAATTAAGGGTTTCTAGCTTTAGGTTTTCTCAAACTTTAGTTATTAATTTCTATTGCCTATTAGTCATGTTACGGGTTTTCACCCATAATAGCTTTAGCCCAGCCGCCCCTTTATCAATAAAACTACTATTTTACTTAGTCAGTTTTACAATCAAATCTATCTACGATTCAACGATTCATAGCCCTAGCACAATTTAAGTTGAAGTAATACACTCACTTTTCATTGCAAAAGTAGTGTAAACTACTTGCTTAAAGCTAGATCACTTCTAGTTAAGCCATCGGGCATTATCATACGTCGAATCATCAATGCAAAAGTTGCACTAATATGTCAGTGGGGATGCCCGCCCGTATTGTGCCATTTAAGAGTTAAGCACTTGGGTGGACAAGCACAATCGTTCTAACTTGAATGCAAAAATGCCCAGTTACATATAATAGGCTAAAGCCATCCCCTTGAGGGCGCGGGCCCTGCCTAATCTAAAAGATGTCTATCACAGACGCAACTCAAGCCGAGACCCAATGGCGTAAAATGGTAAACAACAGATGTACATGCCCAAGCAGGCTTACTATAAAACATTCTAGACATTAGAATAGAAAATAGGGCGTCTACTACCAACCTAGTAAAAGCCGCCTAAGTTTTTGGCACATACATGCCCATTTAAGCATTGATCTTATGAGACCATTATTTAAAATGCTTACGCTGAGAAATAAATCGTCACATGCAATTCGTAGATAATGGTAATCATCAAAATAAGGGTAAAGTCCTCAAAACGGGAAACTTCATAACTACGCCCGAAACACGGGCAATTGTTCAAGAAAACATTACAAAAACAAAAGGGGGAAAACATTAGTTCTTTCTTTGAGGACCTTCCTCATCGGCAACACTCCACGAAGGTCCTGCTCCACCAACTGCAGGCTCCCTAACTGGCATGTCATCTTCTCCTTCACCACTGGTTTCTTCAGAACCTTCATCGAGTTCAGATTCTAGTTGGCATCTGCTTGGGTCACCAGCTTGGTCATCGAAGCAATCTCGGAAGCCAGATCAAAGTTAGGGTTATCATGGACCCAGTAAAGAGTAGCGAGTGCAGCTGCTAGGTTTGGACGGCCTAGCTCGGCCATATGTGCGGCACTCATAGCGCTCATCTTCTCTTCCATCTGGTGGAAATTGTTGCAGAGCTTATCACGGACCTTCCCCAAGGATGCCACCTTACCTTGCAGCTTATCATTCTCGTCGTAGAGGAAATTAAAAAGATTCTTGGCTTCAGAAGTTTCCTTATCGGAAGCTTTGATCTTCTCTTCTATTTCGGATAGTTGTTGCCATAAGACGACTTCAATTGCCTCGAGGCGAGTCACATTAGCATAGTGCATTTTTTCAGTGAGTTTGGATTCCTCGAGAGATGTCTTTAAGGCCTCTACATCTTCTTTGTTCTTGTGAACCTCAATGCTCACGCAGCGTTAAGGTTTTGGCATGCATCTACTCTAAGCGATGAGCTTTGCGCATGGTCAAGAGTTCCTCTTTTAGCTGCTCTACTTTAACCAGAAAGGTTGCAAACTGGCGACCTGTCCCCGTAGAGCATCATTCTCCTCTCTCAGGAGTTCATGCGAACATCCTCGATCAAGAACTTCATGATAAACCCAACCCCTGAATAGACATCAAAAGGATATTTAAGAGGAGATGAAGATTCAATTTGGAATATCGCAACCAAAGGAGCAAACAAGGCATACCTGAAGGGAACACACTGCAGTGACCTTGACCAAGTTCTGAAGACTATAGCCAACCAGTAAGGTACCTCTATTCAGAGGGATCAATCAGCTCGACAGTATGATCAGTCATAGTGACCGGACTCTCAAACAGGTCAACCACTACAACAATGGGGATGAAAACCTCACGGGATCCGCCAACGGGCTCTACGACGGCATCTGTATCAACGAGCACCTCTTTTCCAGGGCAATGATGAGGAGAGTTAGTAGGCTCAGGGCAAGGGCTGAGGTAGTAGGTTCTGTATATGTTCCGTGAATAACTATCCATAAGATGTATGAAATAACTAAATCAGTAAAAGGAAGGAAGGTTTGAACCAACCTAATGATGGAGCCCCAAGATGACCCGCGGGAAGCATGACTTCATCCCCCGCATTAGCCTCTTCTTCAGCTTTAGAAGCTTCATCAACAAGATGTCTACGCTTTCGCGTAAAGGGGCCGGACTCTGGAGTTATAGCGGTAGGGGAAGGAGTAACAGCCTCAGACTATGGTACTCGAGGGACTCCCTTAATATCAGAGATAACCAAGGGCTCGTGAACCACTACAACATTATCAAATTTACCAGGCCTTTTGCTCTTCGAGAAATGGGAGCCGTTGGCTTTCTCTACAACCCTACCAGCAGAGGATTGCACATCAGGAAGTGGGGCAATGTACAGAGTAGCAATGGGATTTTCTCTCAGCTCAGGCATTTGACGATGGGAGACTCCTAAAAAGGGAAGAAAATATCAAGAACGGCCGAAGTATAAGGATATGTGGGAATTCAGAAGAGTGGCTTACCATGATCTTTCGCTCGCCAGCCATTCATAATGGCCAGGGCCACGAAAGTCATTATCCTGGTGGGGTTCCTGGAAAATATTGCAGTGACCCACATAGCCAATGCATCATGGGAGTTCGAGACTGCCGTCACGGAATTCACTAAAGAGAATGAGAAATCAGCGCAAGAAATGGAAAACAAAAGCATACGGGGCTATAGTGCAGGAACTTACATTTCCTGTTGAAGACCTCCAGAAAAGGATAGTACAAAACTATGTCAAGGGTATACACCGCCACATACCGGTGGAACCAGCCACGGTCTTTGGAATCCTCGCTGTTGGAGACTACCTCTTTTTCCTTATCTTTTGAAGATTAGCATGCCTACTTTGTAAAGGCAGGGAGCGTAAAAATCATGAAGGTGCCAGAAAGTGAATGTCCACCTTGACATTGGCCAAATGATCCAATACGGCCACTAAGCACCAGACGGAGTGCGCGACTTGACCTAAACAAATGTTGTAAATGCGGCATATTTCTTCAAAAATCAAGTGTACACACTTGTTAAGATGGAGAGTGAAAGGGTAAGTATGAACCATCGAATAACCAGCACGATGGGTAGAAAGGGAATTCCTTAGTATTTGGAACAATAATTTCTATAATGGAGGGCAACTTGCATTTGATTCTTATATTAGTAATATCATCATGAATAATAGTTGAAGGGTAGAAATTAATCGAAAGGTTATCGTTCTTACCCTCCTGCCTAGCTGTTTGAACTTGCATTCTACCATCGCCTTCGAAATTCAGGATTTTAGGAAGGTAAAGTTCCTGGGGGAGAAAGTTTGCTTCTTGGGCCATTTTGAAGAAGGTGTACTTTGGAAGGTTGCAAAAAGAGTTTTCTTTTGAAAAGAGGATTTTTGAAAGAGTATGAAGGTGAATGCAAGGCTATGTAACTAAGGTGTATTTATACAGCCCAAAAAAAGTTCCAAATGGAAAGTGGATCATTTTGCAGGCATGGGATCGTGATCATTGTAGCTTAAGTGATGAATTCCAATAATTATGGGATATGATAAAGCAGGTGCAGCATTGGAAAGACACGAAAAAAAACCTTTGATCATGAGGTTTCATGTCACTATACTTGAGTATTGGAATTTAATGCAAGGCATGCGCTGAGACAGGGGACGATTATCGGGCACAGATAGGCCTATACGTCTTCTATCACGCCTTTTTCACTTCCTGAGTTCTTACGTCAGCAATCACGAAGTGGGGGGGACTGACTGTGTGGATAAAAATATGCCACTTATGATTACAGGGATACGAGTCCAGCTGACGAAGACTATACTTAACCTACAAGACACTGGGTGCAGAGGATACACACCTACTCCTAAGCTACAGCCCCTCAGCAGGCACATGCCTTGGGCGTAAGGCATACGTCCCACTGCCTTAGGGTTTACAGTCTTCTAGTTAGGGTTTGTATATACCACCGCCTTAAGTAAACAAGCCTACGACCTTATTAGTCTTTGTATTTTACCATAACTAGGACTGAGTAAATCATAACTATAAATACCCCTCATTACGTGGTATTGTAGAAGCAAGTGATTTACACCGAATCCGAATATTCTCAAGGAATACTGCTGACACCCAATTTTGTCCCTCTTTTTTCTAAAATTGGCTATAATTTAACTTAAGGGTGCAATTTGACTATTTGTGCAAAATATACATTAGAAATCATACATTTACGTGCGTTATCCCCTACTTATATATTACATACCTAAATGTGGCTATATTATGTAATTTTGTATCATTTAGATTATTTTTCAAAACTGTGTCTGTTTTCGCAAATTAGTACATTTATAATTGCATCATCTAGGCTGCATGTTAAATTTGTATCGATCTGTTATCATTTGTACGAATTAGAAATTATATGTGATTTATCTATATTTAAATAATTTCATTTGAGTTTATTCAATGATTATTTGTGCATTTTATACAATATGTATATCTATATTTTATTTTTTGCACCTTTAAGTTGATTGGCTAATTTAAAAGAAAATGTCAATTTTTCTATTTACTTATTTTTCTTCTTCTTTGTTAAAATCTCTTACGAACCTAAACGAGAGTCCGTCTTGGTACGCTCATTCTGTTAGGATTAATTTATATTTTCTTCCAATCATTTTGAATAAAATTAGAAATTATTCAATTTTTCTTTCTTCCAATTTCCACCAAAATTCTTTATTTATTTGTATTTAATTTCATTTACTATTTTTTTTATTTAGATTATATCTTCTCTTTGAACCTAGATCAAATTTCTAAACAAATACATCCCTACTATTTGAATTTTGAGAGGAGTATTTTTTCAATTTTTTCCTGATTTTTTGTTATCTTCTAATCACTCCCATAATCCCCAAAATCTCTCCCAAATCCCTTTTTAATCTTTTTCTAATCTTTTCCCTAATTCCAATCAATAACCCAACAACTATTTTTTCCCCAAATCCTATATACAACCATCATCAACATACACAAAACATACTTACACGCCTACCCCTTTTCTTCTGACTCTTAACACACATCCACAGTACAAAAAATCCCTTTGGTCTTCTTCCACAATACATGGACCCCATGCCAAAAACCTTTGGGTCTCCTTCTTCAACAATACACAGTACACTCTCTCTCCTCACCTCTCCACACACATACACGCATAAGCCAGGACACACCCCCTTATCTTCTTCCCCACACACCCAAACAAGAAAACCATTACACACATACGTTAATATACACACAAACAAAAACAAAATCAGAAGGCCATACATATGCATTACAAACCAAAAACAGATGCATAGACATACATCACCATCACTGCCCCTCCATCACACACACCCAAACGCACAGAACAATATCGGCAGCACCACACGACATCCCTCATCTCCAACCCTCCTCTTCTTATACCATCAGTACTACACCAAGGACCCCAATCCCCGTCTTCTCCATCTTCCTATTTCTTTCTTCCTCATTTACACAGACCTAGCACCCATCTCCTTTAAACTCACCATAAAAATCGACACATACACACACACCTGCCGATACACACATTTACAAATGATAACAAAAACAGAGAGAGCGGGGAACTCACAGATCGAAAAGGGGATCGGGACTGGGGGGGGGGGGGAAGACCCACTTTGTTCTGGTTTTGCTTCTTAAAAAACAGTGATGGGAAACCATCATCACCCTCGTTATGTTATCGAAAAAGAGGATTTGGAATGGCAGTGACGCCGTCGTTCTCTCACCGGAAAAACAACCGGCCGTCGCTCTTCCTTTTCCTCCTGCCCCTGTTTTATTACTGTTCAGATTGTTTATTTCACCTGTTGGTCCTTCGTCTTTAATACCTAATGCTTACTGATGTTTTGGAGGTTTATTTGCAGTAACGGAGAAGCTATTGGACTTGGTTTCTGATAGTTTTATTTGACCCGCTTACACTACTGACCCATATTTCGTTACCTTTTGGAAATATTAATGTTTCCTATATTGATCTGTTGAATAATAATTTTTAGACCTTTGCAGTTTCTTAAATCTGGTGGCCCCCTACAACTAATATAGGCCAATGAAAATATATTTACATATATTGAGGCCTCGGGACTAATTTGTACACGATAATACACTTGAACAGTCCCATCCCCGTGTCCATAAAACAAAAAAGGCGATGACGATGCATATCACTTTGCAAAGTAAGCGATAGTAGAGTGGTGGGATTGAAGGTACCTGACATGGCAAACCGGCTCGGGCTCCGTATCTGCAGCCGTACCGACATCCCTAACCTCTGCTTGATGCAATACACCATTCTGAGCCTACACTTTTACAAAATCCATTTTCCCCTTTATTTTATTATTATTATTTTCATTATTATTGCTATTATTGATATTTTATACTATTATTATTTATTATTATTATTACTAACTTATTTTTCTTATATTTTTTGCGAGGCCAAATTGGACAAGAGACGACGGTCTACTTTGAAAGAGAACAACTAGAAGAAAATCTTTTTATTATTATTTATTAATATTATTAGTATTATTATTATTTATTATTATTTATTGACGACTAAGTCATTTTTTCATATTTTTTGCGAGGTACATCGTGGTGAAATTACGAAAAGACGACACCTTCGAAAAAGCACAAAATATCCAAAATCATTTACTTTATTTAATTTCATTTTATTAATTTCGTTTGCAATTCTTATTAACTTGTTTATTTATTTTGCAAGGCACGCCTGGACAAAGCACAGTTATTAAAAGAGATAGATATTTATTACTTTATTTAAATTATGCAAAATAGTTTAATATTCAAATATTTTATTGCTTAGTTAGTCTAATTATTTGGTTTAGAATCCCAATTATTTAGTCCGTCCAGTAACCACATTTGGTGGAGCCTGAGAGGTGCCTAACCCCTTCCTCTCGGATTATCTTGAACTCTTACCTAGAATTTCTGATTCGTAGACTAAGTTTCGGAGTTAATTATAAAATTAGCTAGAAACAGAATAGGTGCCCTAATACGCCTAGTAAAAAAATATGTTAGGTGGCGACTCCAACTCTTTACCCGTGAGTTACCCAATAAGTCGAGCCCTATTTCGGACTTTAACCGGTTCGGTAAAAATAGGATCCGACAGAATGGCGACTCTCTTGGGGACTTCTAAAGTTCTAACCATAACAGACTTCTAATTTGGATTCTTTGCATTTATTTTCTCATTTCTCGAAACTAAAATTTTTTCTATTTTTCCCTTTGCAGGTTTGAAGCTTAACTTTCTATTTCATTGGCATTTTCTGTTAATTTATTGGCTTTTTCTTTTGTCTATTATTTTTCATCATATCCGCCACTTTGGCAGAGTTTACTCATGCGCTATATTTGAAAGACGGTTACGTCGGTTTGACAGCCGTTCTTACTCCTACAAAATACACCTTTGAAAAAGTTGTGGGATAGGTCGACTCCGTGGTACAACCGACGGTTCCAAACTTTTTCACTTCCAAACAGTCCATTTGGGAGAACCTTGTCTAAAACTCACTCTTAGAGAACTCCATTAGGAGCATTCATCGCATTCTATGTTCTAAATTCTTTTTCACATCATCGTTTGAATTATCTTGCCTGATTATCTCATTTTTGGAACTAATTTATTTATTTCATTTTTCTCCTCCTTTTTAAAATTATTATTTTTTTGAAATACTTCAATATGTGCATCCTTTCCATAAAATTGCTAAATTCCTTTTCTTTAAAATGATTTTACTTAATTCAATATTGTCTAGTTTCTAAACTAATGTGTGTTTGTTTTGTTATCCTTTTTGAAACTTATTTTGTGAAATATTTCAATATGTGCATATTTACAACACTTAAGCGTTTTTAGGGAACATGTGCATTTCTTTCAAAACATGTGCATTTCTTTCAAAACTCGTACATTTTAACTTGTGCATGCCATGCATATTTTCTGCCACTCCTGGCAACTATCTAAATCGTGCGTTGAAAACACGGTGGTTACGACCACCTTTTCCCTCACAAAAATTCCTTTAGGTGAACCGATTTTGAATCTATTTGGATCGAGACGTTCCCGCTCTCGAGTCGTCCGCTTGGGAGGATAATAACACTTGGTCTAGCTGACACCACTCCTTAGTAGCGGCATTAGGAATCATACATCATGACATATCATTAGTAGACTTGTTCTCAAGTCCAATAGGCCAACTTGTTCAAACAATCCAACAGGTTTTTGACCCCAAGGAGCGTTGAACATGATTTATTTACATTTTCTTAAAAGATCAAACGTGAAAAATGTGGACCGTTCATTGGCATTGTTCTGCATTCAGTGTCATTCAAAGGCACGAAGGTAACCCAATGGGCATTAAAAGCCCAAATTGAATCAGAAATGATTGATTATTCATAAACAGTCGGAATTATTCTGTATTCAACGCCATTCAAAGGCACGAAGGTTATCTAAGAGGCATTAAAAGCCTAAATTGAATAAAAAATAATTGATTATTAAAAAATAGTCGGAATTATTCTGTATTCAATGCTATTCAAAGGTACGAAGGTTATCTAAGAGGCATTAAAAGCCCAAATTGAATCAGAAACGACCGTTTATTCCCAAAGGATTAGAATCATTCTGTAGTCAATGCTATTCAAACGCTTAGATGGTAACCGAAGAGGCTTTTGAAGCAGGAATGACCGCTTTATAGATGGGATGACACATGATGCACGTTTATCCTTTAAGCATTATATAAAGACTTGACATCCTTGGCATGTCAAAAGTCCATTAGCAACTTCCGACTAAAGTTTCTAAAGAGTTCTCAACCCACAACCGCACATTTCTTCATATCCTCTGTTGCATTTGTTTTAAAAGCTTGTGCTACACGTTGATCATTTTGCTCACAATAAAGCGAATCTTAGGTATTTTTCTTCTCCCTTTTCCTATCACCCTTCAACTTTTCCAAAAGATCATGACCACTAGAACATTTGACATGGTTGCTGAAATCCCTCAGTTGCTTAGAGATTGGTGGGGAAACCTAAGCATAGATCAAAAAGATCTAGTCAAAATAGTATTAGGAAATATGATTTCACTAATGGAGGATACTGCAGTGGAAGGGATGATAGAGGCAGCAGTACACTATTGGGATGCAGACCGAGCAGTTTTTCACTTTGGGAGTGTAGAGTTGACACCCTTACTTGAGGAAATAGGAGGGTTAACTCAATTGCCATTCGAAAGTGAAGAGTCTTGATGCTTAAGAACATTACACCCGAGGAGTTCTTCGAAATGATAGGGTTTAAACCTGAATTATGCACAGACAGTATAAGGCAGTCGGGAATTTCTCTGACTTCCCTCTACATCAAATTTGGGTACGGAGAAGCATTTCAAGAATCCGAAGACTATTTCAGCATCAACCAGGCGGATTGGCCAGAGTGGAGGGTACTTGCTTTTGTCACCAGCTTTTTAGGGACTGTCGTGTTTCCACAACACAAAGGACGAGTTGATGTTTTCATGGTTTCAATTGTTGATTCCCTACTCAAAGACATTAACAAGAAACACACATTAGTACATATGATCGTCGCAGAGATGAACCGTGCTTTAGAAAGATGCAAGAAGGTCGCTGGTTTCTTCGAGGGTTGCAATTTGCTTTTACAAATTTGGCTGATGGAACATTTGCAAAAGATGGATAGCACAGAGCAAGCTTTCCATGCCATACCAAGAGAAAACTATATCTTGACTCATACTGCCTGCATGGACAATGCTCTCGAGAAGTGGGACCAACCAACAACTGCCAATGGTTGGTACCACATGTTCTGTCAACTGACACCTGAAAAATACAATGGATGTTCTATTACTTTCCCAGCACAACAGTAAACACACGATCCGAAAGAAACTCATTTCTCATCTTAGTGGGCTTTAGAGGATTTTACCCATACACTCCTTTAAGGACACTTAGACAAGCAGGAAGAAAGCAGACTGTACCCCAAATTGCAGACATCAAAAGTTTCAAAACAAATATTCTCGGAGGAGTGATCCCGTTTAAAGACAAGATAATAGAACTTTGAAAAGAAATGCAACGAATGGGAATCAAGACTATTAGATGAGACAGGTTTGACGCTGGCTATGATGAAGATTATCCAGACTGGCTTAAGAAAGACATAGCAAGGGCAGTTCAACTAAGAACAACAACAAAAAGGAAAAGAAATGTTGATGAGTTAGAATCTGAGTACAAAAGGTTACGCAAACACTTGGCAAGGGCACGAGGAAAAATAACAAAGAAGCAAAGTATGGTCGAAGCAAAGAACGAAGAAAAAAGAAAATGGCGCAGTAAGGGAGAACTCCTGACAAAGCGCACAGAGTCTATCGGCGTATGGGCTAGCGAGGGAATGAACTTTGTGGCAAACAAAGGAATAGAGGAGAAAGGAAGAAAGGCTTGGGAAATATTGAAGAATTTCACATTTTACATATCCCAGCTCTTGACTGACGCAGACAACATCATCTTCCGAAGATACTCATCAGAGGCAAGCTTGTCCAAGGAAGACTCGTCCGAAGAAGAAGAAAAAGAATCTTTTGAAGAGGAATCAACATGATAAACGTTTACCTGGCCGTGATTCAACCTTCTAGCAATGTTTTCCACCTTTTACACTATTTCAATATCTACAAATGTAACAAAGGTCCAATAAATGCAATATTATCTTTTAGGCTCTACATTTTGTTAGCAAACAAAATGATACATGTAGCACAAAACGTTTTACAAATCATCGTGTGTAAAACGGTTCTTCGCATTATAGGATGCATTTCTTATTTGATATGTGTGCATTGCATGAATGTGTCTGTTGCTCTAGGTCTCTAAAGGAATTCTTTCTCCAAATTCAATCTCCTGCCAATGCACCTTCTCTCCCTACTCTATGCCCAAATCCTGATATCTGAAGCCTTTCGCATGTCCAAACTATCTCTAACTCACTACCAAACTCACAATCTGTTACTCAAAAGGCTGGCTCGAGTTGAATACCAAGGCAAAAGATGTGGTTAAGCAAGTGCACTTGTCAGAGATTTTCACAACAATTCCCACCAGCTCTCTCCTCTCTTCACGATGTCTCCACTACACTACAAAGACTAATAAGGCTATCCAGTTTGGAAATATGAGCCTTTTCAAAAGAAGAAAGATGAAATCTCTTTTACTGCAACTATTCTAGACCCTACTTCCAATCACTATTATCAAACGCCGCCACCATTTTATCCCTACCCTCATATACCACCTGAATATTCCATTTATAACACTCAACCCACTCGACCTATATTCCACATCCCTATACTAAATCGTCCACCACACTAGCAAAACACTTAACCCAACTACTGAAATGTACCACCATACCCTCCTAGACCTCGCCCTAATGCAAATCAAAGACTGAAAAGAAACTACATTCTACTTGCTGAATCCCACACTCAAGTGTTCGAGAGATTGAAAATTGTCGGGCTTATTGTCCCGGCACCTCAATTGTTTCAGCAAGCACTTTGAGAGAAAAATTGACAAAGCAAGAAATGTTAGTCAAACTCAAAGGCACACATGACTCACCTTAAGACCTTTTGACACAAATATCAAAGGATCATCTTTGTTGCTCTAGTCCACACAGTCACACCACCTATAATACGTGACTGTGATCCAAAGCACTTTCCAACTTGCTCCTATCATGATCAAAATAGCATTCAAAGGGCCAGTGAAAGATAATGTTGGAAAGACAGAGGTGTAGCAAAGACTTGCGCACAACAACCAAAAACAAGCAAGCCGATTCAACTTGCAAAGGAGAGGCAAAGACACAATGACAAAGCCATCATTATTGACAAAACCCCTCGAGTATTTTGGAAGCATACCTCTATCCACTAGCAAAGATAAATCAAGACGAGGAAGTTATTTGAGACACTTACAAGAGCAAGGGTTGCTTTGATATAAAAACACAGGCAAGTAAACTTCTTGGAGCAATTGGGGTGGTATGAATTCTGATGACGTCAACTACAAAAAGACCCAACAGCTTAAGAGTATACATGACATGAGCAACCTACATTGAGTTTGGCAACTCAGTAATGAGATATTATCCAACAAGGAAAATTGGTGCAAAGTTTGAACCACGACAATTGGTTGGCAAGTATGAAAGGCATTGAGGATCTCTTTCAAAGACCCATAGCTATCACGACAGAAAAATTAGCAAGAAAGGATGACAAGTATACTCAAGGTCTTGGTATTCGACAGAAGCCAACATCCCTTTATGTCGCACAACAAAGTCTGTTCCTTACACAACATCTTTACCACTTTTCATTGACATTCAATTCCTCATCTCCTGCTTAAACAAGCATCGGTCATTTGACCAAAATCCTTGCCTTGACTGCTACATAAAGCGCTTCGGCAATCTATTGTGATATCTGTCCGTTCTATCACAACCTCCAAATTCAAGCACTAATCCATCATCCACGTTCTAGGAATTGTCTTAAGCTTACGCATCATTTTTTCTTCAAGTCTTTACTAATATGCCCACTATATTTTGTGCATTTCACCGCTTTGTAACGGTTGCTTCGCGTTTGGACACTGAAATTGGTCAAGAATCTGCATTTAGAAAAGCCGGCAAGCCAAGCTGCAAAACACTTTCTCCTACCACAAAGTCCTTTAAACCATCAACATATGACACCAAGAGTATTCAGAAAATCCCAATACCGTACAACCTGCATTACACTCACACAAGAGTCACAACAAAGAAATTCGATCACTATACAACCGAGGCTGGCAAAACTCACAACCTCATACTACACCCAACTTACACAAAAAACCTCCCCTCCGTCAAGACCTTATCAGGCTCGACATAATCAAAGGCATACAAAAGACAAAACCTCATATCGTTACTCTTTTGGCTCAGTCGAAAGCTATTGCATCCAACAAACAAACTACTCTCTGGATACCTATTACTAAATTCGATCCAACAATATCTACACTCATCACTCAAACATTCCATACCATGACACCGCAAGGCATCCAACACTGAAACACCAAGTTAAGAGTCTGATTGGCCCAAAGCAAAACAGTGGTACAACAAAAAACAACAAAGGGAAACTCTAACTCCCAAACCACAAACACACTTTCCACAAAGGCCAATACATCAAAGTTAGCTCCATAACTGTAAAAAAGAAAAGCATGAAACATGAAGTCACCCCATCACAACCAAGAACAAATACAATTTTGGACAATCTCCAAATCCAGCAAAATCGAAATATCAAACCCCAGAATGAGTATGCAAATATCCATATAATCATAGTCATCAATACACCCAATCGTCACACTAAAGGATGAATGCAGATTTCTAGCCAATACATTTGGTGTATCAGTGCAATGCAACCAGCTTCTCTTGGCGATCTGTCATAAACAATAAACTGGGGCAGAATTTTGGAGGATTCCCTCAAAAATTCCTAAAGATGCAAACTTGACACTGGGGCAGAAATTTTTGAGATCCCCTCAAAAAATTCAAGGAAAGTCCTTACAAGAGCAACATGATAGCCTCCTTAGCACATCACATGACATAACAATAGCATTCTACTTATTACACTTTACTTTCAATGTATCGACTGAGGGTACACAGCACGATGTCGATTTTGTCATTTTGAATTTAGCGGAGGGTACACAGCCCGATGCGTCGACTGAGGAAACACAGCCCGATGTCGATTTGTCATTTTAATTTAGCGGAGGGTATAGAACCCGATGCATCGACTGAGGGTACACAGCCCGATGTAGATTTGTCATTTTAATTTAGCGGAGGGTACACAGCCCGATGCATCGACTAAGGGTACACAGCCTGATGTCGATCTTATCATTTAAATTAGCGAAGGGTACACAGCCTGATGCGTCGACTGAGGGTACACAGTCCGATGTCGATTTGTCATTTTAATTTAGCGAGGGTACATAGCACGATGCGTTGACTGAGGGTACACAACCCGATGTCGATCTTGTCATTTTAATTTAGCGGAGGGTACACAGCCCGATGCATCGACTGAGGGTACACAACCCGATGTTGATTTTTTCAATTTTAATTTAGCAGAGGGTACACAGCCCGATGCATTGACTGAGGGTACACAGCCCGATGTCGATTTGTCATTTTAATTTAGCGGAGGGTACACAGCACGATGCATCGACTAAGGGTACACAGCCCAATGTCGATTTGTCATTTTAATTTAGCGGAAGGTACAGAACTCGATGCGTTGACTGAGGTTACACAGCCCTATGTCGATTTTTCATTTTAATTTATCGGAGGGTACATATTCCTATGCGTCGACTAAGGGTACACAGCCCGATGTCGATTTTTCGTTTTAATTTAGCGGAGGGTACACAGTCCGATGCGTCGACTGAGAGTACACAGCCCGATGTCGATCTTATCATTTTAATTTTCCGGAGGGTACATAGCCCGATGCGTCGACTGAGGGTACACAATCTGATGTCGATTCTGTCCGCGGAGGGTACACAGCCCAATGCACCGACTGAGGGTACACAGCCCGATGTCGAATTTAGAACTTAACACAGCAGATGGTATACAGGCCGATGCAAAGTTTGACATTATAACAGGAAGACATCCCGAAGGGTAGACGGCCCGGTGAAAGGATGGCATGACAAAGGGTGTGCAACCAAAATGAAAGAATGGACATACAATCGGGCGTTGCACTGGCAAGATGATCCAACGACTGCTCGGCATAACAAAGCAATCACTTCCTGATGAGAAGCACTTAGCAAATGGATATCCCAAGAGGAGAGGCACACATTCCCTAACAATGAGCATCTGAAAGCAGACTAGACAAAGGAGAGTCAACTCAACAAGGAAGTTTAATTTATCTTTATTTTTATCTAAATTTGCATTTGTCTTGAATTTTCTATAGGGACTCTCTAATCTCTCGACAAACGTTTGTAATGGTCCGACCAGTTATTTTGGTAAATCGAAGCTCCGATATGCATGTCGATATATTTTTTTTGGTTCCAATAAGTTTGTATGATGATTTTGGTATGATTTTTCAGTAATATTGGAAGGTTGGTGTTGTCGTTGATATTTATGGTTTTCTCTCATTCCATCTTATCTTGGAATCTCTATGTTCGACCTTTGGGTGTTGTTTCAGTATGGGGCATTTAAGTTGTATTGAGTTATTCTCGGAATAGCGGTTGTATCGCATGGTTGTTGTGGTTGTAGTGGTTGATTGGTATTTCCAGGGATCCTTATGTTTTAGGGGAGATGTTGTTGAAATTTTTAAGAATTTCAAGACTTAAAAAAAATTTGAGTTCGATTTGTGGTCTTCGAATGGAGGTTGTGTCATTGGTTTTGTGCTTGGTTCGTTCGTGGACGAACGAGTCTAAGTAGGGGAGATTGTAATGGTCCGACCAGTTATTTTTGTAAATCGAAGCTCCGATATGCATGTCGATATATTTTTTTTTTGTTCCAATAAGTTTGTATGATGATTTTGGTCATGTCCACAGAGTTTGGTTAAATTTCGATGAGTTTTGGATAAGTTTGGGTTCTGTTTCGACATAATTTGAGCATAAAAGTTACCATATTGAGCAAACGGCCTTTGATTCGTATTTCGACTAAACTATTATATCCGTATCGTAGTTTGGAAACCATAGAAACTGAAATCATCAAGTTTCGACATCATATGAGGGATTTATGATAATTTTACTAAGAATTGGGTTGCCAGAATTTTCAGATTATTTACGAAATTGCCACTCACTGCGTAGTTAAAAATGTGCACTATTCCAAATATTGAAACCAACATATCTCCTTCATTATAAGATCAAATGGAGTGATTCAAAAGCCTAACTTGACTGGATTTTCACAAGGAATCTATTGGAGGCATCAAAAGTGAGTTTTGGGATCGTTTAGTGCAAGAAACGAGGCAGAACAGTATGTATTTTTTGCTATTAATGTTGTTGGGGGTTTTTCTCATCTTGAAAGTTTGGAATTGGGAGAATTCAAGGATGTTCTTCTATGGGTTGACTTATTTGGAAGGATTTGGGCGTGAAAAGACGATCGTGGGCTAGTTAGCAATCATCGGCTTGAGGTAAGTGGTTTACATCCCTCCTTTGGTGGACTTTCTCCACATTGGATGTCTATGTATGTGTTCCTTACATGCATGGCTGCTGAAATGGGCATACTTATTATGCCAAGACTATTTTAAAAAGTGTAATTACAGTTCATTACTGTTTCTTGATTTATTATCGTAGCACGATGTAGTTCCGTGCATATTATTATGGTACGATGTAGTTCAGTATATATTATCATAGCACGATGTAGTTCCGTGCATATTATTGTGGTACGATGTTTCGTACATATAATCATCGCACGATGTAGTTCCGTGCATATTATTATGGTACGATGTAGTTCCGTACATATTATCATAGCACGATGTAGTTCCGCGCATATTATTGTGGTACGATGTTTCGTACATATTATCATCGCACGATGTAGTTCCGTGCATATTATTATGGTACGATGTAGTTCCGTACATATTATCATAGCACGATGTAGTTCCGTGCATATTATTGTAGTACGATGTTTCGTACATATTATCATCGCACGATGTAGTTCCGTGCATATTATTATGATACGATGTGGTTATGTACATATTATTGTAGCATGAGGTAGTTCTGCGCATATTGTTGTATTATGACGCAGCCCCATACATATAATTAAGTCACAATGGATGTGTCTTAGTACTTTGATTCATATATTTGCAACTCGTTATTCTACTTGG
The DNA here is from genome assembly GCA_037355625.1 of Petunia x hybrida. Taxonomy (NCBI): domain Eukaryota; kingdom Viridiplantae; phylum Streptophyta; class Magnoliopsida; order Solanales; family Solanaceae; genus Petunia; species Petunia x hybrida. The sequence goes on along the minus strand of JBBBVM010000049.1, from coordinate 2,122,218 downwards.
AGCCCTGTCCCCACTTACTGAGTCCTTTTGACTCACCCACTTTCTCTATTTTTTTTCGTATTGTTTTATATTCGGCAGATTCGATATCAAGTTCTACCAAGCATTGTCGTAAACGGAGTTGCTCGTCCTTTAATCTAGCGGTGAACCACTTTTGTCCTGTGGTGACATCTTTCCCTTATTATTTTTATGTTAATATTAATGATTATATTTCTTTATATTCTGAGATGTATAACCTTATTGACTCCTTAGATGTTCATGATTCATGGGAGGACTTAGAATATGATTGCAAAGATCCTAGTTGTGTATTTGGGTTATATATCATACTTCGCTATTCTTTTCATAATTTATTTTATTTGGTTATTTCATATGCAAGTCAAGTGTTGCTAAAAAGGGGGTCGCCCAATGAGTTGGGTTTGGGTGCCCGCACGACCTATAGGATTTTGGGTCGTGACAATTGGTATCAGAGCCTAGGTTCTAGGGTCCTTGTGAATCATGAACAGTGTCAATTAGAGTCTTGTTGATGGGTACGATGACGTCCGTACTTATCTATGAGAAGTTATGGTGACATTTAGGAAACTTCACTTCTTTCATTCCTTAATCGTGCGTTGAGACTTGAAAGTGAATGATTTGAATTCCTTGGAACTATAATGCGTCAATGATGAAGATGTTATAAAGATATGGAAGACTTCACAGTATGTGTTAGACATTTGGTTTGGAGGCAAAAGCTCGGAAAAGTGGTGAAAATGTTTGGCTTTAGCCTTCTTATGGTTAAGTTGGTATAGATATGGAAGGTAATTGGTTTAGTAATATGAAATCTAGAAGAATAGTTGAACTATTGAATTATCCTTTAATAGAGCAAAGGGATTTTCGTAATATTTGGAATCGTGAAAGAATTCGGTTAGTCGTGCGATGCTCAGGCGATGGTGGTTCGTAAAACACTCGCTAGGGGAAACTAGGCAAGCTAGATAGTTATATTTATGCATACTAAGGTATGGCACAAGTTCTAATGCTAGTTTCAGCACTTGAGTGTATGATGAGAAGATCGTTCAACATAATATCTAATTCTTGTGCGAACCTTAGTATGAGTTGTACTCAGTATAATAAGAAATTCATGAGATTTTTGTATGTTAATGATAAAGGTAGTTGTAAAATTCGTCAAGCTATCTTTGGTTGTATCACAAGTGGAGGAGCCTTTGGAGGCTGAATTAGATTTTTCAGCATCTTAGTGGTCCTTGTATATTTGATGATTGAGGATTTTATTTCAGATAAGCCGTTTGAGTGTTTGCTCGTGGCTCAGGGCTGAAGTAATCATGATGAACCTTGGATTTGTAAATTGAAAGTGGCAAGATCTTTCTTTTGGTAATTCATGTCGGTTATGAACCTTGGAATTCCTTTAATGACTTATTCTTAGGCGAAGCCTAAGTGTGGGAGTCGGTGGTGGATTGTGAGACCTTTGTGGTTGTCGGAACCGTCTTATGAAGACTTCTTATCAGTAAAGGTTTGATCCTTTTCACCGTTGTGGTTTGCTCTAGCGGGGCTAGGAGCTGGAAATCGGTGGGTTATGGATTTCTTGTTGTGGATTTTATGAGTCTCGGTGCCTTGTCTTTATGAAATGTCGGACTTTGGAAGTTAGACCAGTGTTCGTAATTTTGACTTGGACGAATGTGTTGTAAAATTCCTTCTAGGTACTTTTGCGCGATTCATCATGACCATGATGGCTGATTTTATAAGTTGTCGGGAAGCAGTCCCGAGGGTGTTATTATGTGAAGTCGAGGAGTTGTGTGTGCCTCTTGGGGCCAAATCGTACATGTGTGGTTGGATTCTTTTTTTATATGGTACAGACTTTGACTTGTGTGGTTACGATAGAGTTACCGCACGCACATCGCTTTATATGACTAAGAGTGCGGTCGCGGGACTCCTCACGTGGTTATATTGGTTGGTCCGTAATGCTTGTGCGATTGCGATCTTGTGATCAGGTTGTGAGGAAGCGAAGTTTGTGCGAGGATGTTTATGGTAAGTCGTTGATCTATTGGCTTCTTGGTAGGAATGAGTTGCGGATTTCCTCTAGTAGGTTTTACTTGGCGAGGCAGTGTCTTCAGTTTGTTGCTTCTCGAAGATTGATGTATCTTTACTTTGCACCGGGTTAGCACTTGGGTGCATGCGTTTTATCGTGGTATTTTGGAGGCCGTGTAGTGCCGAACAATGTTGGATCTGTGACTTCGTGTGTAGGACCATGTGTAAGTTAGGGTGCGATTTGTAGCTGTTGGACTTGATTGAACTGGTTGTGGCCATAGCTAGTATGTTGACTTTTCTTGGGAGCTATGATTGCTCGAACTCTTAATGCATTGTTTAGTTGTCGATGGGTTGTTATTTGTATTTGAGATTATGTTATGCAACATGTTTGTGTCTCGGACTGTATCCTGAGTTGGAGTGATGGTGTTGATGTATGTTGGTTGTAGGCTGAAATTGATTTCGGCTTTCTCGGGGTGTGTGTTGGTTTGTTAGGATTGATTTGTTTGCGAGTAGTGATTTTTATTTTAAAATTAAGTTCGTACCTCGTTTTGGGTTGGTGTATCATGTTCAGTATTTTGAGGTGTTTTCAGCTAAGATTGGTTCATCTTATCAGCTGATAAATGTTCGGAGATGATTTTGTTAGTTGCCGGTTAGAGAGTGTGCTAGGCTTTATAATGTTGGTTTCGGTGGGTTACCATTATGTTCTTCTTGTTATGGCGAGTATACTTTTGATGATAGTATTTGATCTTGCAATGCCATGGAGTCGTACCGTTGTTGACCCATTTGGATATGTTCGATTGAATTTGACTTTGAGATTTGATGTTTCTATTGGTTGTACTCAGGTTGTTTCTGTTGGATTCTAGAGAGTGTTATACCCTATGGCTTAGAAGGTAAAAGACTTGTGTAAGTGAAACCCGAGTGGCTTAGCGTCAGTTATGTGAATTTTTTTAATCAGTGATTCTTGTTGTGCTTTGACCGTTGATTTGAGGTTTCCGTCTGCAGTTAGTGATAAGTCGGCTTATTGCTTCTAGACTATATGCACTCAGTTAGTACCGTTCGTTCGATCGAGGTTGTATCGAAATGTGGGTTCAAATTGGTTATTATTCCTCCTTGTAATGATTGGTTTTGTGCCACTTGGTTTGATGTTGAGTCATGTGAGGTTCAAATTGCTCTATGTGAGAACGCTCGCCAATGTGATTTCTTAGATGGTTAGGCTTGAATGTGAGGACGGGATATCCTAGTGTTCGTGGTTTGCTCTTTCCTTGCTATTCTTGTTGCTTATATATTATTCTGATTTTGGTTGTGACCGTGTGGGGTCCCATAGTATTGATTTGATTCTAGATATTTATATGATGTCGCTGGTTTGCTTTAAGCTGGATTGTATTGCCTTTTGGGTTTTTTGTAGTTGTTGATAGTCCGATGGTTGCTCAGTTATAGGGGTAGTGCCGTCGAAATTTTTGTAAAATTTGAGCCTTAGCGAGATTTACGGCATTGCAGTAATATTGGAAGGTTGGTGTTGTCGTTGATATTTATGGTTTTCTCTCATTCCATCTTATCTTGGAATCTCTATGTTCGACCTTTGGGTGTTGTTTCAGTATGGGGCATTTAAGTTGTATTGAGTTATTCTCGGAATAGCGGTTGTATCGCATGGTTGTTGTGGTTGTAGTGGTTGATTGGTATTTCCAGGGATCCTTATGTTTTAGGGGAGATGTTGTTGAAATTTTTAAGAATTTCAAGACTTAAAAAAAATTTGAGTTCGATTTGTGGTCTTCGAATGGAGGTTGTGTCATTGGTTTTGTGCTTGGTTCGTTCGTGGACGAACGAGTCTAAGTAGGGGAGATTGTAATGGTCCGACCAGTTATTTTTGTAAATCGAAGCTCCGATATGCATGTCGATATATTTTTTTTTTGTTCCAATAAGTTTGTATGATGATTTTGGTCATGTCCACAGAGTTTGGTTAAATTTCGATGAGTTTTGGATAAGTTTGGGTTCTGTTTCGACATAATTTGAGCATAAAAGTTACCATATTGAGCAAACGGCCTTTGATTCGTATTTCGACTAAACTATTATATCCGTATCGTAGTTTGGAAACCATAGAAACTGAAATCATCAAGTTTCGACATCATATGAGGGATTTATGATAATTTTACTAAGAATTGGGTTGCCAGAATTTTCAGATTATTTACGAAATTGCCACTCACTGCGTAGTTAAAAATGTGCACTATTCCAAATATTGAAACCAACATATCTCCTTCATTATAAGATCAAATGGAGTGATTCAAAAGCCTAACTTGACTGGATTTTCACAAGGAATCTATTGGAGGCATCAAAAGTGAGTTTTGGGATCGTTTAGTGCAAGAAACGAGGCAGAACAGTATGTATTTTTTGCTATTAATGTTGTTGGGGGTTTTTCTCATCTTGAAAGTTTGGAATTGGGAGAATTCAAGGATGTTCTTCTATGGGTTGACTTATTTGGAAGGATTTGGGCGTGAAAATACGATCGTGGGCTAGTTAGCAATCGTCGGCTTGAGGTAAGTGGTTTACATCCCTTCTTTGGTGGACTTTCTCCACATTGGATGTCTATGTATGTGTTCCTTACATGCATGGCTGCTGAAATGGGCATACTTATTATGCCAAGACTATTTTAAAAAGTGTAATTACAGTTCATTACTGTTTCTTGATTTATTATCGTAGCACGATGTAGTTCCGTGCATATTATTATGGTACGATGTAGTTCAGTACATATTATCATAGCACGATGTAGTTCCGTGCATATTATTGTGGTACGATGTTTCGTACATATTATCATCGCACGATGTAGTTCCGTGCATATTATTATGGTACGATGTAGTTCCGTACATATTATCATAGCACGATGTAGTTCCGCGCATATTATTGTGGTACGATGTTTCGTACATATTATCATCGCACGATGTAGTTCCGTGCATATTATTATGATACGATGTGGTTATGTACATATTATTTTAGCATGAGGTCGAGGCTGAGCCGCAAATGTTGATCGAAATATTGAGCGTGAGGCTGATGACTATTATAAAGAGTATCCCGAACAGATCCGAGGTGCTCGAGACTCAAACTTGAACAGTGTCAAGATCACTATTCCACCCTTCAGAGGAACTAGTGACCCAGATCAATATCTTGATTGGAAGCTTAAATTGGAACGAATCTTCGAAACCAATGAGATGACCGAAGAGAGAAAAGCTGCACATGCTATTGTTTCGTTCGAAGCATATGCATCGACATGGTGGGAGGCAGAGAAACGGTTGAGATGAAGGAATGCTTTTCCTGAGGTCATCACATGGATGCAGTTGAAGAGATCAATGGATGCTAAGTATGTGAATGCCAAGTATCGGCAGGAGCAACTTCGAAAGCTCTTCGAGTTGAAACAATGGTCCAAATCGGTTGAATAGTATCATGATGAGTTCAAAAGAATTCGATTGGCTCTTGATATGGAAGAAGATGATGAGCAAGCCATCATTCAATTAAAAAATGGCTTGGCTCTAGATGTGTCATCTCAATTGAGGCTGCATGTATATCAAACTTTGGAAGATGTCTTTCATGCTGCCATCGAAGCTTAGAAATGGGTTAAGGGCGACAAAGCAAACTGGTACCGAGGAGTTACTTCTTCTGACTCCTTTGAACTAAGGTAAAGAATTGAAGAGTCTGAATCCAGCAAGTGCTAACACCGTTCGAGAACCGAAGAAACCCTTCGAGAGGGGAGTGATCGTTAACCAACAAGAGGAGTGGGAGGTAAAGTTCAACTTAATTCTCCTAGTGCTTCGAGTATTTAGTGTCATAAATGCAAAGGTTATGGTCACATGGCAAAAGAGTATCCAACTCGCAAAGTTATGCTTGTGCTCAACAATGGAGATGTTTGTGAGCAAGCGAGTGACGCCGAGGAAGAAAATTCCGAGGAGATTGACCAAGCTGAAGATGCTGATGGCCGTGAAGCTGCCGAAGCTGATCATCCTGAAATATTTCTTGTAGTTCAAAAGAATTTGAGCTGCATGACTCTTGAAGAAGAGGACAACCAAAGAGAAAAACTTTTCCATGCCCGATGTCGAGTAAAGAGGAAAGTTTGTTCGATGATCATTGATTCGGGTAGTTGTGCGAATGTGGTGAGCCAAACCTTGGTTTCACAATTGGGACTACCTACCTTAAAGCATTCCCATCCTTACAGATTGTAATGGTTAAATGAGTGTGGAGAATTGAAGGTTGTCAAACAAGTATGGATCAAGTTCAAAGTTGGAGAATATCAAGATGAGATGATGTTCGATGTGGTACCGATGCAAGCTTGTCATATGCTATTGGGTCGACCATGGTAGTATGATCGGTTGACATCCATACCAAGGGAAGAGTTCCATACTCAAACCCTTGTCTCTGAAGCAAGTCAGCGAGGACTATAAACGGATGAAAGAATTGAAAGAAGCGGCCAAAGCTAAGCTTCCGATGGGAACACAATTGGTGGACGAAGATAAAAACTCACTGCCCGAGGTAAGAAATATATGCTCTATCATGCAACCGGGTGAGTATCTACGAGGCAACGACAACGGTCAAATGATGATTTTCCTCGTGAACAAGGGTATCTTTCTAAACTTATTGCCTAGTGTTGTACAAAGTATTTTGCAGGACTTCGGAGACATGTTTCCTGAAGAGATGCCAGGTGGATTGCCTTCGTTGAGAGAAATCAAGCACCAAATTTACTTCGTACCGGGGTCTCAAATCCCCAACAAACATGCATACTGGTGTAATCCCGAAGACACTAAAGAGCTCCAAAGGCAGGTTGATGAATTGCTGAACAAGGGTCTTGTTCGAGAGAGCTTGAGTCCTTGTGCCGTTCCTGTTATCCTTGTCCCGAAGAAAGATGGAACATGGCGAATGTGCGTTGATTGCCGAGTAGTCAACAAAATCATGGTAAAGTATCGTCATCCTATCCCTCGATTAGATGACATCTAGATGAGTTAAGTAGTTCTTCATGCTTTTCGAAGATAGACCTCAGGTCTGGTTACCACTAAATCCGAATGGACGAGTGGAAAACTGCATTCAAGACCAAATTCAGTCTCTATGAATGATTAGTGATGCCTTTTGGCCTCTCTAACGCACCGAGCACATTCATGCGACTGATGAACCATGTGCTCAAGCCGTTCATGTTTGTTGTCGTTTACTTCGATGACATACTTGTTTATAGTACATCTGTGGATGAACATGTCGAACACCTAAGACTAGTGCTCGATAAGCTTAGAGAAGAGAAGTTATATGCTAACTTCAATAAATGTGCCTTTTGTGTCGAGCGTGTAGTCTTTCTTGGATTTATTGTGAGTGCTAATGGTGTTGAAGTCGATGAGTCAAAATTTAAAGCCATCAAAGATTGGCCAGCTCCAACCTCGGTTTCCCAAGTGCGTAGCTTCCATGGTTTAGCTAGCTTTTATCGAAGGTTTGTTTGTGACTTTAGCACCATGGAAGCTCCTTTGACCGAGCTGGTAAAGAAAGACCATCCATTCGTGTGGGGAGAATCCCAAGAAAGGGCTTTCCAAGAGTTGAAACAGAGGCTTTCCTCTCCTCCATTGTTCCAACTCCCTGACTTCGGTAAAGCATTTGAGGATGAGTATGATGCATACGGAGTTGGGATTGGAGGAGTGCTTATGCAAGAATCGAAGCCGATCGCTTACTTCAGCGAAAAGCTTAAGGGTGAAACCTTGAATTACTCGACATATGACAAGGAGCTATATGCCCTTGTTCGAGCATTCGCCCATTGGCAACATTATTTGTGGCCGAGAGAGTTGTGATTAAAAGTGATCATGAGTCTTTGAAACATCTCTGAGACCAGGAGAAATTAAATCGATGGCATGCCAAGTGGGTAGAATTCATTGAGAGCTTTCCCTATGTAATTCATTACAAATAGGGAAAAGAAAATGTTGTGGCCGATGCGCTATCAAGGAAATTTACCTTAGCGACCACTCTCGCCTCGAGGTTCATGGGATTCGAAAGCATCAAGTTGATGTACGAAGACGATCCCAAGCTGAAATGCGTTCGTGACGCAATCTTGAGTGGCCGAAGGGTTGAGAAATATCAGTGGCACGATGGCTACCTCTTCAAGAATGGGAGGGTTTGTGTGCCTGTGTCATCGTGGAGAGAGCTTTTGGTTCGCGAAGCTCTCTCTGGAGGCTTGATGGGACACTTCGGCGTGGACAAAACTCTTGGTATCTTGACCGAGCAGTTCCATTGGCCAAAAATACGAAGAGATGTGGAAAAGCTTTGCAATACTTGTATAGATTGCAAGAAAGCTAAATCGAGGTCCAACCCTCATGGTTTGTACACTCCATTACCTATTCCTAATCGATCGTGGGTTGATATATCCATGGATTTTGTTATGGGGTTACCGAGGTCGGGGGTGGACATGATAGCATCTTTGTCGTAGTCAACCGTTTTTCCAAAATTGCTCACTTTATTCCTTGCAAGAAGTGTGATTGTTGAAGGATGAGTTATGAAGATGACAAAAGACCTGGTGTTAAGTGGACCGTGAAAAGGTTCACAGTCGAAGTGAGAAGACCAACTGTTGAAACGAGATATTCAAGTCAGAGCTGAAGAAGGAAAGAAAAGAACAGTTCGGTCAAAGTTCTAATCCTACCGGAAATAGAAGAAGCAAGAAGCGGTGCTGAGAAGGACGCGGTTCCTAAAGGTAAATGAATTGGGAACTTAGGCAAATTAATTTAGGTTTTAGATAAGGAAATATGGGTAATCTTGTTTAAACTGATTTCAAAGAGGATAAGAAATTCTATACTTAGTTAGATCCGGCTAAGTCTAGTCCCTATAAATACAAGTTAATGTGGCCAAATTCGAGACGCAGAAAAGACATCTCAACAGAGCATATCAAGTACGATCAGATCGTGAGAAGCTTTGTGTGCAAGAACAAAAGCTGAGCAGCAGAACCTTACGAAGGAGCAGTTTCATAGATAAGTCTGTTGTTTTAGTTTCTTTGTTATAGGCTATTGAGTTGTAATCTATCAGCTTATTTAGAAACATTAAGTAGAGATTACTTTTTGAGGTTAAGTAGAGGTAACCTTACCAGCTAACGTGTGGTTGTGAAGGTTCTAGGTACTAGGGGGTTCTAGTTCCTTGATTACATTACGTTGTAGTCTAAAACTTGCTCGGGTTTTCCTTTAGTGGAAGAGTTGAAATCCCAAGAGTTTGGGTCGTGGTTTTTTATCCCTTGAGCAAGGATTTTTCCATATAAAAATCTCTGTGTTCTTTACGTTTCCGCAATTTGTTTAATTTCAGAGATAGGTGAAACTTGCAAGGAACCTGGTTCTTTGTGAGTTAGGCGCAAAAAGTTAAAAGCAAGTTTTAGGATTTAAAAATCGGTAAGGACACTATTCACCCCCCCTCTAATGTCTTACTAAGGTGCACCAAGTGCAACAAGTGGTATCAGAGCAGGTTCTCTCGAAGAAAGATTAACATCTTGAGAAGGATCTGAAAAATAAGTGCACCACCGATAATCACTGAAGGATAATCTGTCAACAGGCCTTTTCAATTCAATGGCCAATACTATGGATGGTGGAATGGCAGAATGGAAGAGTTTATTTAAGCTGAAGACTTCCAGCTATGGATCATTACCAAGGATGGACCTCTTATTCCAAGCAAAACTGTTGGACAGCCACCCAATCAGCAAACTGTTCCTAAAGAGATATCTGAGTATACTGATGCTGATTTCAAGATGGTGGAGAAGAATGCAAAAGCTAAGAGGCTCATCATATGTGGACTTGGTCCTAATGAGTACAACAGAGTTTCTTCATACAAGACTACCAAAGAGATTTGGGATGCTTTACAAATTTCTCTTGAAGGAACTTCACGTGTAAAGAAGTCAAGGATCCAGATACTGAAAAGAAAGTTCGAGTTGTTTGCTATGGGTGAATCTGAGTCTATCCAGGATATGATGACCAGGTTCACGATCATAACAAACGAGATGAAGTCACTAGGTATGGTTCTAACTAATGAAGATTTTGTCGAAAAAATGATCAGGATTCTACCCGATTGATGGGAATCAAAGGTTACTGCTATCATTGAATCCAAGGAACTGGATAAGATTGAACTAGACGAACTCGTTGGTAGTCTGAAAACCCATGAGCTTATGAAACAATCAAGAATCAAGGTGGAACCTAAGAAAGAGAAGAACCTAGCTTTAGAGGCTACTGGAGGTTCTAAGTATGAAGTATCTGAGCATGAGATGGCTTTAGTCAATGCAGTACGGAAATCCTTAGGCTTCGAAAGAAGAAGAACCAAAGCCACTCCTGCCAAGAACAAAATAATTGAAAATCCTGACTACTCAGGATGTTTTAAGTGTAACAAGAAAGATCATGCTATAAAGGACTGCCCATTGTGGGATATTGAGTGGAAAAGGTCTGGAGCCTTAAAGGAGAATGAACCTAAGAAGACCAAACACCCTCCCAACTTCAGAGCATTAAGGAGAAAGAAGAAAGAGGCTTTCTATGCAACATGTGGACCTTCTGAAAGCGAAAGTGATGAAGAAGAAGAAGAACCAGAAGACGACTCTCCATTGGCACTGATGGCTGATAATGAACCTTCGATCGATGATACACCTGAGGTAAGTCTCGATGAACTGAAAACAAGACTTCGTACTTGTTCTTCTAAGGAATTAAATTTGCTTGCCCTGACTTTAATTGAAGAGATTGAAAATTTGAGGTCTGAGAAGGAACAAGCACTTTCTGAGAAGGACCAACAAATGTCATTTGTGTCTGATTTTTCAATGAAAAATAAAAACTTGAAAAAAGCTAAATCTGATCTTAAAAAGGAATTAACTGCAAGTGAAAATCAAGTTTTTGAACTAAAACAGAAAGTCTCAGACCTTGAATTAGAAAGTCTTCAATTAAAGGAACAGGTGCTTTGTGAGAAAAAACTAGTTTCTGCACTCCAATTTGAAAATCAAAAATTGAAAGAAGGGTCTGGTAAGCAAGGAGTTAGTGAGGCTCAAATCAACCATGAAGCTGAGCTTAAAAAGAAAAATCAAGTTCTACATCAGGAAACTGAGAAGAACCGGGTTCTTCAGGAAAAGGTTGAAAAAGCTAACTCTGAGCTCACCAGACTCACTAAATGGAACAAGTCTTCTGAAGCTTTGAATTGGTTGCATGAAAATCATAACAGAGGTAAAACTGGATTAGGACATAGGAAACCTTTGCCTGCTTGGAACCTTAATAGTAAATATGTAGGAGTTCCTTGCAACAAACTCTGCTTCTTGTATGGTAAGACTGGACATATCAAGAATGAATGCAGTGTTGCAAAAGGAGCAGTGAAAAAGAATAAAAAATCAGTTTTACCTTATTGGGCTAGAAAAGATTTAATTCATCCATTCGATAACAAAAAGGGACCCAAGCTTGTCTGGGTTCCTGTTACTAACGCTTGATTTTCTTTTGCAGGCTGGAATGAGATGGAACAACCCAAGCTGGATTCTTGGTAGTGGGTGTTCCAGGCACATGACAGGAGATAGAAGAAACTTTCTCTCACTCGCATCATTTCAAGGGGGTAGTGTGGCTTTTGGAGCAGGCAAGAGTGGTGAAATTGTTGGTATTGGAATAGTTGGGAGATCCCTCAATCATGCTATTGATAATGTACTCTGTGTGGATGGATTGAGGCAAAATCTTCTAAGCATCTCTCAGCTATGTGATAGAGGAAACTCAGTGAGTTTCACTTCTGTAGGTTGCACTGTAAAGAACCTGCTGACTGGTGAAATGATAACGGAAGGGAAACACGCTAATAATATGTACAAGGCTATATTAGGTTCTCTTCCTGAGAATAATTTGACTTGTCTGAATGTGCTGGAGAATGATAGTCAGTTGTGGCACAAGAGACCAGGACATGCAAGCCTGACTCAATTGAATAAGTTGGTGTCAAAGGACCTGGTTCGTGAAATGCCAAGCAAGAGGTTCAATGACATCAAGATTTGTGATGCTTGTGTGAGGGAGAAACATGTAAGATCTTCATTCAAGTCAAAGAAAGTGGTTAGTACGTCTAAGCCACTTGAGCTGGTTCACATGGACTTGTGTGGACCAATGAGGTTAAGGAGCAGAGGAGGTAAGAGGTTCGTAATGGTAATAGTTTATGATTACTCTAGATACACATGGACCTTGTTCCTGAGATCTAAAGATGAAGCATATGATATGTTTGAGGACTGGGTCAGAATCAATCAGAAGAAACTGGGGTTGCAACCAGTGTGTATATGGTCCGACCATGGTACAGAATTTGAGAATGCTAAGTTTGTTGAATATTGTAACAAACATGGTGTGGATCACAACTTCTCTACACCAAGGACCCCTCAGCAGAATGGTGTAGTTGAAGGAAGAATAGGTTCTTGGAGGACATGGTTAGAACACTGTTGTTGTCAAGCGGTCTATCGAAGAATTTTTGGGCTGAAGCAGTCAACACCGCTTGATACTTGCTGAATCGATGTTCTATCCGTCCTTTGTTAGAAAAAACTCCCTATGAGCTGATTAGAGGCAGGAAACCTAATATTGCACATATCAGAGCTTTCGGGTGCAAATGTTTCGTGCATAACAATGGGAAAGAACCTCCGGGGAAGTTTGATGCTAGAAGTGATGAAGCCATCTTCTTGAGATATTCTTCACAAAGTAAAGCTTATAAAATGTTCAACAAGAGGACCATGACTGTAGAAGAAAGTGTGCATGTGGTATTTGATTGAATCTGAAAGTGTTACAAACAGACAAGAAGATGATGACCAGGAGATCGGTCTTGCAAGAGATGAACCTGCTGAAGACCCTGAGAATTTGAATGGAGTTAAAAGTAATCAGGATGATAAGGATCAACTCAGGGGGAACTAGAAGGCAATCAGACAGGGGGAACTGAATAGCAAGATGAAGAGGACTTAGATGACTCAGCTCCTCCTAGAAATGACACTCATCAGATTCAACCTAAACCTTGGAGATATCAAAGATCTCATCCACTGGAGAACCTCATGTCTTATCTTGACACTGGAGTTGTTACTAGAATAGCTTTGAAGAACTTCTTTGCATTCTTTGCATTTCTGTCCTCAATAGAACCAAACAATGTACATGAAGCACTTGAGGATCCAGATTGGGTGATTGCTATGCAAGAGGAACTTCATCAGTTTGAACGCAGTAAGGTATGGCACCTGGTCCCTCGACCAACGGACAGGTCCATCATTGGTACGAAATGGGTCTTTAGAAACAAGCTAGATGAACATGGCATAGTAACAAGGAACAAGGAAAGACTGGTGGTTCAAGGTTACAGCCAAGAAGAAGGAATTGATTATGATGAATCCTTTGCACCTGTTGCAAGAATAGAGGCCATTAGGATGCTTATTGCTTTTGCAGCTTACATAGAGTTTAAGCTGTACCTGATAGATGTGAAGAGTGCATTCCTTAATGGTTATTTGAATGAAGAGGTGTATGTGGTTCAACCACCTGGCTTTGAAAGTACAGAGTTTCCTGATCATGTCTACAAACTTGACAAGGCACTGTATGGGTTGAAATAAGTTCCTAGGGCTTGGTATGAAAGATTGTCTGGGTTCTTATTGAAGAATGGGTTTACTAGAGGTAAAATAGACAATACTTTGTTTTTAAGGAAGAAAGCCAAACACCTGTTGATTGTTCAAGTGTATGTAGACGACATTATCTTTAGTGATATGAATGAGAACTTTTACAAGGAGTTTGCCGACCTGATGGGAAGTGAATTTGAGATAAGTATGATGGGTGAGCTAAATTTCTTCTTAGGGTTACAAATCAAGCAATCTCAGGGAGGCACAATGATCCACCAGCATAAGTACATCAAAGAGCTGTTAAGGAAGTGTGACATGAAGTCTGCTAAGGATATGAACACACCCATTGCTCCGGGAACGAAGATAGATCTGGATGATACTGGTGCTTCAATTGATGAAACTAAATACAGAGGAATCATTGGTCTTTGTTGTATTTAACTACAAGTCGTCCAGATATTATTTATAGTGTGGGGTTGTGTGCAAGGTTCTAATCAAAACCAAAGGAGACACACTTAACTGCAGTCAAGAGAATCTTGAGATATTTGAAAGGAACTCAAGATCTTGGTTTATGGTACCCAAAAGGTGGAAGTTTTGATCTTATTGGGTATGCTGATGCTGACTATGCTGGTCACTTGGTTGATAGGAAAAGCACATCTGGGATGAACAGCTTCCTAGGTCCTTGTTTAGTTTCATGGGCTAAAAAGAAACAAAATTCAGTGGCATTATCAACAGCTGAAGCTGAATATGTAACAACTGCTTTATGTTGTTCACAGTTATTATGGATCAAGCAGCAGTTGGAGGACTTTGGAATCAAGTGTGGACTAGTTCCAATCTTTTGTGACAATATCAGTGCAGTCAATATAGCCAAGAACCCGGTCCAGCACAAGAGAACAAAGCACATTGATATTAGGCATCACTTTTTAAGGGACAATGTTGAGAAAGGCCTAATTGCTATGAACTTTTGCAGGACTGAGGATCAAATTGTTGATATCTTCACTAAGGCATTGAACAGGGTACAATTTGAAAAGAACAGGCTTGATCTAGGGATGACCAAGATACAATGAACGAAGCAGCACCTGGTTCTCCTAATGATTGGCTAGTGAAGTTTCCTTGTTTTACTTAGCTTAACTTCGCTTAGTTGATTCTACTATGAAAACTTAATTGTTTTGCTTGCTAACCTATTTGGAACCTGTTTTCATGACTTAGATACGGGCAAATTTCTGATATAAAGGATATAATTGAAGAAACTGGTGCATGGATATTCAGGTACACATTCTATATCACTTACTGAGTATAAGTGTTGTCTTACGTGGCCTAATTTGTTACCAATCACCCTCACTTGGCGCCGGATTAGTGTAAAACTTTTAAAATTCAAACACTTTGAACCATGATGGCGTCAGCTCCTATGCGTCATAAGTAGTAGCAGCTTTTTCAATCCCATCAACCCGTTCCCCTTCCCGATAAACCTAAACCCTTCCCTATCCCACTACCTAATCAAAGAAACATTGTTTCGATCCGCAAAATAGAAAGAACTCTCTCAAAACATTTTTCTTCTCTCTCTAGAAACTCAACACTTTGTAAACATGTCGACCAGTTCTAAAGTCGATTCTCAACTCTCTTCTCCCTAACTCAAAATGTCCAAACTAAATCAAAAGGCTAAGCAACTAGCAGCAAGTCGCTCTGTGGCTATGGCGAGGAAGTTTGCCAAACTAAGACAGAAGAAGTTGACAGAGGAAGCAACTAGTAGAGGAAAGTGTTCCAGAAACTGGTACGGAGGAAGGGATCATTGAAACGACTCAAGAAATCGTTCAAAAAACAAAAAAGGTAAACCCTAGTTCTCCTACTGGTACTACAGTCGTTGATACTCGTTTACCTTCTGCGCCTGTAGATTTAGTAGAGCCTGTTGTGAACAAAGAAGGAGAAAAAGAGGAGGTATTTGTAGAAAATGTTGAGAAGGTCGTAGAAGCAGAGGTTGTTGTTATTACTAAAGGAACCGAGAACACTGTTGAGGAACCTGTTCCTGAGACAGTTCCTGTGGCAGAAAGACCGTTAGTGACAAAGGAGGGGAAAAATCTGCTGAACCTGCTAAAGAACCTGAGAAAGAACCTGGTTCGTTCTCTAGTTCTGTGGCAGGTGATGATGCAGATCTGAGAGATATTGATGATTATGTGGAAGAGAACGTAGAAGGCGTAGGTTTTACTGAAACTTTGGATGCTTTATTGCCTGAGCCCAATCCCACTCCTCAAGCTAGTGAAGGTTCCTCCAGTGAGACAGATGTTGTGGTGGTGGAGGAATAGAGGAGATTGGGAAAGAGGCATGTGGTTCAGGAACAAAAACAAACTGTGAAGAAAAGGAGGTTGGTAAAGGGAGGAGAATTTGTAGGCAGTTCCAAGATTGGAAGTTCTGGAGATGCAGAGGGTATGGGAGAAAGCAGCAGAAAGACTGTGAGTCATGCTAGGAGACCTGCTACTCGAGGTCCTGTGAGAGAGCGGCAGGAGAGGATAGTGGAGGAACCTGAGGTTCGTAGGAGAGGATTGTGGAAGAACCTGAGGCAGGTGATTGGCGATGACAAGAAAGACAAGAAAAGGAGGGCGGCCTATTTTAGAGGTCTGCCAATGGTGAATGGTAAAATTCTCACTGACCTGGAGCTAGAGGGAATGACTCAACTTGATTCTAAGTTGAGGGCTAAGGGTTGGTTGAACTTGTTCAGTGATCGTGCTAGACAGTTGAGGGAGCAAGAGGTTCGAGAATTTTATTCCAATTGCACAGTGAGTGAAGGTATTGTGACAACCATAGTCAAGGGGCTGGTAATCCAGTTTGATAATGTGGAACTGGGTGAAATTTTGGGTGTTCCCTCTCAGGGCTACAGCGAGTATATGAGGAACTGGTGGCCGGCTAGAGGAGATGGTGTGTCTGCTTTGGAGGTGACCCAGAAATTTGCAGGGAGACCAAGACTGGCAAGGGCTACACAAGTTAAGAAGAAGGCAATGCAACCCTTCTACCAGTTGCTATTTGAATTTGTGCTGAAGAACCTATTGCAGATGTCGGAAAGAAAGAGTGAGGCCAACTTTCTGGATATGACCTATATGGACCTGCTAGATCGCGAGGTTCGTATTAATCTGCCTTAATTGATGATTAAGCTCATTGGTAGAGTAGCTGACATGGGGTTAGGAAAACATGCGATGGTCTATGGGTTTCTTTTGGGGAAGGTATTTGATTTCTTTGGGGTGCCTATTGGTAAGTGGACTGAGCCGGACCACAATGACTTGTTTGGGAGGAACATTGTTAAATCCTGTGACTATGTGTTGGATGGAGAACCTGCTGATGAACCAGAACATTTGGAAGAGGATGCAGATGAAAGAAGGAACAACAGAGTAGACATGAGAATTGAGGGGTTCAGGAGGCAGCTTGAAAGGCAAAATGATGAGCTGGCCTGGATGAATGCTGAAAACACAAGCTAGATGCAGAGCTGGAGCGTGAAAGAGAAGAAACTCGCCTCGCCTCGCCTTGTTGCTTGCTCACTTTAACATCCCTGATATTCCCCAATTCGGAACCAGTTCCTTTCCCTAGTCCCTTCCTGGTTCTCTTATGGCCTGCTTTTAAGACAATATTATATCTCGGTTTATAAATATTTGAATGTTGTTTGGATGTTTTAAGACAGTTTGGCTCTGTTTTGATATAAATATCCTATCTACTAGTATTTATTGTCTGAAACAGGTTCCTGACGTTTAAAGGTTGGATTGCTGCCTATTTATTGGCACTAGAGTCAACAATACCTAATTTAAGTTGAGCAGGTTCTTACAACTGTAAAACTTTTCGATAATGCCAAAAGGGGGGAAGCTAGTTGTTGTTAGTTCATTATATGTTTGTGACCTATTTCTGCCTAACTGTTATTACCCTAGTTCGTGGTTAGTGGTTGATTTTTACAGGTTCTTGAGAGTATAAACCCTCGGTGAGACAACATTGTTTGTCATCATCAAAAAGGAGGAATTTGTTGAAGGATGAGTTTTGAAGATGAAAAAGGACTTGGTGCTAAGTAGACCGCGAAAAGGTTCACAATCGAAGTAAGAAGACCAGCTGTTCAAACGAGATATTCAAGTCAGAGCTGAAGAAGGAAAGAAAAGAACAGTTCGGTCAAAGTTCCAATCCTACCGGAAACAGAAGAAGCAAGAAGCAGTGCTGAGAAGGACGCGGTTCCTAAAGGTAAATGGATTGGGAACTAAGGCAAATTAACTTAGGTTTTAATTAAAGAAATATGGGTAACCTTGTTTAAACTGATTTCAAAGAGGATAAGGACTCCTATACTTAGTTGGATCCGGCTAAGTCTAGTCCCTATAAATACAAGTTAATTTGGCCAAATTCGAGACACAGAAAAGACATCTCAACAGAGCATATCAAGTACAATCAGATCGTGAGAAGCTTTGTGTGCAAGAACAAAAGCTGAGCAGCAGAACCTTACGAAGGAGCAGTTTCATAGATAAGTTTGTTGTTTTAGTTTCTTTGTTATAGGCTATTGAGTTGTAATCTATCAGCTTGTTTAGAAGCATTAAGTAGAGATTACTTTTTGAGGTTAAGTAGAGGTAACCTTACCAGCTAACGTGTGGCTGTGAAGGTTCTAGGTCTAGGGGGTTCTAGTTCCTTGATTACATTACGTTGTAGTCTAAAACTTGCTTGGGTTTTCCTTTAGTGGAAGAGTTGAAATCCCAAGAGTTTGGGTCGTGTTTTTTTATCCCTTGAGCAAGGATTTTTCCACGTAAAAATCTCTGTGTTCTTTACGTTTCCGCAATTTGTTTAGTTTCAGAGATAGGTGAAACTTGCAAGGAACCTGGTTCTTTGTGAGTTAGGCGCAGAAAGTTAAAAGCAAGTTTTAGGATTTAAAAATCGGGTAAAGACATTATTCACCCCCCTTTAGTATCTTACTAAGGTGCACCAAGTGTAACAGTGATGATGCACAACATGTAGCTACTTTGTTTATTTCTAATGTGTTGAAATTGCATAGTGTGCCTCATACTATTTTGAGTGATCGAGACTCAAAATTCTTGAGTCATTCTTTGAAATGTCTATGGGGTGCCCTCAGCACCAAGCTACTATTCTCGACGTCACACCATCCTCATACTGATGGACTGATCGAGGTAGTCAACCTAACCTTGGGATCTTTGCTTTGAGCATTGACCAAAGGCAAGGTCGGAAACTGGGCAGAATATTTGCCCGTGATGGAATTTGCATACAATCGAACATTACATCGAATGATTGGAACGAATCCATTCGAATGTGTGTATGATTTTAATGCTTTGATTCCACTTGATTTAACCCCATTGCCTCGAGTTTCTATTATTGATTTTGAAGGTACTTGGCGAGCTACTGCCTTGATCGAGTTGCATGCAAAGGTGAAGAAGAACCTCGAGGAAGCTTATGCAAAAGCTGCATCGAAGAAAAATAAGGGGCATAAAAAGTTGGCACTAAAGAAGGGAGATTGGGTTTGGGTTCACTTCCGAAAGGAACGCTTCGCGAACTAAAAAAAGAGAGCAAAGTTGGCTCCTCGAGGGGATGGTCCACTTCAAGTGCCAAGATCAACAATAATGCTTATGTGATCGACCTCCCTGGTGAGTATAACGTGTCCGACACCTTTAATGTTGCTGACTTAGTTCCTTGTGTTGTAGGTCAAACTTCCAAAGATGATGAAAGCTCGATTTTGAGGACGAAATCTTCTCAAGCAGGGGAGGATGATGCAGCCTGAACATATGTTGATCAAGTATTCGATCAACCGAGGCCGATGACACGAAGCCAAGCCAAGCTGTTGCACGATGTCCATATTCAATTGGCTTGGTCGGGAGAAAGCAACCACTCCAAAGCTGAGTGGCCGAGCTCAAGAACCGAAGACTTCATCTATAAGCTTGAGCTCGAAAAAGGGAGTGACCGAACCCAAACCGAGCACTCAACCTCAGCGCCAAATTAAATCAAAAAAACAATCGAAGAAAGAGCCACCGAAGTCAGCTTAAGCCGAGTCAAGAGCACCGAAGTCAAGAGCTCGAGCTGAAGTGTTCGAATTTCAAGTATTTGGTTGAAGGAGTGACCGAACACTTAGACATCCAGCCCTGCGTGGCTTACTCCCATTGGTCGCCTGTGACTATTTACTTTTATCTCTAGCGTAGTCTATATATACTCCTTTTACATTTCATTGTAGGAGTTAGTTTTTTGATGAATATTGATATAGAAGTAGCTATTTGAGTGTCTTCGATGGAGCCCGAACCCCGACGTAGGACTTTCAAAGAACTCATGTCATTCGGTGTTATCGTTTGAACATTTTCTTCTTGGTCATTCATTTTGTAAGAAGCGTTGTTCTTCTTGAGGATTTTTGCTTATTATAGGTGATTTTTGCCTCCGATCCGATCGAGCTTGAGACTAGTTCCTCAACGTTCCTTTGAATCGAAGCAAGATTTGTCTTGCTTCTATCTTGTCTTTGTTATTTTTCTGCATTTTCATCGTGTTTAGCATAACTCCGGTTTAGCTTGCACCACTTGCTCAGCCACCAGGCATTATTCATAATTTAAACTCATCAATTCAACAAATTCCATCTACATGCCGGTGGGGACGCCCGCCCGCATAGTGGCAAAAAGTCTTAAAATACTCGAGTATACAAGCAAAGACATTTTAGTAGGAACGCAAAAATGTCTAGTAACATACACGGGCTAAAGTCATCCCATTGTGGGCGCAATACAAGTTGTCACCTACTGACGCAAATGAAGCGCCCCTCAATGCGCACGCCCGTCTTTTAAAGACACTAGCCCAGAAAGACACACAAAGCATGCTGCTTAACTACATAAGTACGCATAAAAATGTTAATGAATGTCCATTTCATTAATAACAAAGAGCTCGTAGGCTCATAATATACAATTAATTCCTTTTGAATACAACACTGTTTAGTAGAGGTATTTTAAAAAAACTAAAACGGCAAAACTTTAAACTTCTCGGGATCTGCACGGCTGAAGATCCTTTATCTGGATTATAGCTACAAGTCGCTAAGCAGTTCGAAGTACTTCATCAGAGGATATGTCATCCCGAGCAACCCTCGGCGCATAGCCACTGATATAACTAAGGCCTGGATACGTTGATCAAAGCAAGGGTCCTCAAAAGCATTTGAACATGGGCACAACCTTCCTCCATCTCGTCCACTGAACTTGAAGAGAAACTAGAAGATCTGCTTCGACCCCCGTTGGTCAAACGGGAGTGCACTGCCCCGTAGATCTTAAAGTGCAATTCGGAGCTTACCGAGGATGGGGAGGCTTGAGTTGGGAACCTACCACAAGGGAGCCTCTTCCCTCTGTGAGACAATGCAATGATAATTTAGCTGAATTAAGGGACAACCTTGAACCACGAGCAGAGTTAGAGCTTGGTGACTCATTGATCTGCTGATGGCACGAGGGTGTATCCTCTTGGAGTATTTTTCTAAAGAACATTTTTTATTCCACTACTATCACGACGCCTCTATTTATTGGCTAGAAAAGATAAGGATAGAGTATGAAATAGTTAAGCGTAATTACGGCTTGAGATATGAAATGATTCGGAGCAGCAAAAAGCATTCTTGGAAAGGTACATGGAATCGGCATCAACCAATCAAATGAAGGAATGCGGAGTTCTTGAAGATATCAGCATCATTCTTGGTCAAAGAGACTGTGAGTTTCAAGGAATCAATGAGATATCTTGTACACTACTTTCATTTCCTTATTGCTCACGTCAGCACTCAGCAAGTGGGGGGACTGATTGTGTGGGCAAAAATACGCCAACTATTATTACAGGGATACAAGTCTAACTGGCGAGACTAGAATTATCCTACAAGTCACCGGGTGCATAGGATACACGCCTGCTCTACGAGTTACGACCGTTCAGTCAGTAGGGGTGTAGGACGCAAGTCATACATCCCGCCGCCTTAGGGTTTACAGTCTTCTAGCTAGGGTTTCGTATATACTACCGCCTTGAGTTTATAGGCCCATGGCCTCATTAGTCTTAGTATTTTACAATAATTAAGACTGGGTAAATCTCTACTGTAGATACCCCTCCTTACGTTGTATTGTACATAAAGCAATTCACACCGAGACCGGCTATTCTCAAGGAATAATACTACTTACTTTCTTGTTCATTACTTTTCTCTTTATTTACTTACTTTTCCCATCGTATTTTACTGTATTGCTTGTGACCCTCTATAAATTTAATTATTTAAGCTAGAGATCCGATATTAGGCATAAACAGTACCCATAGCTGTGCAGCAATCCCCGACCCCTCGAAACCAATTCCTCCCAAATAGTCTCCTATATTGGCGCGCTGAGGAACTGAAATCAGACTGCCTGTAGTTGTATTGGTAAAATTACGCCACCTATGACTACGGGGATATGGTTCCATCTGGTGAAGACTAGACCTAATCTACAAGTCACTGGTGCAGAGGATACACGCCTGCTCCCAAATCATGGCCTCTCAACAGGCACGGGCCCTGGGATGTAAGGCATACATCCCACCACCTTAGGGTTTACAATGTCCTAGTTAGGGTTTGTATAAACCACCGCCTTGAGTAAATAGGCCCACGACCTTATTAGTGTTTGTATTTTACCATAATTAGGACTGGGTAAATCATAGCTATAAACACCCCCTCCTATCATTGTATTGTACAAGCAACTGATTCAAATAGAATCCAACATTCTCAAGGAAAACAACTACTTACTTTTTTGCTCAATTATTTATTTCTCAGCTTTTATTTACTTTTCCTCGTATTTTTATATATTGCTTGTGACCCTACTACAAGTTTAATTGTTTAACCTAGCTGAAAAATTTTAGGGACAATCTGTTTGGCGCCCACCGTAGGGCCCAGACAATTGTAGGCTTTTAGCAAAGGAAGAACATCGTCGACGTTGTTGATGCGGTTGGAGAGTCCGCAAAAGATCCCATCAATCTCAATGGCAGCCACAGGACATTGCTAGCGAGCTGATCTCTGTAGGAAGTGACGGTGAAGATGATCAACCACACGGAGAAATCCGGGACTCAAGGACTTCCTCGCTGATCTCATCGAAACACAGGCAGAGTGAGCGAAACAAAACTCGGCCAACCTGGTTGAAAGAAAGGCCCGGAAGTTGGGAGTGATCCTCATTGGTCTGTTCTAGAGGCCAGCATCCCTACGAGGACCCGCACCCATGAATGAATCACCAGCCTCTATTTCCAACTAAAGGATCAACATGGAGGCTGCCCCCGGAAGTTCTACAGCGGCCAGCAATAAAGGTGTTGAAGGAACATCTGTCATCAGGACATCTTGAAGGAGGTAAAAGTCATCCATGATCAGATTGGTAACGTGCTTAGTGCTCTACCCTAAATTACCAGCGTAGAGGAGCAGTAGTTCTTTAAGCAAGCGTATAAAGCAAGTGTTGCACCGGTCTGCATACCCAAGCACTTCCGCCTACCGGATAACTTAAACTATGAGGGAACCATTAACCCAGACGAGCACATTACTGCCTACTATACGTCGGTCAAGAGCAACAAGATCACGGAGGAGAAAACTCAATTTGCTCTAGTGAAAAGATTCAGCTCAACCTTGACTAAAGGTGCCCTTGCATAGTATACTCAGTTATCATTAGGGTCGATTGAATTATTCACGCAGATGTTGGATCTCTTCAAGTAGGCGCAATGTAGATCCCGCAAGCGAAAGAAATGCATGAAGGATATCTTTGAGATCCAACAACGTGATGACGAGCTATTAAAAGATTACCTGGAGAGATTTCAGAGGGAATGCATGGAGCTTTCTCCAGTTCCTCTTAATATTATCATGGTAGCCTTCAGCAAAAGCCTAAAATCCAGAGGTTTGCTAGCTACCGGAGAATTTCAATGGAGTCTTACTCAACACCCGGTGAAAACATGGAATTCCCTAGACCATCGACACAACGAGAAACTCCACCTCGAACCAGAGTCACCTTTGGAGTCCGACGAAAATGTATGAAGAAAGCGAGCATGTAGTCTGTCTCTTGAAACAGAGGGCAGTGGAAGAAGAACAAAAGGAAGGAGTCAGTATGAAGCAGATCACGGAAAGATGTCTGGAAAACAAAGTAATTCCAGGGAATCGGATCCCACGAGAAAAGTTTGGAACAATGCAGTTTTAAGGACTTCGGGCTGCGGGTAAACACGGTTGTGTGGGAAAAAATATTTTATCTATGATTATGGGGATATGATTCCAGCTGGAGAGACTAGACTTAGCTTAGAAGTCACCGAGTGCAAAGTATACACGTCTGCTCCTCAAGCTACGACCACTCAGCCGGTACTAGCCATAGGATGCAAGGTATACATCCCGCCGCCTTAGAGTTAATAGTCTCCAAGTTAGGGTTTTGTATATATCACCACCTTGAGTAAACAGACCCACGGCCTTATTAGTCTTTGTATTATACCATAATTAAAATTGGGTAAATCATAGCTATAAATTCCCCTCCTTATATTGTATTGTACAATCAGGCGATTCACACAGAATCAGGTTATTCTCAAGGAATATGATTATTTACTTTGCTGCTTATTACATTTCTCTCAGTTTTTACTTACCTTCATTCGTATATAACGTATTGCTTGTGACCTTTTATAGATTTATTTTTTTAACCTATACGACCAATTTTAGGCAAAAATAGTTTGGCGCCCACCATGGGGCCTAGGAAATTGTTAGTTTCTACGAAGGAAAAAGTGCAGTCATGTTGGACGATAACTATAATGTTCCAAATAACACTATTGATGTAGTAGACTACTCCACAAATGATTCCAGCGATCACAACGGACAACCAAAGGATCCTGCTAGATATCTGATCTTTGTAGGCAGTGAGGACGAAGATGATCAACTACGCGGAAGCAATTCCAAACTTGAGGATTTCCTTGTTGGTCTCTTCAAAACCCAGACGGAATAGGGAGAACGAAACTTGGCCAACTTGGTTAAAAACATGGTTCAAAAGTTGGGAGCAATCTTCACTGGTTTGTCCTAGAGGCCAGCGTACCCGCGAGGACCTGCGCCCGTGAACGAGTCACCAGCTCTTGTTCCCAATCAAAGGCTCAACATGGAGGCTGCGCCCGGAAGCTCTACAGTGGCCGGAAATCAAGGTCTTGAAGGAATACATGTCATTCAGACATCTTAAAGAAGATGAAGGTCATCCACGATTAGATCGGTAACGTGTCGGGTGCTCCACCCCAAATTACTGCTGTAGATGAACAAAAATTCTATAAATATGCATATAAAGCGAGTGATGCACCGGTCCGTGTACCCAAATACTTTCTCCTGCCAGATAACCTCAAGTATGACGGAACCACTGATCCGGATGAGCACATCACAACTTATTATACAGTCGTTATGAGCAATGATATTTCTGAGGAAGAAACTCAATCCGCTCTGGTAAAAAGGTTCAACTCAAACTTAACTAAAGGTGCCCTCGCATGGTACACTTAGCTACCATTGGGATCGATCGAGTCATTCACCCAGATGAGAGATCTATTCAAGAAGGCACATTCCATAGCCCGCAAGTGAGAGAAACACATAGAAGATATCTTCGAGATCTAGCAACTAGACGACGAGCTGCTGAAAGACTACTTGGAGAGATTTCAAAGGGAACGCATGGAACTCCCTTCAGTTGCCGATAATATTGTTGTGGTAGCGTTCGGCAAGAGCCTGAACTCCAGAGGTTCGTTAGCCACTCGAGAGTTATAGTGGAGTCTCACTCAAAACCCGGTGATGACATGGAATGCACAACACCAGCGGTATAATGAGAAACTCCATCTCAAACCTGAGCCACCTTTAGAGCCCGGTGAATACGTGCGGAGAAAGCGAGCAGGTAGCCTGCCTCTGGAAGGTGAAGGCGGCGGAAGAAGAACGAAAGAAAAGACTCAGTATCAAGAAGAGTTCGGGAAGGTATTAGAAAATCAAAATAGTTCCCAAGGAACTAGATTGCACGTGAAAAATTCAGAGCAACACAACTTCAAAGACTTCGGGCTACGGGTGAATGCAGTGGAACTAGTCACCAATCACTTTGGAAAACGAGGTTCTAGGGTGCATTGGCCACCCACCATTAACAACACTTCAGGAAATAATTCAACGGCCTACTGCAATTTTCGTTAGAGTTACGGCCATGCGACGTCCGACTTTAAAGCTTTGATGCTTGAGATCAAATAATGGTTGAAGGAAGGATACCTCAAGGACCTGATCACAGATGGGGTGAGACGATCCAGAGTGCCCGACCCCAAGAACAAGCGAGGTGTCAATGTGATCTTCGCTACACCCGGGTTCGACCCAACTTGGAAGACTGCGGTGCCAGGACCATATGCCAATCTAATCGTGTTCAGGCTGGAGAATAGAGAAGAAAACCACCTTGAAGCCCTCATCGATCCGATCAAGGTGCTTGACTCTCAGGTCAAACAAGCTCTGTTTGATTCAGAAAGCGATGTCAATATCATCCGATGGGAGATAGTGTGGAACATGGTTCAGCACCATAGGATAAACCTAAGCCCCTACAAAATAACCAGCTTCAATAACATCTATGAAAAGCCTATCGGAGAACTAGCTCTGCCAGTCTATATCCAAGACGTGATGAACATAACACCTTTTCAGGTAATGGCTTACAGCCTCACATATTGTCACGACCCAATTTCCAAGGGCTCGTGATGGCACCTAAACAACATTTGCCTAGGCGAACAAATGAAACAAGATGCGGAAAAGAACAATAATGTGAAAAGATCATAAATGGATATATAAATATAAAAGGGTGAAGTCCAAAAGAATATATCCACAAAAGAATTGAAGCATTCTAAGAGTGACTCAATAAAGTATGAATATACATCAAAGAAATCTGAGTCATATCTCTAAGTGACTCCGGCGGTATGCCACCACGGTCTGTGTGGTCGGCACACCTCAATCAAAAGTCTCAGAAGCCTCGGGAACCGCTAACGTCCGGGCTGCTGACTGGATGAAGGACCTGCGCACGTAGCAGAGTAAGTTATGAGCCGAAGCCCAGTAAGATCACCGACAGGCCCGCTAAGGTACCCTTGCGGGATAAGTCGCTACATGCATCATAAGCAACAACATACTATAGTAATCATACAATAAAGTAGTGAAATCACAAATAGATGTAACACATTCCATACACACAAGTAGTAACCAGAAGTCTCAAGGATTATGCTCATCCAACGTAAGGCATAGGTCAACTCAGCGGCGGTTTGGAGGTCCAATCTCTACTCCCGTGCCGACTAACCTAGACCTACGATGAACTAGCAACACCACTACTAAGTATCAACCATATACCGTGACCCGAAGTCACTATCACAATCATGAATAATTAGACCAACGACCCGTAGTCGTTGGCTCATCTCAAATCTGTCTACGATCGCACCACACCCCCTGTCAAGTGCGTCGTATCTCAATAAATCAAGTGACCACACCACACCCCCTGTCAAGTGTGTCACATCTCAAAGATCAAGTGTCCACACCACACCCCCTGTCAAGTGTGACACATCTCATAGTATAGGCGACACCACACCCCCTGTCAAGTGTCCCTCTAACAGTATTAATATCCACGACATTAATAACAATAACAGAAATAATAACAGAAATATTAATAACGATAATATTTCACAGTCACCGTAACCCAGGTTGGTTATGCTAGCTGAACGTAAGGCGAAGGTTAACCCGACCACAGTTTGGGGGTACAATTCCTACTCCCATGCCGTCCAACCCAAAGTTACGTATAGACAGCACTACCCAACCCGGCACGTGAACAAATCAAGTACCAATATCATACAAAAGCCGGCAAAATCCTCGGCAAGACATTTATCATGACATGCCGGCAACATCCTCGGCCATGTCCCAAGTTCTTGCTATCTAAGCATGGCGTAGCAAGCGTTACTACGATATAAATTTAAGCTACCTCGACGTAGCGTTTAGACCGGCACATACCTCGGTCGAGTCACAATCTCGCTATTTATAACAAACAATAATAGCAAGTAATTCGCATCATTAATCCTAATCATTGTTAGGTATATATATGCGTACATGAAGCATACTAGCATGAAGGAAGAGTCCACAAGCACAATAGAGGTCAAGTTTCACTTACCTCGAAATTCAGCTCAAATGCCGGGAAGAATCTCCTTTCCCGCTCGCCTTGTCCGCGAAGGACTCTCCACTAGGTCTATTAAGACAAGATATAGCACATATGAGTGCTCAATTATAGCTATTTAAGCCTATAGGCATCCTAGGGTAAAAATTACCAAAATGCCCCCGGATAGGGCCGAGCCCTAAATTTACAAAATGTACTTTTCCGGACTCCCCACGCTCCCGTGAGTCTAAAAGTACACTTAGATTCCACATGCGAGCCTTGCTCGATGTCTTTCCCCAATTCTTAAGAATCTAGGGTTCTAACCCATTTCCAAGAATGAACCCTTTGATTCTTGTGTTAATCAACATAAAGATGGATTGAAAGGGCTTACCTTAAGTGTAAGTATGATTGGGTCTTCAAGAAATACCCAAAAATCGCCTCAAGAGCTCACCAAATGATTTTTATAAGTTATGAACCGAAATGGCCCGGAATGGCCTTTTTATAACAGTTTTTGCCTCTGTGATAGCTTCTTTTGAAAAAATCATAACTTTTTATAGGAATGTCCAAATAACCTGAAATCGGTGTCATTAAATCCACAATTCAAAGGACTACAACTTTCATGTTTTGAGTTTTTCCTAATTCCTTACGGATTGGCTGAAAAATCAGCTTTTATCCGGCTGTTTGCGCCAAAACAGAACAGAAAAGTCGCACCAGATTTTCTACTGTTTTAGGGGCAAAACGGGACCCTACGAAGCTCGGAATGATCCCAAATTTTGCACACAAGCCATAAAATACTTGGGTGACATGCTCGTCAAGAAGGAACTCAATTCGGACCTCCAGAACTCAAAAAGTGGGTCCCACGGCAAAGGTTCAATTTTCGACTTTCGCCAAAATAGGGAAATTTAACCAAACGACCTCAGAATCCAATTCCGAAAGTTGCTACAAGTCACAAATGACTATACGAACCTAACGGAACTTTCGGATCTCTCATCGGAGCTCATTTGCTCAAATCGAGCTCGGAAACCTCTTTTAACTCTTTTAAACTTCCGAAACGGGGACTTTATCAAAAGTCCTATTAAACGAGGTCCGTTTTCAATTTTGAAGGTTGCTACATATCATAAATGACGAGACGGACCTAACGTGCGCTCGGATTTTCCATTGGGGTTCGTTTACTCAAAACGACCTATCGAAACCCCAAATTCCTTTCCGAAATTTCATAAACGGATCCTTTTCTCGAAAACCTATCAAACGGACTCCGTTTTGACTCAGATTTCACAAACGGGTCATAAATGACCTAACGGAGCTTTTGGGACTGTCGACACGCAAATCGAGGTCCCGGATCCCGTAACGACTATTTGAGGGTCATTACATTCTCCCCCACTTAGACTCTCGGCCGTCCTCGGACGAGCCTAAGTCTAAGGTAGGATCCACACACTAGCCACGGAGCTGGCACAGATTTCGAGGACCCCTCGGTACCACCCGAAATCAATAAAACTTAAAAATGCAAATTCAGGCTTAGAAAATACAAGGATTTCATACCTGAATCATCGAACAAGCGCGGATGCCTCTCACGCATCTCGGACTCAAGCTCCCAAGTGGCCTCGGCAATGGAGTGATGCCCCCACTGAACTCTCACAAGCGGGATCACCTTCGATCTCATCTTACGGACCTCTCTAGCCACAATAGCAATAGGCTCCTCCGAATAAGCTAAGTCGCCATCTACCTCCACGGAAGCCATATCGATCACATGAGACAGATCGTGAACATACTTCCGGAGCATGGACACATGGAACACCGGATGAACAGACAGAGAGGGAGGCAAAGCCAGTCTATAAGCAACGGCGCCAACGCGCTCCAATATCTCAAAAGGCCCAATGAACCTAGGACTGAGCTTGCCTTTCTTCCCAAATCTCATAACACCGTTCATGGGCGACACTCTGAGGAATACCCGGTCCCCAACCATGAACTCAAGATCTCTCCGCCTCCGATCTGCATACGATATCTGCCGGCTCTGAGCCGTGCGGAGTCGATCCTGAATAACTCGGACCTTATCTAAGGTCTGCTGCACCAAATCGGGCCCCAACACCTGGACCTCACCAGACTCGAACCAACCGATAGGCGAGCGACATCTCCGACCATACAATGCCTCAAACGGAGCCATCTGGATAGAAGCCTGATAGCTATTATTATACGCAAACTCTGCTAGCAGCAAATGGCTATCCCAATGGCCTCCAAAATCAATAGCACACGCCCTCAACATATCCTCGAGGATCTGAATGGTCCGCTCAGACTGGCCATCAGTCTGCGGGTGAAATGCAGTGCTGAGATCGACCCGAGTACCCAGCTCTCTCTGAAAAGATCTCCAAAACTGAGCTGTGAACTGAGCACCTCGGTCAGAAATGATAGAAACAGGAGCACCATGCAATCTCCAATCACGAACGAGGACACTCCCCCACTCAGGACCATGTCCCGGAGATCTCTCAGATAAGGATCCTCGAACTGCCTTTCCCGAATCTGGGAAGCTAAAGACGACTGAGACCCCACATATGCAAGCACCCGGCCTGGAACAGAATCATCAAACCGAACCCCACTAATGGACAAAGCCTGCAACTCACGGGCCAACGGCCTCATATCAGCATCAAGATAGGCGAGGCTACCCATGGACTTCCTACTCAAGGCATCGGCTACAACATTAGCCTTTCCGGGATGATACAGGATAGAAAGATCATAATCCTTCAGCAGCTCTAACCAGCGGCGCTGTCTCCCGTTCAAGTCCTTCTGAGTGAAGAAGTACTGGAGACTCTTATGATCGGTGAATATCTCACATGGCTCGCCATAAAGATAGTGCCTCCACAACTTCAGTGCAAACACGACAGCTAACAGCTCCAAATCATGGACAGGATAATTCTTCTCATGGACCTTCAGCTGTCTCGAGGCATAAGCTATCACCTTACCCTCCCGCATCAGAACGCTACCCAGGCCAACACCCGAAGCATCACAATATATGGTGAATCCCCCGGATCCACTAGGCAAGGCCAACACTGGCGCTGAAGTCAACAGAGTCTTAAGCTTCTGAAAGCTAGACTCACAGGCATCGGACCACAGGAAAGGAACATTCTTCTGGGTCAACTTTGTCAGAGGTGCTGAAATAGAAGAAAACCCCTAGACGAACCGCCGATAATAACCTGCCAAGCCTAAGAAACTCTGAATCTCTGTAGGAGAAGTAGGCCTAGGCCAACTCTGAACGGCCTCTATCTTCTTCGGATCAACACACACCCCATCCTTGGTCACCACGTGACCTAGGAAAGATACAGAACTGAGCCAAAATTCATACTTGGAGAATTTGGCATACAACTGCTGATCCCTCAGAGTCCGAAGAACAACTCTCAAATGCTGCTCATGCTCCTCCCTGCTCCTCGAATAAACCAAGATATCATCGATAAACACAATGACGAAGGAGTCAAGGTAGGCCTTGAACACTCGGTTTATCAGATCCATGAAAGCAGCTGGGGCATTCGTAAGCCCGAAAGACATCACCAGAAACTCATAGTGGCCATATCGGGTACGAAAAGCAGTCTTGGAAACGTCCTCGGACCGAATCCTCAACTGATGATACCCCGACCTCAAATCAATCTTCGAGAAGAAGGTAGCACCCTGAAGCTGATCAAACAAATCATCAATACGCGGCAAAGGATACCTATTCTTGATAGTAACCTTATTCAGCTGCAGGTAATCAATACACATCCGCATAGAGCCATCCTTCTTCTTCACAAATAATACCGGGGCACCCCATGGAGACACACTGGGCCTAATGAAGCCCTTATCGAGCAAATCCTGAATCTGCTCCTTCAGCTCCCTCAACTCAACAGGAGCCATACGATACGAGGGAATAGATTTAGGCTGAGTGCCTGGCAATAGATCAATGCAAAACTCTATCTCCCGCATAGGCGGCAAACCCGGCAAATCATCAGGAAACACATCCGGATACTCACAAACAACCGGAACTCTATCAAGGGATAACTCCTCTGCCCGGACATCTCGAACTGAAGCAATATATC
This sequence comes from Petunia x hybrida, assembly GCA_037355625.1. Classification (NCBI taxonomy): domain Eukaryota; kingdom Viridiplantae; phylum Streptophyta; class Magnoliopsida; order Solanales; family Solanaceae; genus Petunia; species Petunia x hybrida. Next base: position 2,090,515 of record JBBBVM010000049.1, on the reverse strand, counting down.
CCTCGCACCCACTAGATATCATCCTCTGCGCCTCCAAGAAAGAAATGATCCTACTCTTCGGAGAAGGCCTGGAACCTCTCCATACAACCCGAGACTCACCCTCTGCCCCGATCGTCACGGACTTGGCATGGCAATCCAAAGTCGCATGACAGGAAGCCAGCCAATCCATGCCCATAATGACATCGAAATCAGACATATCGAGCAGCATCAGGTCCACTAAGGACTCTACACCACAGATGGAGATCATACACTGCCGATAACCCCTATCTACACATATAGAAGACCCGACAGGGGTGGCAACCATAAAGGGATCATCTAAGAAGACCAGATCCCTGCCCAAGCAAGGGGCAAATCCCGGCGACACATACGAATAGGTAGACCCCGGATCAATAAGAGCATAAGCATCGCGGCCACAGACAGAAATAATACCTGTGATGACATCATTGGGTGCCTCAGCATCCTGACGAGTCATAGCATAGACCTGCGCCGAGCCTCCTGAACCCGGATCTCTCTGAGACTGCTGTCTAGGAGGAATCTGAGAAACGGGCCTGGCGGCCTGAGGACCAGATGGTACCATAGCTGCGGATCCCTGGCGACCTGATGAAACATAAGGGCAACTCCTGACATAGTGCTCTAGAGACCCACACTCAAAACATCCATCACCTCTACCTCCTCTACCACCTCTGCCATGACCAACTCCAGACGAACACCTCCCATGATGCCTCTGATGGCACCTGCCGTACTGCGGCGGACCAGACTGCGAAGAGCCACCCCGCCTCTGGGATGACTGAGGCCTCGGGGTCTCTGAAGAAAAATCCTGGGCAGACAAAGCAGCAGCCTGGGGCCTAGACTGAGAACGGCCCTGATGACCCTGACCCCTCTGAGCGGATCCACTATACCCACCAGACTGACGCGATCTCTTGACCGCCCTCTCCGCGTCAGCCCTGGCGAAGATATCCTCCATCTGCCGCGCCACATCAACTATCTCAAAATATGACTTGTTGCCCATATCAGGGGCAACAGCTACCTGCAAGCGGGGATGAAGACCCTCAACAAACCAGAGGACCTTGTCCCTCTCCTGAGCCACCATAGCCGGCGCAAACTGAGACAGCCACAAGAACCTGGTGTCATACTCTGAAACAGACAGGTTTCCCTGCCTCAACCCCTCAAACTCGCGCCTCTGAGCATCGTGCTGACTCTGGGGCACGAACCTGCTCATGAACATAGACACGAACTCAGCCCAAGACAAAGGAGGGAGGTCACTAGACCTCTGCCGCATCATGGAGACCCACCATGTCTCCGCATCTCCCGATAATCTGAAAGAAGCACACTGCACCCCTAAGGTGTCTCTAGTACCAAGAACTGTCAAAATCTTCTCACACTTCTGAATGTACCTCTAGGCAGTACATGTAGCTGAGGTACCGTCGAACTCTGGAGGCTGAAGCTTCATGAATGACTCTATCCTCTTGGCAACCTCCTCAGTGCCCATAGGAGGAGTAGAAATAACAGGACCTGCCTGAGGAGTAGAAGCAGAAGGCTGGGCAATATGATCAGGAGCAGCCTCAGAAGTAGGCGTGCTCATAACAGGTGTGGTTGGCTGAGGAGCCGAAACAGGAGCTGCAACATCATCTCTGACAGGGACCTGATGGCTAGACTAGGCCATCAGTCTCATATACTCCTCTGAAGAGATCACAACGGTGCCTGGCACAACAGCAGGCACAGGGGGAATAGATGCTGACAGAGTCACTGCGGACACCGCAGGGATAGCTGTGTCCTGCCTAGTGGCTGACGGGCGACCTGCCCGAGTCTTCTTAGCAGCTGGCGGCTACGTAGGTGCTGATGGCTCTCCCGCAGACGCGGGTGAAGAAGATGCAGCCCTCCTGGCTGAGGATGCTCTCGTCCTCGCCATCTGATACAATACATGAAAAGGGTCAGCACCTATATGAGCTACTCAACACGAATAGAGATGAAACGAAGGGAAAACATTTCCTAACATGCCCTTGTAGCCTCTCGCTCATAAGTATGGTCGACAACATACCCATAAGCAAGACTCTACTCAGACACTGCTCCAAGACTCCTAGGACTCGAATTAGAACCTAGGGCTCTGATACCAAACTATCACGACCCAATTTCCAAGGGCTCGTGATGGCACCTAAACAACATTTGCCTAGGCGAACCAATGAAACAAGATGCGGAAAAGAACAATAATGTGAAAAGATCATAAATGGATATATAAATATAAAAGGGTGAAGTCCAAAAGAATATATCCACAAAAGAATTGGAGCATTCTAAGAGTGACTCAATAAAGTATGAATATACATCAAAGAAATCTGAGTCCTATCTCTAAGTGACTCCGGCGGTATGCCACCACGGTCTGTGTGGTCGGCTCACCTCAATCAAAAGTCTCAGAAGCCTCGAGAACCGCTAACGTCCGGGCTGCTGACTGGATGAAGGACCTGCGCACGTAGCAGAGTAAGTTATGAGCCGAAGCCCAGTAAGATCACCGACAGGCCCGCTAAGGTACCCTTGCGGGACAAGTCGCTACATGCATCATAAGCAACAACATACTATAGTAATCAAACAATAAAGTAGTGAAATCACAAATAGATGTAACACATTCCATACACACAAGTAGTAACCAGAAGTCTCAAGGATTATGCCCATCCAACGTAAGGCATAGGTCAACTCAGCGGCGGTTTGGAGGTCCAATCTCTACTCCCGTGCCGACTAACCTAGACCTACGATGGACTAGCAACACCACTACTAAGTATCAACCATATACCGTGACCCGAAGTCAATATCACAATCATGAATAAGTAGACCAACGACCCGTAGTCGTTGGCTCATCTCAAATCTGTCTACGATCGCACCACACCCCCTGTCAAGTGCGTCGTATCTCAATAAATCAAGTGACCACACCACACCCCCTGTCAAGTGTGTCACATCTCAAAGATCAAGTGTCCACACCACACCCCCTGTCAAGTGTGACACATCTCATAGTATAGGCGACACCACACCCCCTGTCAAGTGTCCCTCTAACAGTATTAATATCCACGACATTAATAACAATAACAGAAATAATAACAGAAATATTAATAACGATAATATTTCACAGTCACCGTAACCCAGGTTGGTTATGCTAGCTGAACGTAAGGCGAAGGTTAACCCGACCACAGTTTGGGGATACAATCCCTACTCCCATGTCGTCCAACCCAAGGTTACGTATAGACAGCACTACCCAACCCGACACGTGAACAAATCAAGTACCAATATCATACAAAAGCCGGCAAAATCCTCCGCAAGACATTTATCATGACATGCCGGCAACATCCTCGGCCATGTCCCAAGTTCTTGCTATCTAAGCATGGCGTAGCAAGCGTTACTACGATATAAATTTAAGCAACCTCGACGTAGCGTTTAGACCGGCACATACCTCGGTCGAGTCACAATCTCGCTATTTATAACAAACAATAATAGCAAGTAATTCACATCATTAATCCTAACCATTGTTAGGTATATATATGCGTACATGAAGCATACTAGCATGAAGGAAGAGTCCACAAGCACAATAGAGGTCAAGTCTCACTTACCTCGAAATTCGGGCTCAAATACCGGGAAGAATCTCCTTTCCCGCTCGCCTTGTCCGCGAAGGACTCTCCACTAGGTCTATTAAGACAAGATATAGCACATATGAGTGCTCAATTATAGCTATTTAAGCCTATAGGCATCCTAGGGTAAAAATTACCAAAATGCCCCCGGGTAGGGCCGAGCCCTAAATTTACAAAATATACTTTTCCGGACTCCCCACGCTCCCGTGAGTCCAAAAGTACACTTAGATTCCACATGCGAGCCTTGCTCGATGTCTTTCCCCAATTCTTAAGAATCTAGGGTTCTAACCCATTTCCAAGAATGAACCCTTTGATTCTTGTGTTAATCAACATAAAGATGGATTGAAAGGGCTTACCTTAAGTGTAAGTATGATTGGGTCTTCAAGAAATACCCAAAAATCGCCTCAAGAGCTCACCAAATGATTTTTATAAGTTATGAACCGAAATTGCCCGAAATGGCCTTTTTATAGCAGTTTTTGCCTCTGTGATAGCTTCTTTTGAAAAAATCATAACTTTTGATACGAATGTCCAAATGACCTGAAACCGGTGTCATCAGAATCAAAACTCAAAGGGCTACAACTTTCATGTTTTGAGTTTTTCCTAATTCCTTACGGATTGGCCGGAAAATCAGCTTTTATCCGGCTGTTTGCGCCAAAACAGAACAGAAAAGTCGCACCAGATTTTCTACTGTTTTAGGGGCAAAACGGGACCCTACGAAGCTCGGAATGATCCCAAATTTTGCACACAAGCCATAAAATACTTGGGTGACATTCTCGTCAAGACGGAACTCAATTCGGACCTCCAGAACTCAAAAAGTGGGTCCCACGGCAAAGATTCAATTTTCGACTTTCGCCAAAATAGCGAAATTTAACAAAACGACCTCCGAATCCAATTCCGAAAGTTGCTACAAGTCACAAATGACTATACGAACCTAACGGAACTTTCGGATCTCTCATCGGAGCTCATTTGCTCAAATCGAGCTCGGAAACCTCTTTTAACTCTTTTAAACTTCCGAAACGGGGACTTTATCAAAAGTCCTATTAAACGAGGTCCGTTTTCAATTTTGAAGGTTGCTACATATCATAAATGACGAGACGGACCTAACGGTGCACTCGGATTTTCCATCGGGGTTCGTTTACTCAAAACGACCTATCGAAACCCCAAATTCCTTTCCGGAATTTCATAAACGGATCCTTTTCTCAAAAACCTATCAAACGGACTCCGTTTCGACTCAGATTTCATAGACGGGTCATAAATGACCTAACGGAGCTTTTGGGACTGTCGACACGCAAATCGAGTTCCCGGATCCCATAACGACTATTTGAGGGTCGTTACACATATGTTGTCATCCTGGGAAGTTCTTGAATATATGAAGTAAAGAGAGTACCCTCGACACTTCATCAAGTTTTCAGATACCTGACCACGTGCAGGATCGGCAACTTACAGAGTGAACGGTCCTTTCCTAAAGAGAGTTGAGCATCTGATAGGGACAGTAGTGCAAAGTTGAAAGCAGAAGTAAATATGGCTGAAAGGGAGCCACTATGGGATGCATCCATCGATTAGAGGGCTAGGATAGGAGTAGCAAAGCTTAGAGAGCATGTCTTTGAAGTGAGTATCTTGGTCCCACGAGGTGAAGAGCTGTGGTATCAACTCTCCAAGGTGATGGTAAAGCAGGAAGACCCCGAATGGCTAATAATCTGTTGCCAAGTACTAACACAAGTGAAGATGAGCCTCATAAAGCTTCCAATGAAGACTGAACCAGTTCAGGGGGTGCACCTATTGCTGTATGTCTCAATCTCGGAAGTAGCATGGAATGTAGTCTTTGCACGAGAAGAAGATGGAAAGCAACTTCCTGTGCGATATACTAGTAAGGGACTTTTGGGAGCAGAAGCACAGCTTCCATTGCTAGTCCAGTTCGTGGCAGCGGTGGTAATGGATACACAGGAGTGCAGCCATATTTTATGAATCATATGGTCAATATGGTTTCTTCTGTCCCGTTGCAGACCATTCCGTCTAAACCTGGACTTTCAAAAAGGTTAGTAGAATGTGCCGTAGAACTTGGAGACTATGATATTCTTTATCAACTGCGAACGGTCATCGGATCACCGGCTCTGGTAGACTTCACTATGGATTTCAGCAAAGAGTTGGCATCAGAGGTCAATGAGGTGATGCAGAATGTAGAGGCGGTTGGCCTTGGACAGTGGATAATCCATATAGGTGTAGCACTCAAATACAAAGAAGCCGACCTTGAGGGAAGATCTTTTGCAAAGCTGCAAGGTGCACGTGCGTCGAGGAAGAATATGAAGCCATAATTCAAGCTATTGATTTGGCCTGCATATTGGGGACCAGGGAGATCAATCTCTACAGCGGCTTTTAGTTGGTGGTCAATTGCATGAATTAGGTTTTCACAGTTGAAGGTATCTGCTCACCTGAGTAGCTAGCTAAAATAACGGAACTTCTGAATTTTTTTCCAAGGGAAGTTTATTCATCGGAAGAAAGGCATAGAGGTTGACGCACTGGTCACGGGTGCAAACATCAATTCAGACAGCTGGCTGATGGTGGTCGATCTAACCACCACAAACCTGATGAACCTCGAAGTTCCAAACACAAAACCCGTTTCAGAATGGCGTCATGAATTAATCGAGTACTTAGGAAATGGCATATTCCCTAAAAACAAGGCAGAAATCAGACAGTTGCGAAGGCAGGCAGTCCATTACTGTTTGATTAATTGAGAGTTGTATCATCGAGTAGTTAATGGCCCATAGGTCATGCACCTTGGTTCAGCACAAATCAACGAAGGGTCCTCAAAGAACACATCTGAGCCTCTCGAAAGCCGATCCTTCATCAAGCACAAGCTGTCGGTAAGATGAACGTATCAAAGAACACGGAAGGAAAAACTTTTACTCGGCTTGTGAAGTACTACTCTTGAAGGGTCAACTAGACTGATATACTCGAGACATGCATTTTCTCCTTTTTTTCTCTTTATTTTTATTATTACCGTGAATGGGCACTTAGCCCCATTGTTGTTATCTCGCTAAACTCTTATTTGCTCCACGCCCTCTTTATCAATAAAACTATTATTCTATTTAGTCAATTTTACAATCAGATCCATCTACGATCCAACTATTTATAGCCCCAGCACAACTTAAGTTGAAGTAATACACTCACTTTTCATTACAAAAGTAGAGTAACTGCTCGCTTAAAGCTAGATTATTTCTAGTTATGCCACCGGGTTGAAATCGTCAATTCAATAAATTTAACCAACATATCGGTGGGGGCGCTCGCCCGCATAGTGCCAGTAAAGTGTTAAAACACTCAAGTGAACAAGCATAGACGCAATCCTGGAGGAGAACACACTCGAGTGAACAAGCACCATCGAAGAAGCTACCGGTATGCCGATGACATCCTAGAGGAGAAGCTTCACAACTAAAAGGGCTAAGTGTCCTGACCCCACATGATAAGAGGAATATCACAGCAACCGCTGTGTTATAAAATGAGCGCACCGTAATTAGTGCATGTGCCATAAAGAAGACATTCTAGAGAATATCATTAGTGCTCGATTACGCTCCATGACTCGGGGGACTTCGCTCATCCTATAACGGATGGAAGAGAAAAGAATGATAACTTTGGAAGTATCTCTACAGTCAGTGTTCTCAAACACCATCCATCTTGGATAAAGAGGTTGTTCTGGAATATCAAAGGGAAATATTTTTGAAGAAAATGGATTATTCTTTCATGCGAAAGTTTTGAGAGAGGCAATGTATTTTAAGAAAAAGTTGAGATTTTCATCTGTCATGAAGCCCCTGTTTATAGGCAGAATGGGATAAGAATGGAGCATGAAACAGTCAAATTAATTATGGCCTGGAGATATGAAATAATTTGGGACAATAAAAGGCATTTATGGGATATGTGCATGGAATCAACATCAGACAATCAGGAGAAGATGCGTGAGATTTCAGAAGAAGTCAAGCGTCAGTCTCAATCAAAGCAACTACGAGTTTCAAGGAGTCATTGAGATATCTTTTCACATCCTCTTTGCATACCTATTTCTCTTCCTGACTGCTTATGTTAGCACTCAACAAGTGTGGGATCTGACTCTGTGGGCAAAAATATGTCGCTTACGATTACAGGGATATGAGTCCAGCTGGCGAAGACTAGACTTAATCTAGAAGTCACTGAGCACAGAGGATACACGCCTACTCCCAAGTCAGGGCCTCTCAGTCGGTACGGGCCATAGAATGCACGGTATACATCCGGCTGATTTAATGTTAATAGTCTACAAGTTAGAATTTTGTATATACCACCGCCTTGAGTAACATACCCACCGCCATATTAGTCTTTGTATTTAACCATAATTAGGACTGGGTAAATTATAGCTATAAATACCTCTCTTTACATTGTATTGTACAATCAAGCAATTCACATCGAATCCGGCTATTCTCAAGGAATAAGATTATTTACTTTCCTGCTTATTACTTTTCTCTCAATTTTTACTTACTTTCCTATGTATTTATCGTATTGCTTATGACCCTTTCATAAATTTAATTATTTAACCTATACGACCAATTTTAGGCATAAACATTAGTAGAGCTAGTCACCAATCACTTTGGAAAACTAGGTTCTAGAGTGCACTGGCCTCCCACCATAAAAAGAGCGACTGGGAAGAATTCAACGCCTACTGCAATTTTCATGGAACTAACGGCCATGCTACTGTTGACTGTAAAGCCTTGATGCTCGAAACAGAATACTATTGAAGGAGGGACATCTCAAAGACTTGATCGCGGAAGGGGCAAAGCAAACCAGGGTGTCCGACTCCAAGGACAAGTGGAGTGTCAACGCGATCTTCGCCGCCCCTGGGTCTGATAAGGTTTGGAAGCCCACACGGCAGGGACCATCTACCGGCCCAATCATGTTCAGTTTGAAGAGCAAGGAGGACCCTATCAAGGAGCTCTGACCATCGCGGTCAAGATGCTTAATTTCCAGATCAGGCAAGCTCTGATCGATCCAGAGATTGATGTCAATATCATTCGGTGGGAGATAGTACAAGTAATGGACCTACAATATCATGTTACCTCAAGTCCTTGCAAAATGACCAGTGTCGGTCTCCATCCCGGACGTGATGGGTGAAACACCTTTTTCAGGTATTGGCTTGCAACCATTCATACGATGACATCTTTGGAAGACCCTAGATACATGGAGTAAAGGGAGTAACCCCAATTATTCATCAATCTTCAAATATCCAACTGCCTTTGGAATCAACGAAGTATGAGGTGAGCGGTCCTTGCTCATGGAAGGTCAAACACCCCGATGCGGATAAAGATTCAAGGACTAAAGTGGAGTTGATCATAGTTGAAAGAGAGCCATAACGGGATATGTCCATTGAAAAGAGGGCCAAAGCAGAAGTAGCGGAACTCCGAGAGCAGGTTTTCGCGATGAGTAATTTGATTTTACGAATTTGCTGAGCTGTTGTATCAACTTTATGAAGTCTTGGTAAAGCATGACGACCCTGAATGGCCATTGCTCTGCTGCCAAGCGCTGATAAGGGTAACGTTGAACCTCATAAGACCCCTAACGATAACCAAGCTAGTTCAGGGGGAGCACTTGTTGTTGTATGTAACAATTTCAGAAATAGCATGGAGCGTGGTCCTTATACGGGAGAACAGTGGAGCACAACTCCCCGTACGATATGCTAACAAGGCGATCTTAGGAGTGGAGGCACATCTTCCACTATGGGAGCAGCTAGCAGCAAAAGTGGTGATTGCTACCTAGGAGTTGAGATTGTACTTTCTTAATCATTTGGTCATTACTGTCTCTTCTACCCCATTACTGACCTTACAATCCAAACCCGGACTCTCACGAAGGTTGACAAAATGGGCTGTAGAGTTGGGAGAATAAGAAATTATTTATCAGCCACGTACGACCATCAAATCACGAGCTTTGGTAGACTTTTCTACGGATTTCAGTACGGAGTTAATGCAAAAATCTGAGATCGGCCTCAGACAATGGGTAATCCACATGGATGTAGCACTGACGAACAAAGCTGTCGACCACGACTTGCTGGTTAAAACACCAACTAGGAAAATCTTTTGCAAGGCTACAGAATATCTGTCATCTATGCACAAAGAAGCAGAATATAAAGTTGTAATTCAAGCACTTGACTTAGCTTACATATTGGGGGCCATGGAGATCAGCCTCTATAGTGGCTCTGAACGGATTGTCAATCAGATAAATAGAGTCTCCATAGTTAAAGACATATGCGCCTTAGAACACCTAGCCAAAATAGAGGCCCCTCTATTAAAATTTCACCAGTGGAAGTTTATTCATCAGGAAGAATGTATAGTGGTCGGCGTGCTAGCTAGCTCTACAACTAATGCATATACAAGTTCGGGCAGCTCAGAAATAGTGATCGAGCTAACCTACGTGGACCTGATGAACCTTGAAGTTCCTACCGTAGGATCCGTCTCGGAGTTGCATCATGTATTAATTAAATATTTGGACAAGGGAACGCTCCCTAAAGGCAAAGAGGAAAGCAGGCTACTGCACAGGCAGGCAGCTCAATACTGCCTGCTCAACGGAGAATTATATCATCGGGCAGTTAACAGCCCCTAGGCCATGCACCCATGTCCAATACCAGCCAGCGAAGGATCTTCAGAAAGTACCTCAGAGCCGCTATGCAGTCAGCCCTTCGCTGAGCATGGGGGAACTCTGTAGGGAAGGTAACGCATCCAAGGACGTGGAAGGCATAACCATCACTTGGCTTAGGAAATACAACTCTTGAAAGGTCAATAGGCCAACATATTCGAGACATGTATTTTCTCTTTCTCGTTCTTTATTTTTATTTTTATTATTTTTTAACAGGTAGTTAGCCCGGTCACTGTTAGTTAAAGTCGTTAAACTTTTGTTGGCCCCGCGCTCTCTACTATTCTACTTAGTTGGTTTTACAATCAGATCTATCTGCGATCAACTATTCATAGCCCCAGCATAGCGTAAGTTGAAGTAATGCACTCACTTTCATGATAAAAGTAGAGTGAACTACTCGCTTAAAGCTAGATCGCTTCTAGTTACGCCACCATACATTATCGTAAGTTGAAATCGTCAATTCAAAAACTGCACCAATATACCGTTGGGGATGCTTAAGACTTAAGTACTCGAGTGGACAAGCACAGTAGTTCTAGCTTGAATGCAAAAATGACCCGTTACAGACAACGGGCTAAAGGCGTTCCCTTGCAGGTGCGAGTCTTGCCCAAATTAAAGTCGTCTATCATAGATGCACTCAACGCCATCACTTGTTGATGCATAAAATAGTATCCAACATGCGCACACCCGTCTTTAAAAGACAAACGCCTAGAAAGGCACCCAAACATTGCCGCTTGACTACGCTACAAGTAATTACGCAAGTAAACAGAAAATGTTGATGAACGTCCATTTTCATTAATATCAAAGGCCCGTAAGCTTATACAATCAAGTTCTTTTGAATACAATACTATTTATTACAAGTGTTTTTAAGAAACGAAAAATCTCAAAGGGCTATGATTGCAAGATCTTCTGGATTTAGCACGGACGTGATCTTTCATCTGGATTGTAGCTCCTGTTCAGCGAGCGTCCCGGAGAATTCCCTGGCATCCGGAAGGTAAAATTCTCAAACACCTTGGCAAGAACTGAAGCTCCTATCAAGAGATTTGTCGGCCCGAGCATTCTTCAGGATGCGGCCAGTGATACCACCAATTCCCGTGCATAAATTACTATATTTCGTCTAGGATAAAGGAATTCGGAAACGTCTGAGCACAGGCAAGCCCTTCTCACATCATGATGAAAGAGCTCAAATATTCACTTCAATATCTACTGGTCAAATGGGAGTGCACAACCCCGGCGATCTTCGGGCATAATCGGAGCTCATTGAAGACTAGTGGGCTTAAGCTAGAAACCTATGCCAGAGAGGAGCTCCTCCCCAAGGCAGTTCACCGCCAGCGGCCGAAGAAGCATCACAGTAGCAATCCACCCAAACAAGGATATAACCCCGAGCCACAAACGGATTTAGAGTTTGGAGACTCATTAATCCGTTGATGGTGTAAGGTTGAATCCCCTCGCCCGTTAAGGAATAAAGACATGCATTGGAGCATCAACCCAAAACCGTCAAAGAAGCCACCAGTACGCCGAAGGCATCCTGGAGAAGAAGCCTCATGACCCCACATGACAAGAGGAATATCAAAGCAATTGCTGTGTTAGAAAATGTGCGCACCATAATCAGTGCACATTCCGTAAAGGAGACATTCTGGAGAACATTATTAGGATCCCAATTAAACTTCATGACTCGGGGAACTTCATTCATCCTATCATGGATGGAAGAAAAAAGAAGGATAACTGTGGAAATTTATCTACTCTCAGTTTTCTTAAGCACCATCCACTCCGAATGAAGAAGTTGTTTTGGAATATCAAACCAAGATCAAAGGCAAACATTTTGAAGAAATTAAGGTATTTTTTCATAAGTTCTATGGAGGATAGTATATTTTCTGAAGAAGTTTGTGTTTTGCATCTACTATGAAGCCCCTTTTATAAGCAGGATAAGATAAGAATGGAGCACGAAATGGTCAATGTAATTCTGTCCTAGAGATATGAAATGATTCGGCATATTATAAAGCAATTATGGGAAAGGTGCATGGAATCGATCACAACCAATCAAATGAAGACGTATGGGATTCCTAAAGAAATTAGGAGCATGTCTCGGTGAAAGATACTACGAGGTTTAAGGAGTCAGTGAGATATCCTTCCACACTTCTCTTTTGCGTACCTTTTTCACTTCATGACTTCTTATGTCAGTACACAATAAGTGGGGGGGGGGGGGGGGAGGGGAGGGGCTGATTGTGTGGGTGAAAATACGCCACCTATGATTACGTGGATATGAGTCCTGCTAGAGAGGACTAGACATAATCTACAAGTCACCGAGCATAGAGGATACACACCTGCTCCCAAGCCACAGCCTCTCAGTAGGCACGAGCTTTGGGACGTAAGGCATACATCCCGCCGCCTTAGGGTTTACAGTGTCGTAGTTACGATTTGTATAAACCACCGCCTTGTGTACACAGGCCTAAAATCTTATTAGTCTTTGTATTTTATCATAATTAAGACTGGATAAATCATAGATATAAATACCCCTCCTTACATTGTATTGTAAAAGTAAGGGACTCACACAGAATCCGACTTTTCTCAAGGAAAACAACTACTTACTTTTCTGCTCACTTATTTATTTCTCAGCTTTTATTTACTTTTCCTCATATTTTTTCGTATTGCTTATGACCCTACTACAAATTTAATTATTTAATCTATGAGGCAATTATAGGCGTAAAGAATGGTAGGGCCCAATGGAAGTGCGGGTGACTCACGATTGAGGTTTTCGGATAGAGCCTCTAGTGTAGCACTAACTTGTATGTTCACAAGTTGTTAAAAAACTATTTTGTCTTTCCATAAAATCCTTAAGGGTGGTCTTCTAGGAACTGGATCCTGCTTCATCCACACCTTTTCTGTTTATTTGTTCACTCATAGGCAAATTGTCCCTAGAACCAGTCGGAGTGTTTTGCTGCAAGTGATTTGGTGAACGATTGGATAAAGTTTCGCCAGTGGCTACATCAGCAATCTCATAAGTGACTCTGGTAACATCATTTCTGGTAAGAAGTTAAGTTGAATGATCTATCATTTTCACACGGATATTAAAGAGATAAAGCAAGTTTGAAAGCTAAAAGTCTTGGAATGATAAGATTGTATAAGCCCCATGATTGGCCAAATTGTGTACCCTAAATTTAGTAATTTAATTTATTAATTGAATTTTATTTTTAAGGCCACGAACAACCAGTTATATCAAGATTTATGGTGTTATGATAATGTTATAAGTGATTAGGCTTGTAGATCAATGATTAGAGAACAGCCTGTTGACAATAATTAACAAGTGAATTAATAATTGGTAGCAATAAAATGACAAAGTAAACGGAAAGTAAAAAGAATAAAGATCGTATTCGTTAAGCTAAATGAGGCTTCAAGTAGTAGCAGCAGCAATGGCAGCAACAGTGAATAATATTGTAATAAAACTTAGCAACAATAGTAGAATAAGAGTAAGTTATGTGTGTCAGTAATTAGGGGACACATATTAGTGGGAAGCGTAATATTTTTAGTTGGAAAGTCCTAATTAATCTTCGCTTCCCACTCTCCCTGTCTCTTAGTGGATAAATTTTTATTTCGATGTGATAAATATTGCCCGAGAATAGCGGGATCAGTTTAGAGCTGAGGATTATCTCTTTGAGTGTCCGTATAGCATGTCCGAATCTATGAGTGTCCGTTGTTATCCTAGAGGGATTCTCCTTCGCTAATTATTGCTTTGTTATGCCCGTGTCATTTGAAGGTGCTTTTCTCCTCTAGCTAGTCTAACCATACCACGTATTTTGACTCATTTTAACCAATTAAAAAATAACATAGCTATTTTTATAGTGGGGTGTGTGTGTGTATGTGTGTATATATATAAAAGAGAGAGACACACACATACATAATTTTTTTTATGTTTTAATATTTTTTTATTTTTTTATATTCACTTATGTACAATGGTTATAAGTTTATTATTAAGATATATTAAGTATCACTATTTTAGTATATAGTCATGATACATCCATTATACAACAAATAATAATGTATAAAATATTATTCAGGTGAAAAATTTGAAAATCTATTACTTTATATATTAATAGTAATTTTAACATGAACGTATTATATTAGTTTAGTACTACTATTATATAAGGTGTTTTTACGTGGATTACCTATAAAAGTTAAATATTTACCTATTTATGCCCATGTAAAGTTTGTTTACAAGCTAGGCACATTCGGTCTATAAATATTACACCTCATACCCATTTGACCCAACTATATTACCCATCACACCCATCTCCCTAATTCCCCTATCTATCTTCCTAATTCCTTAATATTGAAGCCCCAGTCCACGTACCCAAGTTCCTTATAGTCTTTCTTTCTAACTTCTTAATTCCTTACCCCTAATTTTTTAAGATCTGTTAATTTTATTTATTCCTCAACCCTAACTTTTCTAAATTTGTTCTTATTTTTCATTTTCTAGCTCTAGATTCCCCTAGTCTCTTCCTTATCTCTAAAAAGTAACTTCACAATATAGATTTTCAAGCTCGTTTTGCTCATCAATGGAAGCAATCTGAAAGCAAGTCATAATTTGAGTTGTCCTCTATTTGTTGCTTTCATTAATTTTATATTTATTTATATGGAGCATGTGAGCTGCTATATTTGAGTAATTAATTAGTGTCTCATGATATTTTATGATATCAGATGTTTGAACCATGTAATAAGTCATTGTTCTTTCTTAGATTGCAATATGTTGGATCTTATTTTGGGAATCTCATGGTTATATACCTGGGATAACTTTCTACTTTGGAAGACAATAAAAATTTATCACTATTTTTTTTTTTTTTGAAGAATTAAGGACTACCAACTAGATTAAAAAGTTGGGAAATATACAATTTTGATTACATTGTTCTATTTGAATCAAATAAATTTTTCTAGCTTATTATAGCTCAATATTAAATTTTTCTTATTTTCTTATTTAATTATAAATTTATTTATGTGATTGTGAGTTTTAATTAATTTTCATTGTTGGATGAGTTTTGGTGCAATTTTTAATAAAAGACCAGTATATGTTGCTACAAAGCTACTTCAGTGCTTTGTAATTTATATAGTAACCTTTTTTAGTGATTTGATTGCTTGAAATTCGATTCTCTAAGAAATTGAATTTCAATTGTTATTGTTTTTGATGAATTATAGCGTTTTGGTATATTGTTTACTCTTTTGGTATACCTTTTTGTGTTTGGATCGAAGTGCGAGATGCTATCGAGTAAAATGAAGGTTTTAATTTTTGTTGTTATAAGCAAAGTACCTTTTTGGTATTCAGTACACTCTTTTGGTATATCTTGTTATGTTCAGGTCGAAGTGCGAGATGTTAAAAAACGCATAGATATTTTAGCTTTTATTGCTTTAAAGAAGTATACATTTTTGGTATATTGTATACTCTTTTAGTATACGCTTTTGTGTTTGGATCAAAGTGTGTGATGTTATTTAGCAAATAAATATTTTAATTTTTCTATTTTGAACAAAGTATACTTTTTTGGTATACTATATACTCTTTGGTATACCCTTTTGCGATTGGATCAAAGTGTGGGATACTATCGAGCAAATAAATATTTCAGTTTTTGTTGTTTTGAACAAAGTATACCTTCTTGGTATATTATATACTCTTGGTATACCCTTTTGCATTTGGATCAAAGTGTGCGATGCTACCGAGCAAATAAATATTTCACTTTTTGTTGTTTTGAACAAAGTATACCCTTTTGGTATATCGTTTACTTTTTTGGTATACTCTTTCGTGTTTGGATCAAAGTGTATGACCCTATCGAGCAAACAAATATATTAATTCTTGTTGTTTTGAATAAAGTATACCCTTTTGGTATACTTATACTCTTTTGGTATACTGTTTTGCGTTTGGATCAAAGTGTGCGTAGCTACTGAGCAAATAAATATTTCAGTTTTGGTTGTTTTGAACAAAATATACCCTTTTGGTATTTTTGTGTTTGGCTCTAAGTGTGCAATGCTACCGAGCGAATAAATTTTTTAGATTTTATTGTTTTGAATAAAGTATACCTTTTTGGTATCCTGTATATCCTCCTAGTATACCCTTTTGTGTTTGGATCCAAGTGTGCGATGCCACCGAGCGAATAAATATATTAATTTTTGTTGTTTTTGAACAAAGTATACCCTTTTGGTATACTGTATACTCTCCTGATATGCCCTTTTGCCTTTGGATCAAAGTGTGTGATGGTATCGAGCAAACAAATATTTCATTTTTTGTTATTTTGAACAAAGTATACCCTTTTGGTATAGTGTATACTCTTCTGGTATGCCCTTTTGTGTTTGGCTCCAAGTGTGCGATGTTACCGAGCGAATAAATTTTGTTGTTTTAAACAAAGTAAATTGGATAAATTTTAAAAAGCTATTTTTTTTAATGAACTAAAACAATTTCCACATAAATTGGACAATCGAGTACATAAAAAAATGGTGAAGTTCATGATTAGCCACTCCTTTAGTGTATGTATTTAGACTTACGTATTTAGACTTCAGCCAATGATTATATATCTTATGTTTTCAATTAAAAACTTAACTTTAGGATATGGTGTCCTGAAATTTTGAGCGTTAAAACTGGATTTCATGACACAAAGGCTGAAAATGTAAAATGAAGTCATTAGAGTGGCTAATTGGTATCTTTTAATGAAAAGAAAAAGGGACTTTACAAGAAATAGATGTCATAGTCAATATGTATAGAATATACATGAAATATCCATAAAGAATATATTTAAAATGCTATTATTTTTTAAGTAGTCTAGTGATTATTGAGACAACATAAATATTTCAAAAGAAAATACATTTACTTAGGGTGCTATCGGGTCTGTGCTCGGCTCTCCCACCACTAGTACTTGTCATAAATCTGTTATACTTCAAAATATTGGTTATGGTGAATGTGCATAAGTCATCCTATATTTATCACCAAATACATCGCCAGCACCTTGAACTTGACACTATAGTTGAAGTGGAAAGAACCTAAGTTGAAGTGTCTAAGTGAAATTTAGTGTCAAGTTCAAGGGGCTGGTTATGTATTTGACCTATATTTATTATACAATAAGTATTAATGATATATAAAATATTATCCGGATGTACAACTTTAAAAATATCATACATTGTGATTGTAATACATGAGATCATATTGATTTAGTATGTAGTAGCTATAAATCTAATATACACATGTATGGGTATTCATGGTTTGTCCTGGCTGGTTTTGGTTAATCGGTTTTAAAAATTATCAAAACAAAATAAAACCAAGTAAAACAAATATCATCGGTTTGGTTGTTGTGGGTTTGGTTCGGTTAATCAATTTTTTTAACCAAATAATAGAAAAATAAAAAGAATTATAATTGATATTGGCAAAGTTCGCGATGCAGGTGGAGACTAGGAAGAGCAAGTCAGAGAAGAGTAGTAGATTGAAGATTTGTGAACTTGTTGTAGATTTGTAATCCTGAGTCTCGTGACCTAGGAGTTAACTATATGAGAAACACAGAAATTTTGGTTAAGACTTAAGGGGTAGGTTAGCATACATTTTAATGCGTTGGGTCTTTTTTGCTAAATGGAGAACTACATTTGGACTTAAGACATAGGAGTAAGGCCTATTTGATTAAGTCTATTGGTATATTGAGCCTGTTTGGGAAAGCGTATAAGCTGCTTTGAAGTGTTTGGTAAGTTCAAAAAGTGCTTACATGTACTGTGCTTATAAGCTGAAATAACCCATAAGCCATAAGTAAGAAAATTCTAATTTATGGCTTATAGCTTATAAGTTGATTGCATTTAACCAAGTTTTTAAATCTATTTTACCTTGTAACTTTTTTTATTCTAAAAGTATCTTTTAAACACTAGCCCTAAATTTAGATTAATTATTTATTATTATTCTCAATTTTAACACTTTTATCGAAACACACGTTTCTCAGTTTCAGCTACTTTTCTTAATCTACTTATCAGCTACTTCTAATAAACTATATTTTTTATTGTTTTACCCAAATGGGCTCTTAGCCTATTATAAAATAGAAAAAATTGCCCCACAAACACACTATTCATTTTCTCATTCCTTTCTTTCTCTAACCATTCAAACTATTTTATAAATTAATTTTTATATTTTTATAAATATATTAAATATTACTTATGTATACCTTAATTTTAGGAATTTGTTAATATTTATCCCAAGGTGGAGAGGTTATTGCCGATAGACCCTCGGCTCAAGGAAAAATAATCTAAAAACATGCTAGCAAAATAAGATGAAACTACGCAAGATAAAAAAAAATACTGTCAAATAAATTACTAATAACTAAGATAAACCGATACAGTGCAAGTAATAAAGGCACAAAATACGATACACAAAGTATATGAAATAAAACAAATGATATTCAGCCCGCACTCTAATGACTACTACCTAACCTTCTACCCTAATCCTCGACCTCCATGTTTTCCTATCAAGGATAATATCCTCAGTGATCTCGACGAATCACCTTGCCCCATTTCTTCTTTGGTCTACTTCAACCTCTTCGTAGACCCATCACCGGTAGCGTCTCGCACCTTCTCACTGGAGCATCTGTGATCCTTCTTCTCACATGGCCGAACCATCAAAGCCTTGTTTCTCACATCTTGTCCGCCACAACGAACACTCCCACCTTGTCCCGAATGACCTCATTCCTAATCTTATCCATCCTCGTATGGCCACACATCCACCTAAGCATTCTTATCTCCGCTACGCTCATCTTCTAAATGTGTTTGGTCTTGACTGGCCAACACTCTGCTACATACAACGTAGCAGGTATAACGACCGCTTTATAGAACTTACCTTTGAGTGGAGGTGTCACTTTTTTATCACATAGGACACCAGACCCAAGTGTCCACTTCATCCAGGCTGCCCCTATGCGATGAGTGGCATCCGCGTCAATTTCTCCATTATCTTGAAGGATTGAGCCAAGGTACTTTTAGCTTCTCTTCTAGGGCATGATCTAAGAATCAAGCATTACGTCCACCTCTGAATCCTGAGATGTATCACTAAACCTACACTCCATCTACTCTGTTTTGGTCCTGCTCAGCTTGAAATCTTTAGACTCTTGGGTATGTCTGCAGACCTCCAGCTTATCATTAATTCCACCACGAGTCTAATCAACCAGAACTATATCGTTTGCAAATAACATACACCGTGGTATCTCCCTTTGGATGATGCGTGTCAATTCTTCCATCACCAGAGCAAATAAAAATGGATTAAGTGCTGACCCCTGATGCAATCTCATCTCGACCAAGAAATGGTCAGAGTCACCTCCTACTGAGAAGAAGGTACATACGCAATATGTTAAAATATTAAGTGAATAATTATTAAATACACAATATATATATAATATTACGATAGTGTATTTGATAAATAAATATTAAATACACGATATTGTTTATGTACGACATATAGAACATTCATATGTAATATTTATTTAATTAATATTTTTAACATACTACGTATTCAATATGTATTCACTATTTTAACATTATATATATATATATATATATATATATATATATATATATATATATATATATATATATATATATATATATATATATCACTCTTTGTATATATTTTATATTAAATATTTTCTTATTTCAATATTTGTTATTCGTATTTTTGAAGTTTGTTATTCGTAATCTTAATTACAAAAGGAAAAAATTAGCCTAAAATCGTGCCTAAAATAGCATCTGGAATATTATTTAGGAGTGAATGATATTCCTTTAATTTAGGATGAAAATCACTAAATATTAATGTCAATACTTAATATTCTCTTATTTTTTGGAATTAGTGATGTGCCTATAAAAAATTAGTGTTAAGAGATAGTGATTCAGTACATATCAGTTGCTCTGTACATATGAGTTGCTCCTCCACTTTTGTAATTAAACTTAAGACCAAAATATTGATAAAAACAAGATACAATTCCAACGCTTAATCAAGAAATAACTAGGAAAGAATCTAGTTACCTCTTGATTGAAGGTGAAGAAGCACCTATGTTATACGAACTATCCTAAAAAATACTAGATTCTTGCAAACAATTCGATCAAGAGTGAAATTGCTCAATTTAGATTTAACCAAGCGAAACAAGTTCACAAACTGTTGTTTTGAGAGAAAATTCACGTTATGTTCTGTACATTCTAAGGTAATGAAATAAAAGACAAAGTGTGTCTTATATAGGGAAGCACACGCCTATAGTATTTAAAAAGTAGCCACAAGTTGGCTATTAAAGCAAGACCACGCAGGACCAATAAAGTATCAATGTTATAAAAAGTAAACAATTCCTATAACTGAAACTCAGCACAGGGGCGGACTGCCCTGAGAATGGGGCGCCCTCTGGAAACTTCAGAGAGGTCTTCCTTTAGGTCTGATCAATGGGCGCTCCGCCCTGGAATCTTCAGAGAGCAGACAATTCTATACTTAGCCAAATTCAGAGGTTTTGAGAATAGGGCAGCCCGCCCTGAGCCTGAGGCACTCCGCCCTGGGAGATACTGAGGCTGGGAGTCTGTGGACTTGTCTGGGGTGCCCCACCTTGAGATATTAGTGGCCCACCCTTGGAGATATTGAAGATGCGCGTCTCTAACTCTTCTCCAAAGCTCTGTTCCATATCAAGTGTATGTAAACATCTTGTAGCTCCTTAATTTTACTCCGCGTGAAACAAATTCTCCCTCTGCACATCTTCCTCTTCCTCTCTACTCATGGTGCTCAAATTCATATGCACCACAAGAAACATATTCGGCTCATCATCCTCCACCACTTCTTCCTCACACTCAACACATTCAGCCCCCTCACCTTCCTCAACCTCCATGTCACTCTTTTTCTCACGGACTGTGCCATCATCAAGTAAGATCATGGTCCTACGAGTAGGGCAATATTTGGCAAAGTGTCCTAACTCGTGCATTTATGACACTGAATAGAAGAAGCACTATTAGTGTTAAGTTGAGTTTTACCACCTGACTCATTTGAGTCACTCTTAGCAATACCTTTCTCAAAGGGTTTCTACACCTCTCGGCTTCCACTAGCACCACTCGAACTTGGATTCTTCAATTCTTTATTTTGGCTCAAGGGCGTAGAAGTTGCGCTCCCTCTATACTTGCTGGTTTTGTCCTTCTTTGCCCATTTTTCTACTTCAATGGCGGCATGGAACGCCTCATCAAGAGTGTAGAATGTATGCAACCTTAACTGGGATGATAAGTCTCGATTTAGCGCACCTTTGAACCAGATGATGGCTTGCTCGTCATCTTCCTCCATATCAAGAGCCATGCAGTTCTTCTCAAAGTCATCAAAAATACTCCTCTACGAATTAAAGGCCTTGCTTCAATTCATAAAGCTTTCGGATTTGCTCTTGATAGTGCTTGGTTGTGACATATTTTACATCCATCACTCGTCTTAATTACACCCAACTACGATGCTCAGGTAGACCATGTCATCTCCTCGTTATCGTCCCCGACTCCCATCAAGTGGAAGCATATGCCTCAAATGAAATAATGGCATAGGTTCACTTCCTTTTATCCATCATATCATTCGTCTTGAAAATCCGCTCCAAGCGAACCTTCCACTCAAGGTGCGTGTCTGGATCACTAGTTCCCTTGAATGGTGGGATGGTGATCTTGACACTATTCAAGTTATTCTCTTGACCACCACAGGTTCGTTCTAGATAACCCTCAAAGTCATCATCATATTCACGCTCCAAATTCCTTCCCACATAAGCTCCACGACCCCACGGCCTCTTGGATGACCACAGCCTCCTTTCAGTTGTCCCCTGCATGGATATGGTGGTTCAAATTCATCAACATTTTCAGGTTCTTCATTATCATGAACATCGCCCTCCTCTTCAATAGGCACTAAGTTTCTCCAGGGTCTCATAAGTGGTGGTACCTTACCTTGGGGAATGCCCAAGAGTCTCTCATTTTGAGAAGCTTCTTCTCTCAACCATTGTTGACGAGCCATTTTATTAAACTGTGGCGGTTTCAAGATGGAAGAATTACTAGTTCCTTCCCCGGCCTCTTTTGGAACCATAGATACCCTCTCTTGCTCAAGATTGTCAACTCGGACACCCACTCCTCGAATCTCAGCTCCAAGCCCTCTTATCTCAACCAAAAGGTCGGCCAAAGATATATCGGGCAAGCCTTTAACCTTGTTACCTTCTCCAGCCATGTACCTGTACAATCAAAGACTAGAAAGAAAGATTAGCTTATAAAATCCTCACTCGCCCCCTCACTTTTGGGTGACACTCGGGTTCACTCGAGGAGTAAGGTAGGATAACTCAAACTTGTTTTCAAAAGGTTTCCTCGATTTGAACAGCTTCCTCAACAACCTTCTAAGTTCCCCAAGAATCACTAGTCCTCTTCGGAATAAGAGTGAAGTGATGTGACTCGATGGACAGACGGTTCTTTATATGAGAACTTGAAGCCAAGAAAATTTTATACGAGTACTTATTTGAAACAATTTTTAGAAGGTGCGAGTGTTTCCTGAAAGGACAAGAATTTTTATTACTTGAGTAGGAGAATTACCTAAGGAATACTAACTAGAAGTTGTTAAATCAATAAAATAAGGAAATCCTAGAAAGCAATAACGAAAACAAACAAGCTGGTCCGGGGCGCACCACCCAGAGACTAGGTGCTCCACCCTATTATGACAAGAGCGCCCAGCCCTTTGGGAATTCTGCAGTCACACTCTTTTGCTTCTCCTTTTTCAGCTATTTTTCTTTCTTTCTTTCTTTCTAGGGTTTTCAGAGTGTTTCTTATAGCACAATTAACAGGATTCAACAAGTTTTGAAGAATCAAATCAGCCTTACAAGTTCTCAAGACAAGAACAATAAAGAACTCCACCCTAGGGTTTCAAGAATTCCTTTTAATAGCCAATAACTTCAAGAAAACCCTAGGCAACCCAAGTTTTACATCAACCGCTTCTTGGGAGGCAACCCAAGTTTTACAATATTTTATTTTAGTTGTTTTAACTTTCTAAGTTTCTAGTATTTACTTACTGTAGTGTTTAGTAGGAATTTAAGAGCCAAGGGTGAGGACTTAATTTCAAAAGCAGCGGAATACTGCCTGAAACGTGCACAAGCAAAGGAAGTGACTAATGGACGAAACGACGCTTTGCTTCAGCAGTCTGAAAAAAAACATTAGTGACTAAACAGTGAACTTTGGTCCAACGCGACAAAGTTGGCATCCAAGAAACATCTAGTAAATAAGTATGGAAGGGTCGCTTCCTACTTCGCACGTGCAGCTAAGCGTCTCAACTTAGCAGTCTTAAACCAAAACCCACCACTTCCTTTGGTATTTTTCTTAGTTTGAAACACATTCCTCCAAAATCCTCACTTACATCACACAGTAACACCACTGCTCCTTGACTCGATTTCACCAGCATTCAGATATGTTTCTATATCTCTTCTGTCTCATCATCTCTACCTTCTTCTGCTATTGCTGTCTTTGCACGACCCCTATTTCCCTTAGGACTGTATGTCTTGCTATCATTCGTAATTGAGAATTCCGAATTAATTGGTGTTGAATCTAATTGTGGAGAAGTGCGGAGAGGCACACTAGTTATGCGATGGATAAATACCCAGGAGTTGGGTGGTTGAAACGAATGCCAATGGCCTACAAAGACGCCATCCAAAGCAGCGTGCACAAACGGTTCGATAAATTGTCCCAATGAAACTTTTGTTACGGTTGGCAAAGCCTGAGTAGCCGGACCTTTACCTTATGGCTTGGGGAAATAGTTCTGAGTGTTGAGTGGTTGGTTGAGGGGTAAGAATGCTGATTGAGTAAGCTTGAGCAACATTGCACCTTTGCGCGCACGATATGTGTCAATTGTGCGGGCTATGACATTGCCCTTTTGACTGCTGTTAGCTAGCTCTATTTTCCGCCTCTCCTACTTCATGAACTACTTTAACATAAGTGTGGGGTGCTCATATCTAGTCGCGCACATTGTTGGCTTTGATTAATTGAGTAGTTTTAACAAAATTATCCCCATGCGTGAGGGAAATCTGACTACCTCGTGAGTTAGTAATTTGAAGAAAGTGTGATCCTATGTTATTCTAGATTGGCATATTTTTGAGTTTCAAGTGTGAGGTACATGGAACATTCAATAGATCTATAAACCCGTCGTGATAAAGGCAAGCGAGCGCCAATGAAATAGTTTGTTTTCTCTAGTTTGAGTGTCCCTGCTGTTGAATTTACTTGGACATCCTGACATATCTCTTATGCTAATAAGGGAAAAAAAGGCAGTACCCTATTGTGTGCACATGAACAATGTGTTAGTTAGGTTGCATTAGAGATGCAAGTCCTTGTTTCAACCTGCTCTATAGGCTAATGTCCCTTGAAGTGTACTTGTTATCCTATATGACTAAACTATCAAAAATATTAACAGGCGCTTCCTGCCTGAGACTTCTGTGCAGACTGATTTTGTGTTTAGTTGAAACTTGAGAAGCAAGTCTAACTATTTTATTGAGCATGTGCAGTTGTGAGCAATGGTTAAAATGCATGTTCCTAACTCTATTTATGATGGCACTTCTTGGAAATGGCTAGAACATTAGAGTAGAGAATGTGGATGATTGGAAAGAATTGAAAAGCAGAGATGACGAAGCACTGATATTGTGGTCTGAGTTGGTCCTCGTGTACCTGCTATTGCACCTTGCACTGAGGCTCCTCTATTTGCTACATAAGGGAAGTTTCTATCACCCTACTCGCTTTTTAATTGTAATGTGCATTGAGGACATTGCACAATTTTAAGTATGGGGTAGGGGATTCATGATATTTCTAGTATAATTTTTCTTTTAGGTTGTCAGTTGACATTTCTTAGTTTATTTCTTGCTTTCTAGTTAGATTGTAGCCAATTAAAAAAAAACATGAAAATACCAAAAATATTGTTTTTTCTTTTAGTAAGTAGTTTCTTATTTTTTTAGTAGTCACTTTTAGAATAGATAATAATCCCCGTGGTTTTTCTTTAGGCCTCGGTTCTTTTCCATGGGATGTACAGTTGAACCGGGTACTTTTCATTCTTTTTAGATAGTCGTTAGTTGTAGTAAAAAGAGAAGGAAATTGTTTAGCTTAATTCATTATAACTAGAGCCTGATGACATATTATATGATGGAAAAATAAACCGTTAGGAGAGTAGGGAAGGATCTGATTCTTAACTTTAACTCAAGTGCATTTGCTTATATCCTATGGCGTCCACCATATTTTAAGCACTTTGTTTTTCCCTATGTACTTAAATAATTGTGAACATGGCCTTTGATTAACATTGATGAAGTGAATGAACAAAAAAATTCTGAAAAAGAAAAAAAAAAAGAATGAATGAATGATTGAATTATGAAATAGTCATTTGAGAGCCTATGAAGGGGTATGAAGCAAGGAGGATAAAATGAAAAAAAAGAAGGAAAAAATGTGCAAAGCACAAGGAAAAAATAGAGAAATAAAGGATGGAACAATGTTCCTATGCTCGGTTAAGGGTGATAAAAGCCTTGAGTATGAACACACCAAAGGCACCCTAGTGAGGTCGATGTGTCTCACTGAAGGTCCTCAATCATCCAAGTGCTGTGAAAATCATAGAAAATACCCAATTGTTGACCTTTGAGGCTTGAAAATGGAAGTAGAAGTTAATTGTGATATCTATTAGTTAATTATTTGAAACTAAGTGAATTCTTTGAAGTCTTGCCGCTTAGGTCCATTGTTTTATTGCTGAAGTTGTAGGGAATAACAATCACACACACACCGTGGACCCTTGAATTTATGGTGCATGCATGTGAGTTAAGTTAATGCATCAATCTTATTTTCCGAATGCGCTTAATGAGTTGTGATCTTGATATTGTAGAAGACTTTGGTGTTTGAATTAGGTGAAGTGATTGAGGAAAAAAAAGAACTCGAATAATGTGATGAAATAGTCTTCTTGATTGAATTTTTGGTTTAGTCCAGTGTTGATGTTCCTTGATCTTAAATTGTGAATTATTTAGTGTCTTGGTTTAGTTTGCTCGAGGACGAGCAAAAGGTTAAGTGTGGGATGTTGATATTGGACATATTTATATGTATTTCGATATTAAGTTACTCCTAATTTTACCGTCCTTCGAGTACTTTTATTTTCAATATGCACAACTATTTGAAGTTCTTGATTATATGTTGAATGATTGTTATTGTAGTGTATTAGGAATATTTAAAGTCAAATTGAAAGCAATTTTAAGACAAAGCTGAAGGCACCTGATGTGGCAAGAATAATTAACAAGGAAGCAAGGAACGGTGGTAATTGGAAATTCAGTCCTAAAACCATCAACTCATAGTCCAATCCAAAAGAGGAGAAGAGAAGTGCAAAAATTGAAGTTTTGTTACTGGTGAAATTTTAATGAGTTAAAAGAAAGTAGATTTGGCTATGAAGGACTAGAAGAACAATTGGAATGTTGAATTTGGCACTTTTTGGCATGACTTGGGAAATAGTTTTGAACTTCCGCATAATGACAACGTGTAGCAATTAAAGGATGAAGCCAAAGTCAAATTCAAGTTTGTTTGGGAAATCTCAGCATCCTATCCGAGTAGACTTGGGACTTGGTCAAAATTTTTCAATGATATTTCAGCATTATATAAATGATATTACCTAAGCTTTGTAAGGAGGATGGGACTTCAGTTGGAGAGGCTACACGCCAAGAGCAGAAGGGAAAAGCTGGAGTTATACTTCGTCATTGAGTTTTTCTTTTCCTCTCTTTAATTTTAGTTTGTTAGTTTTAGGGTCGTGGGATTCTCCATCTATGTTAAATTTGGGATGTTGATTTTATTAGTTTATCTAACTGGGTTATTTATTAAATTCTGGGTGTAATTAATTGATTGTTTGATCACCAATTGAATACTATTTATGAATCTTTAATTGAACTTGGGAAAGGGAATTCTTGATTGCAACAGGAGTTAGTAGGGCTTGTTCTTGAACCTGGGCATCAGGGAATTGATTAGCGGATAAGGATAGGAATATACCTATTCTCCTTGCTTAGTTATTATACAGGAATTACTAATGCATTCTTGCTAATACTAATTCCATAGAAATATAGGCGTTAGAATTACTTGAATAGGCGAGCAAGATATCGGAAGAGTCTTCTGTGCAATATCAACCCTGTCGATTAATAACCCAGATAAATTAATTAAGTCGAATTAACTGAAGAATTCAACTGGATTGGTAGATTTTCCATTACCCTGGAACTTTATTTCTTATTAAATTCGACTTCCTACTTGTTCTATATGCTAGATAATTATTTAGTTTTATTAATTAATTTTGTAGTTAGATAGTTATCAATAAACTATCACAATCTTTTCTTGTTTAGATAATTCGTAATTGTTTGATTTAGTTAATAGTTAATTACAAGTCTCTGTGGGACGATACTTGATCTTATCACTTTATTACTTGTCGACCGCGTATACTTGCGTGTGCGTTCCGGAACAACAAGTTTTTGGCGCCGTTGCCGGGGACTTAGATTTAACTATTTTTCTAAATTAGACTTTTACTTTTATCTATTCAAGTTTTTCTTATTTATTTAGTTTTTGTTTTGTTTAATTTATTATTGTGTTACTTCTTATCATGACATCTATTAATAAAAATTGGTTAACTGATGATTGCTCAAATTTTGATGATCTCTGCCTACTTTGTGGAGGAACCCACTTGTGGGAGAATTGTCCAACTCTTTCAGCCCTACGAGACTGGTTGTGTGAATTTTCTACCACCTTTGATTGGAACTTTTGTAAATTGTGTGGTGGTCGGTGGAATGATTGTCCTAAGTATCATACTCCTTCCTTCAATAATTTTTGTGATGATTCTAATGATGTTTGTGAGTTTGACAGGAGCGATAAAATGCAGACTATGAGCGAAACTTGGATAATGGAGCATACCCAACTTTTACAAGCTTGTGGAAATTTTAGGAGTGAACTTACAAATATGACGAGGCACTTTATGGAAGAAAGAGTGAAGCTCGGACAAGAGATTGACCAATTTGGCTTAGTTATTCATGAATTGGAGGCGAATTTTTGCGTGAAACAATTGAGGCATCTAAGTCTCACCAACCAATTATTGTGGATAGTAGGTTTGAGATTGACGAAGATTTTACGAGCCAATTTGAGCACGTTCTGGAATTCCACCCGTTCAATCCTATGAAAATTCATGATGCCATTGTTGAGAAAGCCGCGCTAGAGTCAAGTGAGAAAGTGACAAATATAAATTTTGAAGATTCTAGTGCGCTTAAAAGTGAGGAAGTCAAAAATAAAGCAATTTTAGAGTTGCAGCGCATAAACTCTCATTCTAAACACTTTTCCACATTATGTTTGGGCGGTGACATGGAATTCGAGCCTTCCGAGACAATAGAGGAGTCGATAGAGGAGGAACAAGGTGCCTATATTCTAAAGTTCATCATGCCAAGAAGACAAAATGACATCCCTCATTTAAAAAGCCAAAAGGTGCAAGAAGCGATATTCATTGTAGGGTTATTTTGGATTTGTTCCACCACCTCGGGACCATATCCGTAAGCTAGAATCCAAATTAGGAATTCAATTTATATCTTCAAAATGGAG
Organism: Petunia x hybrida; assembly: GCA_037355625.1. Classification (NCBI taxonomy): domain Eukaryota; kingdom Viridiplantae; phylum Streptophyta; class Magnoliopsida; order Solanales; family Solanaceae; genus Petunia; species Petunia x hybrida. Next base: position 2,061,686 of record JBBBVM010000049.1, on the reverse strand, counting down.
GCAAAAGTGTTAAAATTGATATCATCGTACCGTGATGTTAAATCAACGGCTTCTTGGGAGGCAACCCAAGTTATACAACATTTTAGTTTAATTGTTTTAACTTTCTAAGTTTTTAGTATTTACTACTATAGTGTTTAGTAGGAATTTAAGAGCCAAGGGTAAGGACTTAATTTCAAAAGCAGAGGAATACTGCCTGAAATGTGCACAAGCAAAGGAAACGACTAATGGACGATCTGACGCTTTGCTTCAGCAGTCTGAAAAAAAAACTAGTGACTAAGCAGTGAACTTAGGCCTAACGCGACAAATTTGGAATCCAAGAAACATCTGGTAAATCACTATGGAAGCGTCGCTTCCTACTTCGCACGTGCAGGTAAGCGTCTCAACTTAGCAGTCTTAAACCAAAACCCACCACTTCCTTTGGTATTATTCTAAGTTTGAAACACATTACTCAAAAATTCTCACTTACATCACACAGTAACACCACTGCTCCTTGACTCGATTTCACCGACATTCAGATATGTTTCTAGATCTTTTCTATATCGTCATCTCTACCTTCTTCTGCTATTGCTGTCTTTGCACGACCCCTATTTCCTTTAGGACTGCTTGTCTTAGTATCAGTCGTGATTGAGAATTCTGAATTAATTGGTGTTGAATCTGATTGTGGAGAAGTGCGGAGAGGCACACTAGTTATGCGATGGATAAATACCCAGGAGTTGGGTGGTTGAAACGAACGCCAATGGCCTACAAAGACGTTGTCCAAAGCAGGGCGCACAAACTGTTCGATAAATTGTCTCAATGAAACTTTTGTTACGGCTGGCAAAGTCTGAGTAGCCGGACCTTTACCTTATGGCTTGGGGAAATAGTTCTGAGTGTGGAGTGGTTGGTTGAGGGGCAAGAATGCTGATTGAGTAAGCTTGAGCAACATTGCACCTTTGCGGTCACGATATGTGTCAATTGTGCGGACTATGACACTGCCCTTTTGACTGCTGTTAGCTAGCTCTGTTTTCCGTCTCTCCTTCTTCATGAACTACTTTAACATAAGCGTGGGGTGCTCATACCCTAGTCGCACACATTGTTGGCTTTGATTAATTGAGTAGTTTTAACAAAATTATCCCCGTGTGTGAGGGAAATCTGACTACCTCGTGAGTTATTAATTTGAAGAAAGAATGATCCTGTGTTATTCTAGATTGGCATATTTTTGAGTTTCAAGTGTGAGGTACATGGAACATTCAATAGATCTATGAACCCGTCGTTATAAAGGCAAGCGAGCGCCACTGAAATAGTTTGTTTTCTCTTGTTTGAATTTACTTGGACATCCTGACATATCTCTTGTGCTAATAAGAAAAAAAAAGAAGGCAGTACCCTATTGTGCGCACATGAACAATGTGTCAGTTAGGTTGCATTAGAGATGCAAGTCCTTGTTTTAACCTGCTCTATAGGCTAATGTCCCTTGAAGTGTACTTGTTATCCTATATGACTAAACTATCAAAAATATTAACAGGCTGCTTCCTGCCCGAGACTTCTGTGCAGACTGATTTTGTATTTAGTGGAAACTTGAGAAGCAAGTCTAACTATTTTATTGAGCATGTGCAGTTGTGAGTAATGGTTAAAATGCAGGTTCCTAAACTCTATTTATGATGGCACTTCTTGGAAATGGCTACAACATTAGAGTAGAGAATGTAGATGATTGGAAAGAATTGAAAAGCAGAGATGACGAAGCACTGAATATGTGGTATGAGTTGGTCCTCGTGTACCTGCTATTGCACCTTGAACTGAAGCTCCTCTATTTGCTACATAAGGGAAGTTTCTATCACCCTACTTGCTTTTTAATTGTTATGTTCATAGAGGACATTGCACTATTTTAAGTGTGGGGTAGGGGATTTATAATATTTCTAGTATAATTTTTCTTTTAGGTTGTCAATTTACGTTTCTTAGTTTATTTCTTGCTTTCTAGTTAGATTGTAGCAAAACAAAAAAAAATAAAAAAATAGAAAACATGAAAATACGAAAAATATAGTTTTTTCTTTTAGTAAGTTGTTTCTTTGTTTTTTAGTAGTCACTTTTAGAATAGATAATAATCCCCGTGGTTTTCTTTGGGCCTCGTTTCTTTTCCATGGGCTGTACAGTTAAACCGGGTACTTTTTATTTTTTTTAGATAGTAGTTAGTTGTAGTAAAAAGAGAAGGAAATTGTTTAGCTTAATTCATTATAACTAGAGCCTGATGACGTATTATATGATGAAAAAATGAACCGTTAGGAGAGTAGTGAAGGGCCCGATTCTTAACTTTAACTCAAGTGCATTTTCTTAAGTCCTATGGCGTCCACTACATTTTGAGCACTTTGTTTTCCCCTATATACTTAAATAATTGTGAATATGGCCTTTGATTAGCATTGATGAAGAGAATGAACCAAAAAAAATCTGAAAAAGAAAAAAAAAAGAATGAATGAATAATTGAATTGTGAAACATCCGTTTGAGAGCCTATGAAGGGGTGTGAAGCAAGAAGGGTAAAAGGAAAAAATGTGCAAAGCACAAGGAAAAAAATAGAGAAATAAAGGATGGGGGCAATGTTCCTATGCTCGGTTAAGGGTGATAAAAACCTTGAATATGAACACGCCAAAGGCACCCTAGTGAGGTTGATGTATCTCATTGAACTCCTAGGTCCCCAATCATCCAAGTGTTTTGAAAATCATAGAAAATACCAGTTGTTGACCTTTGAGACTTGAAAATAGAAGTTGAAGTTAATTGTGCTATCTATTAGTTAATTATTTGAAACTAAGTGAATTCTTTGAAGTCTTGCCGCTCAGGTCCATTGTTTCATTATTGAAGTTGTAGGGAAAAACAATCACACACACACCGTGGACCCTTGAATTTATGGTGCATGCATGTGAGTTAAGTTAATGCATCAATCTTATTTTCCGAATGCGCTTAATGAGTTGTGATCTTGATATTGTGGAAGACTTTGGTGTTTGAATTAGGTGAAGTGATTGAGGAAAAAAAGAACTCGAATAATGTGATGAAGTAGTCTGCTTGATTGAATTTTTGGTTTATTCCAGTTTTGATGTTCCTTGTGCTTAAATGTGAACTATTTAGTGTCTTGGTTTAATTTGCTCGAGGACGAGCGAGAGTTTAAGTGTAAGGTGTTTATATTGGACATATTTATATGTATTTCAATATTAAGTTACTCCTAAATTTACCGTCCTTCGAGTACTTTTATGTTCAATATGCACAACTATTTGAAGTTCTTTATTATATGTTGAATGATTGTTATAGTGTTGTATTAGGAATATTTAAAGCCAGTTTGGAAGCAATTTTAAGACAAAGCTGAAGGCACCTGATGTGGCAAGAATAATTAACAAGGAAGCAAGGAACGGTGGTAATTGGAAATTCAATCCTAAAACCATCAACTCACAGTCCAATCCAAAAGTGGAGAAGAGAAGTGCAAAAATTGAAGTTTTGTTACTGGTAAAATTTTAATGAGTTAAAAGAAAGTAGATTTTGACTATGAAGGACTCGAAGAACAATTAGAATGTTAAATTTGGCACTTTTTGGCACGACTTGGGAAATAGTTTTGAACTTCCTCATAATGACAGCGTGTAGCAATTAAAGGATGAAGCCAAAGTCAAATTCAAGTTTGTTTGGGAGACCTCAGCATCCTATCCGAGTAGACTTGGGAGTTGGTCAAAATTTTCCAGTGATCTTTCAGCATTTTATAAATAATATTACCTAAGCTTTGTAAAGAGGAGGGAACTTCAGTTGGAGAGGCTACACGCCAGGAGCAAATGGGAAAAGCTGGAGTTCTACTTTGTCATTGAGTTTTTCTTTTCCTCTCTTTAATTTTAGTTTGTTAGTTTTAGGGTCGTGGGATTCTCCATCTATGTTGAATTTCGGATGTTGATTTTATTAGTTTATCTCATTGGGTTATTTATTAAATCCTGCGCGTTTGATTTTTTGATCACCAATTGAATACTATTTATGAATCTTGAATTGAACTTAGGAAAGGGAATTCTTGATTGCAAGAGGAGTTAGTAAGGCTTGTTCTTGAACCTGGGCATCGGGGAATAGATTAGCGGATAAGGATACGAATATACCTATTCGCCTTGCTTAGTCATTATACAGGAATTACTAATGCATTCATTCTAATACTAATTCCATAGAAATATATGTGTTAGATTAACTTGAATAGGCGAGCAAGATATCGGAAGAGTCTTGTGAGCAATATCAACCCTGTCGATTAATAACCCAGATAAATTAATTAAGTCGAATTAACTTAAGAATTCAACTGGATTGGTAGATTTCCCATTACCCTAGAACTTTATCTCTTATTCAATTCAACTTCCTACTTGTTCTATTTGCTAGATAATTATTTAATTTTATTAATTAATTTTGTAGTTAGATAGTTCTAAATAAACTATATCAATCTTTTCTTGTTTAGATAATTCGTAATTGTTTGATTTAGTTAATAGTTAATCACAAGTCTCTGTGGGATGATACTTGATCTTATCACTTTATTACTTGTCGACCGCGTATATTTGCGTGTGCATTTGGGAGCAACAAGTTTTTGGCGTCGTTGCCGGGGTCTTAGATTTAACTATTTTTCTAAATTAGAGTTTTACTTTTTATCTATTCAAGTTTTTCTTATTTATTTAGTTTTTGTTTTGTTCAATTTATTATTGTCTTACTTTTTATCATGACATCTATTAATGAAAATTGATCGAATGATGATTGCTCAAATTTTGATGATCTCTGCCTACTTTGTGGAGGAACCCACTTGTGGGAGAATTGACCAGCTCTTTCAACCCTACGAGACAGGTTGTGTGAATTTTCTACCACCTTTGATTTGAACTTTTGTAAATTGTGTGGTGGTCGGTGGAATAATTGTCCTAAGTGTCATACTTCTTCCCCCAATAATTTTTGTGATGATTCTAATGATGCTTGTGAGTTTGACAGGAGCGATAAAATGCAGGCTATGAGCGAAACTTGGATAATGGAGCATACCCAACTCTTACAAGCTTGTGGGAATTTTAGGAGTGAACTTACGAATAGAGATTTTGGATGATTGAGAATACTCTAGTGAGAGTGTGTATAGGTTTAATCCTTTTTCCTCTTCTTAGATCTCTCTTGGATTCTCTTGTGTGAGAGATCCATTGCTTGCATTCAAGTCTCTTCCCTCTCGAATATTGGTCTTTGATTGTGTTCGTCTAGATTAGGGTATTACAATTTATTGTAGTGTTCTAATTTACTTACAATTTTAGGATTGATTCCTTACTTTCTTCTATCCATTTCCATATTTCCTTCTATCCTTTACTTTATGTTGTTGATTTTATTATTTTGTTGTTCGTGTCCTATTCTTAGCGTTAAAGATAATATCATTTGGTATCAGAGCTCAGATCGGTGTTTGTTTCCACAAACACTATCTAGGATTTAATTATCAGAACCAAAAAAGTACAAATAAAAAATTCAAAAATCTAAAAATTGAGTCATAGATTAGGGTTCCTCTGGATGAAATCTTTGTTACCAATTGTTTCTTGGTGATTCTAGAAGCCGATTCTTGAAGGAATTGAACAATAAACAACATTTGGTTGTTAATTTGAAGAATCAAAATCTAGGGTTTTTCAACAGTGATTTGGGGCTTTTGCATTTTGGGTGTTGTTTTTGAAGAATTGATCATTAAAGTTTGTTCACGGACTTATAAGAAGTTTATATCTCAAACTTGAAGCAAAAACAAATTGATTTGGGAAGATTCAAGTGAAGAATATATCCAGAAATTCGGGCTTCAAGTTCTGCATCAGACCCAGATTTTGTTCTTCGCGGCCGCGCAGGCTTGTGTAATTATTGTTCTTCGCGATCGTGCAGGCTTGTTGAAATTTATTCTTCGTGATCGCGCACCGACAGCACAGGATTAAATACTTACTCTTCGCAATAGCACCCAAAATCACGTGATAGCGCTGAACAAAAAAATCAGTCACTTTACATATTGCTCACAACAGCCCCTAAACAATTTCATATCACCCAAACCCCTTTCATATCATCAAATACATTAAGTTTCTAGATCATAAACAAAATTTCATCCAAATCTAAATTTATTTCGTGCCAATTCGATTCGTGCTTTTCTCTTTTTAGTTTCAGTGCATATTTTATTGCTTCCTAGTCCATTTGTGTGTCTTTGTCTGTTTCTTTGGTGTCTTATAAACTCCACTTCGAACCGAAGTGTGGATACTTGCCTTGAGAATTGAGGTTGTAGAACCTTGAAGAGACTGAGGGGACCCTTGAGTGGAAAAAGGCTTGAGTGGTGAGAACATTATAGTGTGGTCACAAAATCCATTGACCTTGAGTGTATACACGAGTGGAAAGAAAATTGAGTGATCATATATTAAGTGATAAACGTGAGAGAGTGAATGTGTGAGGTCCTTTTCTTTTCATCATTGCAATTATGTCCTCAGAAGATGATTGTGGAGGTTATGGCTCCTATGAAGATGATTGTGGAGACTATGGTTCCTATGATGATGGTGGGAGTTACTATGATGATTTGGGGAACTATGGTTCTTGTGGAGATGAAGCGAGTCACTATGGTGATCATGAAGCTCGTGGAGATTATGAGGCTTATGAGGATGAATGTGACGATGAAAACTCCTATGCTTCTAGTCTTGGATATGATGATAGTGACGCTTCAAGGTACACTGTTCCTACTTACTCTTCTTGTGATGAACTTGAAAATATAGATAGTGACATAGAGAGAATTGATGATGAAGCTTATTATATAGATTGTTCATTTGCATCCACTTTTTGTGTTCCTAAAAATAAACAAGAGAGTAGTAGTGGTTTTTCTATTGGTTTGAGAAGAAGTGGTAATTATTCCATGAGAAAAAGAGATTCTACTCTTCTAATTGTGCTAAAAGGTTTAATGTCTCTAACTCTTATGGGAAAGGCAACTTGAGGCCTAGAGTGAGAAATGGTGCTACATATACTACAAGTGATTTGTCTTGGACTAACAATGCTTTGAGAACTATGTTTAAACGGAATCATTTTATAGACAACCATGAGTATGATGAAGTTTGTGTGGAGCAATTTTTAGAAGAAAGAAAGAACTTCTTCCAGACAATTTGTAAGGTTGGAGAGCGCGCTTGTGCTATGATCATTGATTATAAGAGTCGTACTAATGTTGCAAGTGTTTCTTTGGTTGAACAATTAAAGTTGGAAACTTGTAGTCATCCCTTGCCCTATAGGTGGCCTTGGTTGAATGTAGATGGGTTTGTGGTCATTACACAACAAGTGTGGGTAAAGTTCAAAATTGACAATTATCATGATGAAGTACTATGTGATGTGATGCCCATAAAAGGTTGTCACTTATTGTTGGAAAAACCATGGAAGCTTGCTAGAAATGTCAAGTATAGTGAGAAGTTGGGAAAGCATGCTCTCACTTTACGAGACCAAAAGTTTATTCTTAACGCCACTCCTCTAATGAAAATCAAAGAATTTTATTTGAGAATGCTAGAAATGGCAAGAAAGACGAAGGCAAAAGGGGGGATGCAAAGGTTGGATGAAGGTTCTCAAGGAGAAAAATTGAAAGTTAAGGTCAAGAGTACCCCTACTCCTTCCAAATGGATTCTTGGCGCATGTCCTAATCGAAATGAACTTAAGAGAAAAAAGATTGAGAGGAGTAAGGGAGTGACAAGTGGCAACTCAAGAGATGAAAAAGGAGAGCTTGAAGTGAGTGAGTTGTCACAAGAAAAGAGAGAAGAGCTTGAAAATAAAATGAGAGAAAAGAAAGAGGGAAAACAAAAGAGTGAGGGTGAGGATTTTTCTTATTCTAACAATTCTAACATTTCTGCTTTCTCTAGTTGTCTTGTGCATTTTGAAGGTACCTTTAGAGATGCTACATTGGAGAATCCTTCTTTAGAAAAGGTTCCATGCCTTGAAGAAAAAGAAGAGACCAAAGTGAAGTCTCCAAATGAACTAGTGAGCTTACTTTTGAAAAGCCAAGGTAAAGAAGAATCTTTAAATGTGCTACAAGGTAACAAAGCTAATTCTAACTCTTGCAATTCACTGAGACTTGAGTATGGTCGATAGCTTGAGCTTTTGTGGAATTAATGATTCTTTATTTTGCATTGATTATAGTGGTTGTGAGCATACACTAGTTGGGCACACTTGTGAAAAGAAAATTGATGGATTTTATGTGTATGAATTGTTCCACACTAGTGATGTGCAAATGGATGAGCTTGAACATAATGAATTGTGTTATGACACTCCACCTTTATTTGATAAATGTGTTAATGAGTTGCTTGATCTTGATGTGATAGCATCTGATAGCATCCTTGATTGTGGTGGTGGTTTGTGTCAAGGTTTTAAAATACTTGAAAATCCATTGTTTATTGAAAATGAGCAAGATGAAATGTTGGAAGGTGATTTTAGTATTGACAATCCATTATTTGCTCAAAATGATTCTTATGACTTGATTGAGAGTGATAATTGTGTGGATGTTAGCAAGCTAACTCCCAAAATGTTTGTTGAAAGCTTGTCTAATGCTTGGAAGTCCTCCAAAGGTAAAGATTGCTCCTTAAAGAAGGAGGGAGGCACTAGCGATAATGGAGGTAAATTGATAGATGCTAGCTTTAGTGTCAATTTCTTTAGTTACTCTATTCCTAGTTTTGAGCATACATTTAAAGTGGATTTTGCTAGAGCCTCCAATGTTAAGAGTGATAAATTGTCAATGGAGGCTTGGCATGAGTTGAATGAGCCTAAAAATGGAGATTGTTTAGTGAGTGAGCTTGCTTGTTAATACTTTTATAGCCAAGTTTTTGATGTTGGATTTTGAAAAATGTTCTTTATGGTTGATTTTGATACTTGGCTATATCATAAGAGTGTGCACTTTGAGCATGAGTGTGTGAGTTTTGTTCCATCATCTTTGTTGTGTAGTGCTTGGAACGTTGTTGAGTTGCTACTTATTCGCGTCATCGTTTTGCAAGGTACAAATTTGAGGATGAATTCCTTTAAAGAAGGAGGGAATGATGTGAACCGGATTGGCGCTCGAAGCCGTGGAGGGTTCATGATAGATATCAAGAGCTTAGAGTGCTTTAAGAGGTCATGGAAAGCAAGGCTCAAGTCAAAAGGATGGCCAAATGAGCAAAAATGCAAGACTACAGGATTCTGAAAATTTGCACATCGCGATAGCGAAGAAAGTGGCGCGATCGCGAAGAAGAAAATAGTCAAAGTCCTCGATCACGAGAGACTTAGCACGATCGCGATGAGATATCTGAATGCACATCGCGGTAGCGAGGCTACATGCGCGATAGCGAAGAAGGACCTCTCCTGGCATATTTTTAGAATTAACAATAGGGGCTATTTTAGTCCATTTATCATTGCATTTAACTAGCTACTATAAATAGCCTAATCGTAGGGTTTAGTCATTGAGATTTAGAGATTGTATCATTGGTCTTTGACTGTATTCGTCTAGATTAGGCTATTAATATTTATTGTAGTGTTCTCATTTACTTACAATTTTGGGATTGATTCCTTTCTTTCTTCTATCCATTTCTCTACTTCCTTCTATCATTTACTTTATGTTGTTGATTTTATCATTTAATTGATCGTTTCTTATTCTTAGCATTTAGGATCATATCAAATAGAGATGTGCAGTTGCTTCAAAACCAAGCTGGGGGAATACATTCCTTTCCAAATAAGAAAATATTTCCAAGTATATTAAGGGGACTTATTTCAACAACATCTGGAATTTTGGAGGGTGCTTGTCAATTGAATAAGTCCTCACAAATGATTATTTCCATGTCTACTAGTGATACTCTTGTGCAACCATGGAAGAACATGATGGAAAAGTGAAAGAAGAAATTCAGTATGCTCAACAGACTTTGGATGAGCGCATTGGTGCTATCGTCTTGTCCCATCAAATTTATCATCAGCCAATTAATTGGCATTATCTAGAAATTAATGTGCCTCATATTCCTCCAATGACTTCGCATGTTATGGAGAAGGATTTGGAGAATAATGTAGACATTGTCAGAACCCAACTATCAGGCGAGGATGCAGATTTGTTGACGTCCAAGAGATTAAACGACATTGTTGATAATAGACCCTTTGAATCAGATTCTGGTATGAAAATTTTGAGCAAAAAATTGCAGCAGGTTGAGTCTGTGAGTTACGGTGCAAAGAAGCCCCAAATAGAGCCTGATGAAGTAGAATTATTAAATAAACTAGAGATGGCCAAGCCTGTTGCAATACAGGCTCTTTATGAAGACTCTGAATATGTACAAGAAGAAGAGCATGACGAAGAAACAACCCCCCATAATTTCAACCAAGTTGCATGTGAAGTTGACATTTCCCCAAAGAAGATGGTTGGAAAAAGTAAGAAAAAGAATGGTACAAAGGCGACATCAAAGCCGATGACATTACAACCTAGGTCTTCAAAGCGTGTTGGCTCTAAAAATAATTTGTCTTGATGGATAAAGCTCTTATTTGGACTTTCGTTAGGTGAATACGCAAGAAGCTTTTGAAAGAGTAATTTCGCATAATCAACGACATCATTTTCAATTGATAGCAGTTATGGAACCATTCCAGCATTGAGAGAAAATTGAGTTGTACAGGAGAAGACATGGATAGGAGCATGCTTTTCATAATGTTGATGGCCAAATTTGGGTATTTATTGATGACAATTATATTTTGACAAAGTTGTTTAATTATGAGCAGCAAATCACTTTTAAAATGTTTCACCAACATTTGGACCAAGAATTGCTTATTACACTGATTTATGCTAAGTTTAATTATATAGAGCGTTGGAATTATGAGATTCTGTACAATATTTTGCGGCGAATAATTCTTTACCTTGGATTGTTGGTGGGGATTTTAATATGATTTTGTCGGATGAAGAAAAATATGGTGGTCTGCCAGTTTTTCTTCCTGAGGATGAATAATTTGCATCAACAATCTCAAATTGCAACCTGAAAGACTTGGGTTTTTCCAGAAGTATATTTACTTGGTGGAATGGCAGAGTGGATGATGATTTTATTTTGAAGCGCCTGGCTACGTGTCTTGGAAATAATGAGCTCATGGAATATTTTCAAAAATAGAGGTTGAGCACTTGGCAAGGGTGGATTCTGACCACCTCCACTATTGGTTACTTTTTGTGATGATCTTGCACCTATTATTAAGTCGTTTAAATTTCTGAATATTTGGGTGCAACATGATGCTTTTATGGATTATGTCAGAAATAACTGGAAGGTTGATGATATACAAGATCCTTTTGCTTTATTTCATAACAAGATGAAGAATATTAGAAAGGTATTATCCGCTTGGAGTAAGGAGACATATTGTAATATTTTTCAAAGGATCGCCACTTTGGAAGATATTATTTTGGCTCATGAATTCCAAATGGAGAATTCTCCTACTCCTGAAAATAGAGCAGCTTTGAAAAAGGCTGAGGTAGATCTGAAACATTATCTTCACTTAGAAGATGAATTTTGGAGGCAAAAAGCGGGGATGCAATGGTTCAAGGAGGATGAGAAAAAAATAAATTTTTCCATGCTCATGTAAATGGGAGGAGAAAAAGGCTTCATGTACATAGAATTCTCAAAAGAGATGGTAACTGGAGGCCATGGCTAGGGAAGCTGCTTGATTTTTTAGCAACAATTTACTAAGAAGGTGGATCCAGACTATTTTGATCTTTTATTGAATGGCCCTTCTTTAATTCATATGGAGAAAAATAATAATTTGATCAGGCTCCCTACTGAGGAGAATGTTAGGGCAGCTGTCTTTGGCCTTAGAGCAGAAAGTGCAAGTGGTCCAGATAGTTTTACTGGCTTTTTTGCCAAGCATGTTGGGATGTCGTTAAGCATGATATTTTTCAGGTGGTCAGGTATTTTTTCTGTGGTCATCACCTACCGAGGTATGTTACTCATACTAATTTAGTTCTTCTGCCTAAGAAGAAATTAGTTTCATCATTTTGGATTTTAGACCAATTAGTTAGAGTAACTTTAGTCATTTCAAGAGTGGTTCATGATCGCTTCGTTGGTATTCTTCCTGGGATAATTTCTCCAAATCAGGCCGGTTTTGTCAAAGGGATAAATATTGCTGAAAATATACTTCTTGCACAAAAAATTATTTGTGATATCAAGAAGAGAGCTAAGGAGGCAAATGTGGTTATTAAATTGGATATGATGAAGGTTTATGATTGTATTTCTTGGCTTTTCTTGAATAAAGTGCTACAGAAGTTTTGTTTTGGGGAGGAGTTTATTGACATGATATATCAGCTTGTCTCCTCAAATTGGTATTCCATTATTTTTAATGGCCAAGCTCATGGTTTCTTTCATTCAACAAGAGGTCTTAAGCAAGGTGGTCCACTTTCTACTGCATTATTCATTATTGCCGCTGAAGTACTTTCTAAGAATTAGAATTCATTACATGCTAATAATTTATATAAAGGATTTGCTATGCCCAAATAGAGTCCTTATATAAATCATTTAGCTTATGCGGATTGTACTATTCTATTCATTTCCGTGGATAATAATTCCTTGAAGCTTATTATGGGAGTGTTAGATTCATATGAGCAAGCGTCGGGGCAGAAGATTAATAAGGATAAGAGTGAATTTTATGTGCATAAGGTCTCGGATGATATTGTTGATATGGTGCAGCATATTACTCATATTCAGAGGAATGAGTTTTCATTTATTTATCTTGGCTGTCCGTTATTTTATTGCAGGAGAAAGAAGTCGTATAATGATGATATTGTGAAGAAGGTGCAGGAGAAGTTACAAGGTTGGATAGGAAAAATGTTATCCTTTGGGAGGAGGGCTATTTTGATCTCTAGTAGGCTAAAAAGTATGCCAATACATCTACTTTCAGCTATCAATCCTCCAGATTGTGTTATTAATCAGTTGCACAAATTATTTGCTAATTTCTTTTGGAAGAACTCTGAGGAGTATTCTGCCGGGCATTGGTCATCTTGTGAAAACTTGTGTCGCCCTACCGTGGAAGGAAGTGTAGGCTTCAAATCTTTGTATGATATTTCAAATGCTTTGTTTGCAAAATTATGGCAGAATTTTCGTACAAAGACTTCTTTATGGGGTGATTTTATGGCTAATAAATATTACAAAAAATTGCGTCCAACAATAGTGTAATACACGAATGCTTCTTATATTTGGAAGAAGATGTTGAAAGCAAGAGACTTGATAGAGCATGAGATTGTTTGGCAAGTTAAATCGGGATCGTCACACCTTTGGTTTGAAAATTGGACTTCACTTGGTGCTTTGTATTTTTTATTGCCAAAAGAACACTATATAAAGGAAGGTGCTAATCTTGTAGAAGATATTATAGAGGAAGGCCATTGGAATGAACAGTTAGTGAGGAAACTTGTTCTGGAAGATTATGTTGTTCATATTCTCCATATGGTGCTTTTTTTCCAGCCTGGTTCAAGAGATATAGCATGAGCTTGTTCCTCATGGCAGATTTATTGTCAAAAGTGCGTGGGATTATATTAGAAACAAAAGGGTGAAAGATTTGACATATGAGCTTATATGGGTGAATGGTATGCCATTTAAGATATCCTTTTTATTATGGCGGGCTTGGAAGTATAAACTTCCTTTAGATGATGTTTGAAAACCATGGGATTTAATTTCCCATCAAGATACTATTGCTGCAGGAACCCACAGGAGAAAATGAGGGGACATCTTTTTGACTCTAGTCCAATTGCCAATCGGGTATGGTCATATTCTTTGGTTGGTGCGGGGATGTAAATAGAGCATGGAAATTTCCATATGATGCTGGTAAGATGGTGGAAAAAATGGCCGAAACCATGGACTCTAGCAGTGTTTAATACCGTGCCAACTTTCATAATGTAGTCACTCTGGAAATGCAAAAACATTATTAGGCATGGAGGTTCTGTGACTTTTAGAAGATTAATACATGAGGTGATAAAGAACATATATTCTTTCATTATTACAAGGTTTCTAAAGCTGCAGGCAGTGCCTGATTCTTGGCCAGCAATTGTACATTTTTTAGAGTCTTTTTTACCTAAAGTTAGGTATACCATAGTTAGTTGGCACTCTCCTCCAGTGGGTTTTATTAAATGCAACACTGATGGGGCGTCTAGAGGCAATCCAAGGAAAAGTTCAATTGGTTTTTGTATAAGAAATTGTGAGGGTGACCTGATATTTGCACTTGGCAAACGAATTGAGGATGATACCAATATTGTGGTCGAGGCAGTAGCTATTAGAGAGGCAATGAGGTATTGTTTGCAGCAGTCTTTTGCCCCATTTAGTGATAGAGACCGATTCATTATTATTAAAAAATATGATTGAGGGATGGTGGTCTCTTAATTAGGTTATTGCTATAATAATTGAAGAGATTGAGGTCATGAAGCTTCAAGCTTTGTTTGAATTTAAGCATACTCTGAGGGAAGGGAATCAATTGGCGGATTATTTGGCTAATATTGCTTTTGAGGTGGATAAGTTTCATGTGCATTCTTTTCATCAGTTGCCTTCCAAAGGCAAGATACTTGTCAATCTTGATAAGAACCATTGCCCATCAATTCGGGCAAGAGCATATAAATATTGATCATTCCATATGTTGAGTTTTATAATAGCAAGCTTGTGTTTGACGATGGATTGGTCAAGAATAAGAAGAGGCATGTGTTTGGAGTGGTCTGGAGCTTTGCATAATGATGAATGGTTCGACAATTTTGTTTGGAGGGGAGACTTATATCCATCATGATCACATCCAAGAGAAGGAGATCGTGGTGGATAATCTTCCTAACAATCTTTTCTTTTTAGCAGGTACGCAGATGGATGTTCACGTCACAGTGTTCCTTGATTTTGCTAGGAACAAATGTGCCATTAATTCACAGCTACAAACAATCTTTCAAGGTTTTACTTATTACAATTTTTTCAATGTAGTTGCGGTACAAGTGAACAATTGGAGTAGCTAAGCAGCAGAATTTTATACTATATCGATGGAAGATGTGCATTAACAAAGAGCAGTGCTTCGCAAGGCCTTTTTGTACTTCACTGGATGAGATTCTTGCTAGGATGTGGACTTCTTGGAGCTAGCAGCAACTATAGTGAGAACATGAAGCCAAACAACAAGAAGTTAATGGCTATATTGAGCTCACATGTATGCAGCGGGATGATCACTTCAAGGTTTTACAATTCTTGGAGCTTACTTGAAAATATGAAGCAGCAGCAACCCATTTACAGGTAGCAGCAAGTTCAGTTCTTATGGACTACAAGGTAGTGCAACAGTGGTGCGAGAAACAAGATTTAACATCAACATGCCTGCACATACACGAGCGGAATGAGATCAACTTTTGATCGACAAGTACATTCTTGGAAAATTAATTATTTAATTTTATTGCTAGCTAGCAGTGTTTTTAATCTGAAGCGCACTGTCAAGGTGTTAAATTTATCTCAATTGGTGGAATTAGCATTGTATGATGCTCATTCCAATGGGATAAATGCAACACTTAGACGTGTACCTAATTTAGCACTAGCTAGACATCTTTATTTAATTTTTGCAAGTTCAATATTTTTCCATATTGTAAAGACATAGTTTATTATTAATAAAAATGGTCACTAGGTGTAATTCCTAGTAGGAATAAAAAAGGAAACAAGAACCCTAAAACTATGAAACCATACAACTTGAAAGCACGTTCGGAAAAATGCTCTCTTCTCTCTCCTCCGTAGGCGATTTTTAGGTGATTTTGAGCTACTTCTTGAGCACGGCAGCCATGGATGCAAATGCCATTGGGAAGCCCCCCCAAGGGTTGTCCAACCCAGTTCCACCCCTACTTCTACTCCTAATGATCCTACTACATCATACGCAGCCATTGTTAAGCCTACTTCTTAGCCCATCCCTATTACTCAAACTTCTATTACGGCTAACTCTTTACCAGTGAAATACCTGGAGAAGATTAATGGAAGAAATATTGTGGTTTAAATTTCTAAAGAAGTAAACCAAACTATAGCAGTAACAAAAATTCAATATAGTGTTGTAGGGAAATTTACATATGGTGCTCCGGACTCTAATGAGTTGATAAAGATCATCCCTACTCAATGTGTTATTAAAGGTCATTGTGTGATTGGATCTCTTGATAATCGTACTATTTTGATTAGGTGCACATGGGTTGAAGATTATATTCATCTTTTATCCAAAGATTTTTGGCTTAAGATTGCGAGAGTAATTTTTGATGAGAACCTTGAAGTGGAATCTGTGGTATGATCCAAAAAAGGAGACTTCTATTGCAATTGCTTGGCTTTCTTTTCCTAATTTGCCTCCAAATTTCTTTGTGAAATAATATGTTTCTTCATTGGCTTTGGCCGTGGGAAAGTCATTGTATGTTGATGCAGCGACACAAAATCATACAAGACCTAGTTGTGCTCGTGTCAAAGTTGAAGTTGATTTGCTAGAAGAATTTCCACAAGAGATAGATATTGTAGAACTTGATGAGGAAACATGCGAGAAACACTCAAAAACAATGAAAAACACTCAAAAACAATGAGGAAGACGTCCAATACATGTGGGGGTGGATTTTACTCCAAAGGAAAACATGACTAATGAGGAAGTTGTGAGTAATGTTGCAGAACAGGCTTCTACTAAAACTATTGCTGGGGAAAGTTCTTTGCACGAGGCTGTCCCAGTCACATTAAGGCGGGAAGCTGGGGGTTTTAATTCAAAGGGGTCTGATCGAAATCCTACAGAAACCAGGAGAAACGTGAATACTGAAGCTGTGAGGAGTAAGTCAAATAAAAATCTTAGGGAACAAGTAGAATCTTTGCAAGCTTTTGTTCTATTTATACAAGGAAGGAGTGAAGCTGAGGGGAGTAAGGATTTAGTGTTGGTGGAAAAGTCATTAACTACCTTGGGGGGGGGGGGGGGGAATGTATTAGATACCGATGTGGGGTTGGCTTTAATTAATTTGCTGACTCAAGCAATGAATATTTTACCTAATAAGTAAGTTGCGGCTAATGTATTTTCAACTCATGGTGCTATATTAAATAAATGATCAAATACTAACCCCACATAATCTGACTTTGATCCAGCTGGTTTTGTTCCTAAAGTTGCGACGCCTGATGATAATATTGGTACGAACAAGCTGGCTGTTATTAGCTCGTGCCAGTGATGAATTGGTGGAGACTTTGGTGTCGTGTCTGCTTGCTCTTGTGGAAGGGGATGATGGTGCTCTGGAACCAATGTATAATATAGAAGATGACCCTGAAGATGAAGTTGTTGATTATGGAGATAGTGTGTCAAATCCTAAAGATGCTCAAGATGAAGATGTTTCTGAGAGTGAGCAAGTGTAAATTCCAGGTGCAAAAGTTGTACAACAGGTTGATACTTTAGCGTCTAACATGCAGATTGGTACGTCACATGCCCTTCAAATTACGGGGTCACAATGGCCAAAGGCGAAAAATTCCTAGCTTGTTGTGAAGAATTTTGAGCCTATTGTTTGCCAGGCAAGGAAGCTGCCAAGAAACCTGAAAAAGTTGTGGATATTGGACATGATGAGGAGTTGGATACAGAGTCAACTGCACAGAATTATTTAAATACAGCAGAAAATGGTGATTTATCACCTCAGTATGTAGCAAAGCAAAGAAAGAGGTGAAGTAGGCCAGGGGAAAAAGAGATAAAAGTGTACCTCTGGAAGGTGGTGCTATTACAAGGAGTATTGCTTCTAAATCCACTGGTAAACCATGAATTCAACATTAATATAGAATATTCGGTTTGTGAATACTCAGGAGGCTTTTAACAGACTTGTTACAATGAATAGATAGAAAAGTTTTCATTTATTGCTTTGATGGGGCCATTTCAGCATTATAGGCATATAGATAAATATAGATTGGTGCTTGGAATGAGTTCTTGTTGGCATAATTAGAATGGGAAAATATGGGTTTTTGTTGATGAAGACTTTCAGGTAGAAAGTATTTTTGATACTTCACAGGTGCTGACTCTGAAACTTATTCACCTGGATGACATTTTAAAATTCACTGCTACTTTTGTTGATGCTAGTACTGACAGAAGGACTAGAGTAGAATTGTGGGATTTTCTATATGCAAGCTTCTGAATTGGAGTCTCCGTGGCTTGTGTGTGGTGACTTTAATATGATTACTGATGAGTTGGAGAAATGTGGAGGTCTGCCAGTGCCATATGTAGAAGTTGAAGATTTTAATCATTGTATTAATACTTGTCAGTTAATTAACCTGGACTTCAAAGGGAGTATGTATACTTGGTGGAATGGGCGCTCTTGAGATGATTGTATTTTCAAGCGGCTGGATAGGTGTTTAATTAATTAGGCTTTTCAAAATTTATTTCCTCAATTTGAGGCGGAGCACTTGATTAAGCAGGGATCAGATCATTCTCCATTATTACTCACAGCTAATATGGGTAGGCCGACTACTAAGAAGTCTTTTAGATTTCTCAATTTTTGGGTGCAACGTGATACTTTTCAGGATGTAGTGCGGGATAATTAGATGGGTTCCTTGGCTTTGGATCCTTTTTATAATTTTCAGTGCAAGTTGAAAAAGTTAAGTAAGGCCCTTTCACAGTGGAGCAGGGAGACTTTTGGTGATATTTTCAGACAGATTGCTACATTGGAGGAGGTTGTTCAATTTCATGAATTAGAATTTGAGAAACACCCCACCTGTGAGAATAGGGAGAAGTTTTAGAAAGTTCAGGCTGAATTGATCAGATTTTATGCTTTGGAGGAACAATTCTGGAAGCAGAAAGCATAAATGCAGTGGTTTAAGGATGGGGACAGAAACACTAGATTTTTCCATGCACATATTACGGGGAGGAGGAAAGTGTTGCAGCTTCGTCGTATTTAGGATGCTAATCAGGTTTGGCTCGAGGATGATTCTGAAATTGCACAAGAGGCTATTCGGTTCTTTCAGGACCAATTTTCAGCTGAGGGTGATCCTATTGATTTTGATATTCTAGATCATATTCCTAGCTTGGCCACTCTGGCTCAGAATAATGCTATTTGTATGATGACGACTATGGAAGAAGTGAAGAAGGCCCTTTTTGGCTTGAATGCTGATAGTGCAGGTGGACCTGATAGTTTTACAGGGGCTTTCTTTCAGAGCTGCTGGGATTTATAAAATAGTGAATTCTTTCTATGGTGGGTATGACTTGCCTCGTTATGTTACTTCGACTAATCTGACCCTCTTGCCTAAAAAGAAGAATGTTATAACCTTTTCAGACATGAGGCCGATTAGTTTGAGTAATCTCATTAACAAAGTTTTTTCTAGGGTGATTCATGACAGGATAACTAATTTACTTCCTCATATTATTTCACCTCAGCAGTCGGGCTTTGTGAAAGGTAGGAGTGTTGTGGAGAATATTTACTTGTACAAGAAATTGTACATGATATCCGAGACAGGGGCAATCCGGCTAATGTGGTGATCAAATTGGATGTGACGAAGGCGTATGATAGGGTGTTCTGGTTATTTTTTACTAAGGTGTTGCGTAAGATGGGTTCTCTGAGATGCTTATTGACATGGTTTATCGGACACTATGCAACAATTGGTACTCTGTGTTGATTAATGGTCATGCATATGGATTCTTCAAGTCTTCCAGGGGGTCAACCAGGGAGATCCTTTATACCCTACTTTATTTATTATGGCAGCTGAGTATTTATCTAGGGCTTTGAATGCTTTACATTGAGATGATAATTATGTTGAGTTTGGGATGCCTAAGTGGAGTCTGTATATTAATCATCTGGCATATGCTGATGATACCATTATTTTTACTTCAGCTGATGAAGTTTCTTTCCAGTTAGTGATGGCTACTCTTGCAAATTATGAGAAGGCTAGTGGTCAGAAGGTGAATAAAGAGAAGAATTCAATCTAATTGTATCACTAGGTTCCTCAGGTCATTATTGATTCAGTTATGAATATTACTAGGATCCTAAGGAAGGATTTCCCATTTATTTATCTTGGGGTGCCTATTTACTATGGGAGAATGAAGAATTGTCATTCTAATGATCTTGTTGAAAAAGTGCAGAGAAAACTTAATTCATGGATAGACAAGTTGTTTTTTATTGGGGGCCGGGCTGCTTTGACCATGCATGTGCTCCAGAGCATGCCTATTCATTTGCTATCAGCTTGTGATCTTCCTGTAGGTACTATTTCACAGCTTCACATGATGTTTGTAAATTTTTTCTGGAGTAACTTTGTGGGAAGTTCGAGCAAGCAATGGGCTTCTTGGAAGAATTTATGTCACCCTGTTAATGAAGAAGGAGCTGAATTTCAGAATTTATATGATGTGTCGAAAGCTTCATTCTCAAAGCTTTTGTGGAATTTCATAACCAAGGATTCTTTGTGGAGGACGTATATGAGCAACAAATATCTGAGGAAGCACCATGCAGTAGTTGTCCCTTGGAAGAAAGGCACTTTTATTTAGAAAAAGATATTGCGATGTAGAAAAGAAATTGACCATAAAATAGACTGGCAAATTAAAAGAGGTAACTCTTATTTTTGGCTTGATAATTTGACAAGATTAGGGAGCTTGTATGATGTTATGCCTTCTGATTTTTTGTTATGATGAGACAATTGTTGTTGTATATGAAACTGCATCTAATGGGGTGTGGAATGAGGAGTTATTAAGACAGTTGTTGCCGGATGACTTGGTGCTACATATTCTTGAAAATATTTCTCCAACTAGGGATGGGGAGGGCGCGAATAGGTCATATTAGAGTCCGGTAGTTAGTGAAAATTTTTCTGTAAGTTCTGCCTTTCAATTGCTTAGACAAAAAAAAAAATTCCTCTGATCTGTATAAGCATATTTGGGTTAAAGGGGTTCCATTTAAAATATTTTTTTTTCTATGGAGAGTGTGGAAAAATAAGCTACTTCTTGATGATACTCTAAAAAGGCGGGGTTTTCAATTCCCTTCAAAATGTCATTGTTGTGTTGTCCCTGATGTTAAAAATATTGCTCATGTGTTCTTGAATGCCCCTACGACGAAGGAAGTTTGGAACTATTTTGTTAGGCCTGCAGGTTTTAATATTGATGGCTTGCATCTTGTGCAAATTATTAATTTATGGTGGATGCCCCGGGGAATTCTCTTGCGAAGTTGGTTTTTCATGTAGTTCCCATCTTTATTATTTGGGAATTATGGAAAACAAGGAATGCTTTTCGTCATGGGGGCAGAATGTCTAGGACAAGGGTTATTTTTCAGGTGATGCAAAATATTCTTATGATTTTAAAAATTTGTCGGAAAAACTTTATGTATGCACCTTCGAACTGGAAGATTTGCTTCATGTGCTAAATGTGTATACGCCTAGGTTGAAGTTTACAAAAGTGAATTGGTGTCCTCCTGAGGTGGGTTGGGTTAATATAATACATATGGAGCTTCCAGAGGTAACTCGGGGAGGAGTGCTTGGAGTTTTTGTGTGAGGAATGATAGGGGAGATTTGTTGCATGCAGAGGCTCAAGAGATGAAGGATGAGATGAGCACCAATAATGAAGCGGAAGTATTGGCTATTCTTAAGGCATTGAGGTATGTGGAGTCGAGTCAACTTAGTATTGTTTTAATTGAAATTGATAGCTTACTTGTCGAGAATGTCATTAACAAAGCGTGGGAAGTTTTTTGGCAAATTTGTCCAATTGTTGAGCAAATTTGGCAAATTATGGAGGGTAGGGAAGTAGTTTGTACGCATATGCTAAGGCAGGGTAATAAGGTAGCATATTTTTTAGCAAATTATGCACTGGATAAAGGCCTGTTAATAGCCAATAGTTTTCTTGATTTGGATGGTGAAGCAAGGAAATTACTCAATGGAGATAAGTGGATTGAGCCATATTTAAGGGTTAAATCATGGAGGAATTGAGTAGTGTGCATTATATGATGTTGGTAAGTGGTAGGGGCGGGTACAAAGTTGAGAATGAGCAGCCTGGGAGGTCTTGGAGAAGTGTGTTTTTGGATTATCATGGTCAAATCCGTATGGAGGAGATCATGGTGGTATTTTTCTTTAACATGTTTCTTTATTTTGTAGGTACAATAAGAGGAATTCATTCTTACAAATTTCAAAGATGGATATGTAAGGTTTGATGTAATTTGTTTGTGGGCAGAGTGCTTGGAATTGTTTGGTCCAAGTCATGGATTTGGAGTCCTTATAGTACAGCTGTGGAGGCAGATTTTTTGATGGATTGTGCGGACAGAATTACTACGTGCTCAACGAGCTCCTGAGCGAGCGACAAGGTCTGCCATAATTCTTTATAATGCAGCGCACCATTAGCTGCTTCAATCTGTGCAGGATTGTGTTGAGTATGTTGGTAGTTTTTCGACTTGCGTTGGTATAATGAGGCTGCAAACAATGAGGGAGAAATGGGATCAATAGCTGGAATTATGTATAGATTTGGGTAGCGTTCCACGCAATGCGTCGCGCAGGTCGATGTTTCAACTGGGTCATTTTATTAAAACAAAAACAGTGTGCAATAGCTAACACATCAGTCGCTGTTTGGTTCAAAGGTACACTAAAGATTCAAGCAATTTTCATTACACTAAAGAGAAGAGAAGTATCTTTTGGGCAATTTAGTTACAAGTTTCTGGGCAGCGTTCTTTGTTTTGTGATGCTGGAGTTCTATGGCCCAACTGTTTTACATTGTTTCATGTTGCATTTCTTTTTAAATGAGGATCAACTGCAGCACAACTGTTGGTGTCGTGTGGAAGCTGTTTGGTGGGGGACATCTAGGGCAGATTGGTTGGCTCAGCGATCTCCCCAACGAGTTCAGGTGGAGCATAATTTTTTACGCTTTAACAACAACTTCAATGAACATGAGAGCAGTGGCGCTAATCCTTGGCGTTGGTCGACCTACACACAAAAGAAAATAATTACGAGTTGTTACATTGATGCAAAGATAGCAGAAACTAGGTGTTCCATTTACAAGATGAGACTACACCAAATTAAAAAGAATATTGATACAAAATCAGAGAGGTGCAGTCAAATTAATTCAAGCAGCTGGGCGGAATTAAAAGGGACAAAATCAGAGTTGTTGCTGGACAGGAACAAGCCAACGCTGCTACTGCATGCTTCAACATTCTTGAAGGATTTAGCTAGAAACAATTTAGTATTTACTTCACTATGTAATTTTAGTCTAACATTGGTTTGTTACATCGTAAAATACTATTTTAATTTATTATATTCTTCTCTAATGGTGGTATTAGCACTTTGTGCTAAACCCATTGAGCAGTATATGATAAATAGAAACAGTACACTTTATAGGTTACGTGTACATAGCTTTAGTATATACTTTATATTTTTTGTAAGACTTTATTATTTATTTTTACTATTAATAAAACTAGTCACTAAGCCGTGAGCTTAGTGACCTTTGCTTAAAAAAAAACTATAAAGCCTTAATTATTAGGCACAAAGAACAGGATTGGAATTTTAAGTACAAACACGTTCTTTACTCTGATACCAACTGATGTAATCAAACTTAAGAACGGAAGATTGATAGGAACAAGACACAATTTCAACACTTACTCAAGCAATAACTAGGAAAGAATCTAGTTACCTCGTGATTGAAGGTGAAGAAGCACCTATGTTATACGAACTATCCTCAAGAATACTAAATTCTTGCAAACAATTCGATCAAGAGTGAAATTGCTAGTGAAATTGCTTAATTTAGATTTCACCAAATGAAACAAGTTCACAAATTGTTGTTTTGAGAGAAAACTCATGTTATGTTATGTATATTCTAAGGTAATGAAATAGAAGACTAATGTGGCTTATATAGGAGAAGCACACACGCCTGTAGTATTTAAAAATTATCCACAAGTTGGCTACATAGCCAATAAAGTATCAATGTTCTAACAAATAAACAATTCTCTTAACTGAAACTCAAAACAGGGGCGGCCCACCCTGAGACAGGGGCACCCCTCCTCTGGGAACTTCAGAGAGGTGTTCCTTCAGGTCTAATCAATGGGCTCTCCATCATTTCCTCAGGGCGCT
The DNA here is from genome assembly GCA_037355625.1 of Petunia x hybrida. NCBI lineage: Eukaryota > Viridiplantae > Streptophyta > Magnoliopsida > Solanales > Solanaceae > Petunia > Petunia x hybrida. Next base: position 2,037,743 of record JBBBVM010000049.1, on the reverse strand, counting down.
CCGCCCTGGAAACTTCAGAGAGCAGACAATCATATACTTAGCCAAATTCAGAGGTTTTGAGCATGGGGCAGCCCGCCCTGAGCCCAAGGCACTCTGCCCTGGGATATATTGAGGCTGGGAGTCTCTGCACTTGTCTGAGACGTCCCACCCTGAGATATGGGTGGCCCGCCCTTGGAGATATTGAAGTTGCACGCCTCTAACTCTTTCCAAATATCTCTCCATACATGTTCTTCCATACCAAGTTTAGGTGAACATCTTGTAGTTCCTTAACTTGACTGTGCGTGAACGGTCTCGAAGGCATGAACAAGTCTTGATCAGTCTGGACTGATTCATGATTGGATACTCTTAATATAGGTCCAGCCCCCGTACATCAAAAACTCCAAAATACATACCCAAATCGTAATCATCTCTCAGTGGAAAATATGGTACATCATCTACTGCTCTATCAATTACCCTCGGCTTTGTACTGTAGCTTCAATTCATATGGATCGCAGTTCACATCACAATATTTACAAATTCCATGCACGAACTCCTCATATGTTATTCCATTCCTAACATCAATTACCTTCAATATTAATTCAACAGATGAACTTCTGGTTTCAGCTTCCACGCATATAAATTTATCCACCATTAACGTAGCCATGTAAAGCAAATAAAAATATATTAAAAGCTGTTTAAACTTCTTATTTTACGATAAATAAATTTAGGCGATCTTGAACAATACACGAGCGATCCTTAATAATACATAGGCGACCTGTGATTTCATCAGGATCTCTCACTTTATAAAATTACAATTTGGGTGATCTTGTAAATATTACTCCTCTCTCCCAAAATAAGTGTCTACATTTTCTTTTTAGTTTGTCCCAAAAAGAGTGCCCCTTTCCATATTTGATAACTCTTTAATTCCAAAATTTGTTTTGGACTACAAGATTTGAAGGCACTGGCCCACATTACACACAAATTTAATTTTAAACCATAGAATTCAAAAGTCTTCTCTATTTTCTTAATCTCCGCACCATATCAAACCCAGACACTCATTTTAGGACGGAGGGAGTAATAAACAAGCAATCGAATAAAAAATTAGGTAACCACTAGGCTAGGTTTCAGAAGATAAGAACTCATCTACTCTGTTTTTACCAATAAAAACCGACTAAGAAATGATAATACGTTAGCAGAATCAGCTTATAGTTTGTATGTTTTTATTTATGACAATCGATAGTCCACTAAGTTCACCATCTCTATAAGCAAACAATACAATCTGATGATTTTATTATCTTCTCAATAAGTGACCAACCATGACAGACATTCATAATATAATCACCAAGAGTTGGTTAGCTTTTCTTACTACAATAGAGATGAAATTGGAACAAAGGAATATAATCTTATTGAAATAAATATGTGGAACAGATTGAGTCAATACTTATAGGTTTATGAAGAATATGTGAATAGCGGAAAGCGACAGAAAAGGAAAAACAAGAAAGCACGTCCTTCTAGCAACAAACGAGAATTAGAAGCCAATGAGAATTACTATAAAAACATTATAACTTTTGAATTTTGTAAACTACCCCTTGTTTTCTTCTTAATTTCCCTGAGACGCATGACATGTCTTCTTCTTTTAAGTTAGTGGGGTCCAGAGGGTCATCAACTAAAAGCCTTAATTTTATCTGTGATAGACTTCTATTAGTTTTTGTAGGAGGCCATTCAATAAATTCACCCTCATTAACATGTAGGCTCCACAAGGATCATAAACTTAAAACTCAATTATAAATTTCCTTATAGCAAAATGACCATTTGTAAAAGGTTAAATAACCAATTGACTCTGTAGAACTCCAACTAATACAGTAAATATTAAAATTTTAGTTTCTTTTAATATTCTAGCTATATATAAATCTAATAGGATAAATTACACCCGGTATCAATGTAGGGATCTCTTTTTAAAATTATAACAATATTTTACAACTTTACCAAACGTAGCAATATTTTTTACAATGCTACCAAGCATAGCGAGAAAAAAAAAACCTAATCCCTTTTTTCTCTCCCCTCTCTCCCTTCCCATTTTCCCAGTCATCACTACACAGTCCAACACCTCCACTGCAGCTCCAGCGTCACCACTGCTCCGGTGTCGCATGAAACGACCTCGGTCAGTCGTTTCGGAAGTTAGGACTCCGATTGGCGTGCCGATAATTTTAAAATATTCGTAATGTCCATTAGGATCTGTCTGTAAAATTTGAGCTAAATCGGACCTCGTTTGGTAGGCATCGGAAGAAGGTTTCAGTTTTTATTGGCGATAAATATTAAAAAGAGATTTTCGAGCTCAGTTTTTGCCGAATGAGCTCCGATTCGAAATCCGAAAGCGCCGTTAGGTTCGTATGATTATTTGTGATTTTTGTAAGCTTTTGAAAGTGAATTTTGATGTTGTTGGGCTAGTTTCCGCTAAAATGCCGAAAGTTAAATAATTTGACTTCTTTTCATTTAAATTCGCATCTTGAGTTTCGGGAGTCTGATTTGAGATCCGCCTTCGTGAGTATGTTACATATATTTTGTATAACGTGTATGCAAAATTTGGAATTATTTCAAATATCGTAGGGTACTATTTTAATTTTCGTTAAGAAAAGAAAATACAATAAAATAAAACAAAAAAAAGAGAAAAAGACAAAATTAAAAAAGTAAAAGTCGGTGGGGTTTTATAGTCCTAATCTTATAAGAGGGAACAGAAACAAGAAACGGCATAGAAAAATACGGCGAAGCAGAAAAAACTATCAGAAAAAATGCCAGAAAATGAGAAAAGAGGCCGGAAAAAAGTAGAATTTTCACCCTGAAACATTCAGTGGGATCGTTTGGCAATGAATTCAAAGAATAATGCAGTTGTTGGTCGCAATGCTAACTTTTGAGAGAGGTAAGTATTTATATCCATTTCTTTGGAGGCACTTGGCCTCGTGGATTTTCTACCACGTGTTTCCTTACGTGTGTAACTGCCGATAGGCGTACTCATTACGCCTTAGCTTTGGATTACATTGTATATTATATGTTATGCCATGTTGTTGGTATTGCATTAAACATATGAGCATTGCACTCTGGTTTTGAGTATTGCATATACTTCCCGGTTGACGATGAGAGTCCCGCACCGGCGAAGGGTCATTATTGCATATACTTCCCGGTTGGCGATGAGAGTCCCGCATCGGCGAAGGGTCATTATTGCATATACTTCCCAGTTGGCGATGAGAGTCCCGCACCGGTGAAGGGTCATCATTACATATACTTCCCGGTAATCGATGAGAGTCCCGAGCCGGTGAAGGGTCATTATTGCATATATCTCCTGGTAGACGATGAGAGTCCCGCGCCGGAAATAGGTATCAAGAGTATGTGACTGTATTGCATCATGCCGCATTCATCCCATCTCATTGCACCGCATACTGACTATTGTGTGTATTATATTGTGTTTTATGTATGCGGTATGTACCCATGTTGTGGACATATTACAGTTTGCCTATATATTTTCGGCTCGTATTCTAAGTTGCGGGGATCGGGTTGCACGCCGAAACGGCATAAATATATGGATCGGGTTGCACTTCGCAGCGGTATGAATATATGGATCGGGTTGCACGCCGCAATAGGATGAATATATGGATCAGGTTGCACGCTGCAACAGGATGTATTTCTGATTGTTGATGTGTTCGGGATACCTATATGTTCTAGCTGTATTACGTTCCTGGTTATTGAATAGTTTGCGATTCCATACGTGTTTCTAACTATTATCTGGTTCTGCCTTTTTATAATTTAAATAAGAGGAATCTGGTTTATTTATTTCTTTTCTCCCTGGCTAGCTATCCTATTCTTTGAGGTGGCTAATCTGCCCCACTTATTGAGTCCTTTTGACTGACCCTTGTTTGTTGTTTGTTTCTTGTCTATCTATTTCGTTTCGGCAGGTTCGCTCCAGGATTGAGTTCGCCACGTTGTGAAAGAGCGATGACGACTTCAGGTGTCAGGGTGAGCCAGATTTTATTCCGGATGGCCACCAATTTATTGGTTATTATTTCAGTTGCATTTTGCTCCCTTCAGGAGGTATTTGTCTTCTTTTGTACTCTTAGATGTCTAGTCTGGATAGCCCTAAACCTAGTATGTTGGGTAGTCAGCTGTAATTTCTTTTGTACAGCTTAGAGGTATCAATATGTCTGTGTTTTTTTTTAAAAAAATCTTTCCCTTATTCGTGAATTGTTATATTTATTTTCCTGATTTTATTTGTAAGGGTTCGCCCGACGGGTCTAGGGGAGGATGTCGGGTGCCCGCACGGCCTAACCGGATTTCGGGTCGTGTCAGTTGGTATCAGAGCCCAGTTTAGAGTCTATCCAGACTAAGACAGTGTCTAGTAGAGTCTCGATGATGGGTACATAGACGTCCGTACTTATCTACGAGAGGCTATAATGGCATTTAGGAAGTTTCACTTCCATCTTTTCTAATCGTGCGTCGGTCTAGGATGCAAAAGTATTTTCGTTAATTCGTTCATGGTAAGTGTGAATTCTCGTGTGACAAATCAGCAAGCGGTATAAGTTCAAAACGAAGCAGTCTGGCCTGGGGTTAGCACTGACGAAGCTCCGAGAGTTTTTGATCGTGCTGACAATCTAGTTACGGATGTTCCAGCTGTACGAGCTCGCGATGGGCAAGGGAGCAGGGCCTTGTGGTTCCCTTGGCTCTCTACGATGCTTTTACGAGAATCTTGGCAACGCAGATACCACAAGAACCTATTATTCGCTAGACGGCCTATCAGGTTGCCGCAGATGTAGACGTTTGGTCTCAGGGAGCTCCTATTCCAGTTATTAATATTGCCGCAGTAAAATGTGTTCCGGAGGCAACATGTGTTGTGCCTCTAGTTATTCTGGCTGGTTAACTAGCCCGAGTAATGGCTCGGTCCGAATGCCCAAAGAGATTATATTATTTTACGCAGTTGAACCTTCCGATATTCGTAAGCAATATATCAGATAAATCTCGTGATTTTTCTTAAAATAAAATGATGTCAGCGTATCCTTCAGGCTTTTGATTATATCAAGCGGTATGGTGTTAATTATTCTTCTTTCCCGTTTCAGGGGTCCAGCCTGGAATTGGTGGGCCGCTCTCTTATTAACCAACTTGGTTCGATTTTTTCTTTTGGATTCGTGGAAAAGTTCCTTTCGAGTAGCGAGCGAGATGAAAAGTGTTGCTAGTTTGAGTGGATTGGACAGGGTAGCCTGGCGGTTAGCCTGTTGGTGTTTCAAAATATGAGATTGAATTCTATAAAATGGCTGGATATGTATTAGAACTAGTCCATGAACCTTTCGAGAGATTCAAAGATTTATTGGTGACCTTTCTCCTTACTTGAGATCCCAGATGGCTCGAAAAAAAAATTGATGTTGTGACTTTATTTGATGTCGTTGTTGATTTGCTCAAAGGTACTAGGCATACCATAAGTTAGAGGGAGAAGAGTTAGAGCGGGAGAGCAAGGAATTCTGTGGCCCTGGTGGGCAACCATGGTACCTTATTTGGAGGTAAAAGTTCTGATTATTTTTGGAAGTCACCTTCCGGGTTATCTCAGCTTGTAGAGCGTGATTCTCAGAGTGCGCGAGTAGTTCATCAAGATTAGACCCAGTTTTTCTCTTTATAGCTATCGACAATATGTCCAGCTTCCATTGTCAATGAAAGGCTGTTATCACTGTCATGAGTCTGGTTATCCTTTGAGGAGTTTTTCCTTACTCCAGCAAGTAGACAATCGTCCTTTCTCTTGTCATCAGGCACCTGTACAGTCGTAGGGAATTTTATTTAAATCTTAATCAGCCAGAGAAACGCCACGATCCAGTAGAGGTTGAGAGCGTGGTGGCAGTGGTTCTTCGGAAGGTAATTATCAGTATAGCGGCTTAATTCAGCCGCAGAGGCAGTTTTATGAACTGCCAGTCTGGCAGGATGCTGAGGCATCCGATGTAGTACACCCATGTAATTCTTCTTTCATTATATGTGAGTAAGATTTGATTCTTCTGATCGGTCTGAACTTCGTTTATTTTACCACATGGCTTCCTTGGATATTGTTTCTATTAAGAATCGGTTGCGGTAGAGTGGTGAACTTCTTGTATGATTTATTCCTGGCATTTCTGAGATCCTCCTAGTTGATCTGATTTAAATGTGAGAGATTTGACGGTGAGTATTGCTATTACCTGCTTAGCAGCCTGTTATGGCACCTTGTGTTATTATGTCAAGTCATTTTACTTCTCTCCTCGAAAATCAGTGTTGGTGGGATGATGGGATTCTTATTCGTCACCATCAGGAAGTGTCATTGTTTCTTCCGGTGTAAAGTGGTTAGTAAGTAATGCTTGATCTATGTGTCTCCTCTTGCTTCGAGATTCTAGTAGAGTCATGTTATTCTATGAGCTTGTCTTAGTTATAAAAAGGGTATTCTGGTAAATTGTCAGAGTTTCCTTCTTATTGGGAGGTTAAATTGGTATGGATGTTTTTCTGTAAAGTTTATTTAATGTCTATCTCTTCAATTGCGATTTTTTTGGCTTGCCTGACTCGGAAGTAGTCTAGCTTTGGTAGCCAAAAAAAAAAAAAAATGAACTTCCTGAAGCTCTAATTATTTCTATCATCGATCCATTTCCATTTCTTCTTCGTCCGGCATTAGTGAGCTTGGGCGATTGGTAGCCGCTTGTGACGTTTCCTGTGTTGAGCCAGAGTACGTGTTATTGTGGCCGGGTAAGCATATTATTGTTTTGGAAGCATATTATTGTTTTGGTCCAGTTGTCTTATCTTGTTATCAGTTTATCCGGGTATCCATTCCCTGTATAGTATAGTGTTGGTTCTGTTTTTGCGGATCATCCAGTTTCAGGGGAAACTCCGCAGAAATTTTTATATAGAAGTACCATCCATCGGGCGGTGATGTTTACGGCAAAGGTATGGAGTTGTTAACTCGAGAGTTGCAGCTAGTTGGCAACTCGAAAGGGTAGTTTGGTAGTTTAGGTCTGCCTATGTTCAGCTTTTAGCTAGGTCTTCTTTAATCCAGCAGGTTGTGCGAGGATGACCATTTCTATTCAAATTAGTTGTATGAGTTTATGCTTTAAGTGGAGGAGTCTTCCTCCAATTGATACCGAATCATAACATTAAATCTCTAAGGCGTTGCTGAAGCGTAAGCTAATTCTTAGTTCCATCGACCTATTCTATATTGAAAGGTATATCGAAGAGGTAATTATCGACTGAATCATGTTAACCCATTCAAAGTTTCGCGTATCTTTGTTTCGAAAATATAAAACTCCTCTCTCATGATTGAGAAAGGGTTGGCTTAGTCCGAATAAGTTGGGCTATGATGTTATCATATTATCCAAATATGTTTTATCCAAGAGTTGATATGCGTGTTATAACTCTGACTCTGTAATTATGAGATAATGTCCGTGGAGTAGTTTATGAAGGTTGTGCAAATTCTCTTGCTATCTGCGTAAATCTTTCTTTAGATTTAGGCTCGTTCGAGGACGAACGAGAGTTTAAGTGGAGGAGAATGAAACGACCTCGGTCAGTCGTTTCGGAAGTTAGGACTCCGATTGGCGTACCGATAATTTTAAAATATTCGTAATGTCCATTAGGATCTGTCTCTAAAATTTGAGCTAAATCAGACCTCGTTTGGTAGGCATCGGAAGAAGGTTTCAGTTTTTATTGGCGATAAATATTAAAAAGAGATTTTCGAGCTCGATTTTTGCCGAATGAGCTCCGATTCGAAATCCGAAAGCGCCGTTAGGTTCGTATGATTATTTGTGATTTTTGTAAGCTTTCGAAAGTGAATTTCGATGTTGTTGGGCTAGTTTCCGCTAAAATGCCGAAAGTTAAATAATTTGACTTCTTTTCATTTAAATTCGCATCTTGAGTTTCGGGAGTCTGATTTGAGATCCGCCTTCGCGAGTATGTTACATATATTTTTTATAACTTGTATGCAAAAGTTGGAATTATTTCGAATATCCTAGGGTACTATTTTAATTTTCGTTAAGAAAAGAAAATACAATAAAATAAAACAAAAAAAAAGAGAAAAAGACAAAATTAAAAAAGTAAAAGTCGGTGGGGTTTTATAGTCCTAATCTTATAAGAGGGAACAGAAACAAGAAACGGCATAGAAAAATACGGCGAAGCAGAGAAAACTTTCAGAAAAAATGCCAGAAAATGAGAAAAGAGGCCGAAAAAAAGTAGAATTTTCACCCTGAAACATTCAGTGGGATCGTTTGGCAATGAATTCAAAGAATAACGCAGTTGTTGGTCGCAATGCTAACTTTTGAGAGAGGTAAGTATTTATATCCATTTCTTTGGAGGCACTTGGCCTCGTGGATTTTCTACCACGTGTTTCCTTACGTGTGTAGCTGCCGATAGGCGTACTCATTACGCCTTAGCTTTGGATTACATTGTATATTATATGTTATGCCATGTTGTTGGTATTGCATTAAACATATGAGCATTGCACTCTGGTTTTGAGTATTGCATATACTTCCCGGTTGGCAATGGGAGTCCCGCACCGGCGAAGGGTCATTATTGCATATACTTCCCGGTTGGCGATGAGAGTCCCGCATCGGTGAAGGGTCATTATTGCATATACTTCCCGGTTGGCGATGAGAGTTCCGCACTGGTGAAGGGTCATCATTACATATACTTCCCGGTAATCGATGAGAGTCCCGAGCCGGTGAAGGGTCATTATTGCATATATCTCCTGGTAGACGATGAGAGTCCCGCGCCGGTGATAGGTATCAAGGGTATGTGACTGTATTGCATCATGCCGCATTCATCCCATCTCATTGCACCGCATACTGACTATTGTGTGTATTATATTGTGTTTTATGTATGCGGTATGTACCCATGTTGTGGACATATTACAGTTTGCCTATATATTTTCGTCTCGTATTCTAAGTTGCGGGGATCGGGTTGCATGCCGAAACGACATAAATATATTAATCGGGTTGCACGTCGCAGCGGTATGAATATATGGATCGGGTTGCACGCCGCAATAGGATGAATATATGGATCAGGTTGCACGCCGCAATAGGATGTATTTCTGATTGTTGATGTGTTCGGGATACCTATATGTTCTAGCTGTATTACGTTCCTGGTTATTGAATAGTTTGCGATTCCATACGTGTTTCTAACTATTATCTGGCTCTGCCTTTTTATAATTTAAATAAGAGGAATCTGGTTTATTTATTTCTTTTCTCCCTGGCTAGCTATCCTATTCTTTGAGGTGGCTAGTCTGCCCCACTTATTGAGTCCTTTTGACTCATTCTTGTTTGTTGTTTGTTTCTTGTCTATCTATTTCGTTTCGGCAGGTTCGCTCCAGGATTGAGTTCGCCACGTTGTGAAAGAGCGAAGACGACTTCAGGTGTCAGGGTGAGCCAGCTTTTATTCCGGATGGCCACCAATTTATTGGTTATTATTTCAGTTGCATTTTGCTCCCTTCAGGAGGTATTTGTCTTCTTTTGTACTCTTAAATGTCTAGTCTGGATAGCCCTAAACCTAGTATGTTGGGTAGTCAGCTGTAATTTCTTTTGTACAGCTTAGAGGTATCAATATGTCTGTGTTTTTTTTTAAATCTTTCCCTTATTCGTGAATTGTTATATTTATTTTCCTGATTTTATTTGTAAGGGTTCGCCCGACGGGTCTAGGGGAGGATGTCGGGTGCCCGCACGGCCTAACCGGATTTCGGGTCGTGTCATCGCAGCTGCATTGGCGTCATCGTTTTATGGTAACCTTGTCCTCTGCCACCATCGCGTGTTGGTGCTGCTACTGTGTCCCGATCTCTATTGATAACCCGTCGCCGACGAATATGGTTCTCTTCGCTGGCGGCGACAATTCTGCTTCCACATAGCACCCTTTCTTTCATTATAGAGCAACGTCGGCGATGCCACTTCTCTTCTCCCGGTCGCCGGCGCTGCTCGTTTTGCCAGTGCAGCATCTGATTTTTTTTTCTTTTTCTGTTTTTTCGACGACTTCTCTAGTGGCAGATCTAATTTTTTTCAGATCTGACTTCCTACTATGTACAAGACTTGTATGCATAATGTATTCCATATGTATTGTCCTTGTATGACTGATGTATATCCTATGTTGTTTTGTATATACGAGGGACATACAACATGCATACAAGGCGTATACACTAGACATACAATAATCACTAGTGTATGTGTTGTTTATCTAGTGGATGTGTGTGTTTATCCAGTGTATGAACGTTGTATGCACGAGTTATGTTTGAAAATATACAATAAACATACAAATATATGCACATGAGATACAATAATAGTATTTGTATATGCTATTGTACTTTCATTGTATGCCTACAATATTTGCACGACGCAGACAAAGAATGTGCATATGCATACAATGAAAATACACAACACATACAATAAAAATACACAAAAAATACATTAAACAGACTTTTCGGCGACCGGAGGCGATGGCAGTCATGGGGGTGGCGACTGGGGGTGGTAGGAGGTGGATCTAGAATTTTATCATCTTTTTATATGTATTTTGCTATGTTTTAAAAAAAATATTACTATATTTTGAAAATGAGATAATATTGATATTTTTGTGTACTAAAGAGAGTTAGCTTGTATCATAATATCCCCAGGATTACAGGTGTTCATGGCGCGGTACGGTTCAGGTTTGAGCTTATCGGTAACGGTATATCGGTTAACGGTATGTAATTATGAAAAACCAATACCGTACCAATAAGCTATCGGTTATCGATTCTTAACTGTTCGGTAACCGGTACACCGAAGTAATGCGTGAATTCTTGGTGGATGGTTGTCAATAGGTAATATTTTTTAATTAATATAAATAACCACTAAAGTAATAGACAAACCATCCACACAAACTAAGTAAAAAAGTGCAATCGATAAGTCTTAACAATATGCTAATATAACACAAAATAATGAAATAGAAAAAGAAAAGATAAGAAAGTCTGATAATTGATCCGAAAAAGCAAAATTAATACTAATAAAATAGGTCGGACTCATTAATTAAAGTGTATGAGTATTGACATATAACCACCAATAATAATAATAATAATTGAAATTTAACCTATAAGTTAATGTTGTAAATTAAGAGTTTAAATGACTTAATATACTAATATTAAATAAAATAAAATATATAAAAATTAAAAAAAAAATGTTTTCGGTTATCGATACGGTAATGGTAAAGAGATATAGAAACCGTTACCGTACCGGTATCTTATCGATATTGAAAATTAATAATATTACCGAACCAATAACCGTTATACCGATACCGTTATACTTATTGATAGCAATAACGGTTCGGCTATCGGTACCAATTCGATTTCGCACATCAAGGATTGAAAGAAACGAAAACGAAACGAAATGAGTTCACTGTAATTATTAAAAAAGAAAGAAACAAAGAGGAGTAAATAAAAGGCGGATTTGCCAAAGCTGCGAATATCGACCTCCCTCTCAGACCCGGAAGGATTCTTGTTCAATCATCACCTTAAAAATGTGTGGAGCACTAACAGTGAAAAGAAACAATTAGTAAATTTATCCAATGGACATATCGTTGGGTCTGGATCGCAGCTGCTCTTTCTTGGCAGACCCGCAAAGACATGGGGACTTGTCCTTATTCACAAAGAAGCGAAATGCATTTTCTATCATCAACTGCGAACATGGTTTTATAAAGCCCAGGCCCATGATGAAACCACCTTCCAAGAGGCAAAATGAAAATTTGATTGTACAAACCCCCGTGCCCCTTCCAGATTCAACTTCATCCATTACTGCTCAAATTGAGAAGCTTGTTTTTCATAAGAGGTATCACGAGGCCCTTGATTTTTTCGAGTTGTTAGAATGTGAATCTGATATTCAGTTAGGTAGTAGCACCTTTGATGCTTTGATAACTGCTTGTATTGGGTTAAGGTCTATTAGGGGCGTTAAGAGGGTCTACAATTACATGATTAGTTCTTCTATGGTTTTAGACCAGTATTTATGGAATAGGGTGTTGTCGATGCATGTTAAATGTAGGATGATGTTAGATGCGCGGACAATATTCGATGAGATGCCCGAGAAAAACTCTATTTCTTGGAATACAATGGTTGGAGGGCTAGTGGATTTGGGGGATTATCTAGAGGCGTTTAGGTTGTTTTTCATGATGTGGGAGGATTACAGTGATGGTGCTGATTCTCGTATATTTGCAACGATGATTCGAGCATCTTCTGGTTTAGAAGTTATTTCTTTGGGACAACAGTTGCATTGTTGTGCTTTGAAAATGGGGGAAGGCGATAATGTTTTTTTATCTTGTGCTTTAATTGACATGTACAGCAAATGCGGTAGTATAGAGGATGCTCAGTTTGTTTTCGATATGATGCCAGAGAAGACTACAGTAGCGTGGAATACGATTATTGCTGGTTATGCTCTCCATGGCTACAGTGAGGAGGCTTTATGTATGTACTATGAGATGCGAGATGCTGGTGTTAAAATGGACCACTTCACTTTTTCAATCATAATCAGAGTATGCACGAGATTAGCTTCAGTAGAGCATGCTAAACAAGCTCATGCTGGGCTTGTTCGACATGGATTTGGATTAGATATAGTGGCCAACACAGCATTGGTGGATTTCTATATCAAATGGGGAAGGATAGAAGATGCTCGGAATGTTTTTGAGAGGATGCCCCAAAAGAATGTTATTTCCTGGAATGCCTTAATTGGTGGATATGGTAATCATGGTCAAGGGACTGAGGCTGTTAAACTATTTGAGCGGATGGTTCGTGAAGGAATGATGCCCAATCATGTTACTTTTCTGGCTGTGTTATCTGCATGTTGCTATTCAGGTTTATCAGATTGTGGGTGGGAAATATTTGAATCGATGAGTAGAGATTACAAGGTGAAGCCTCGAGCGATGCACTATGCCTGTATGATTGAATTGTTGGGTAGAGAAGGGCTTCTAGATGAAGCTTTTGCATTAATCAGAGATGCTCCATTTAGGCCTACTATAAATATGTGGGCAGCCTTACTGACAGCTTGTAGAGTCCACAAAAATTTTGAGCTTGGAAAATTTGCAGCTGAGAAACTTTACGGGATGGAACCAGAAAAACTTAGCAATTATGTGATGCTATTGAATATCTACAACAGTTCAGGCAAGCAAGATGAAGCTGCTGCAGTTGTTCAAACATTGAAGAGAAAAGGTCTGAGAATAAAGCCTGCATGCACTTGGATAGAAATAAAAAAGCAACCACATTTTTTCCTGTCTGGGGATAAGTGCCATGCGCAGACCAAGGAGATATATCAAAAAGTGGATGCGCTAATGCTGGAGATCTCCAAGCATGGCTATGTTACAGAGAGAAGAACCTTACTACCCGATGTAGATGAACGGGACCAAAAGTTGCCACACTATCACAGTGAAAAGTTGGCAATATCTTTCGGTCTCATAAACACATCCAGTTCAACCTCACTGCAACTTGTTCAGAGCCACAGGATTTGCAATGATTGCCACAAGGCAATTAAGTTGATAGCCATCATCACCGAACGAGAAATTGTTGTTAGGGATGCCAGCAGATTTCATCGATTCAAGAATGGCACTTGTTCTTGTGGTGACTACTGGTGATGAAGTTCTAACCTACATGTGGACCATAATTTTGAATGTAATTCAATTATCTTACTGATTCTTATTTGTTAAGAGAAATGTCAAAATCATATGTGTATAATTTGCTGTTGTCATTGGAGATCATTACATTTTTTTGTCATATGATCTTTCCTAACGACTTGCTTATTCTACCCACGATTTTCATCTTATACTGGTATTTCTCATGGAAAATGACGAGTTTCATCTTTTACAAATTGTGGTCTCGCAATGATAGTTTGATATTTGGGATGTGAAATGTCAGACATTAATGCAAGAGTTCATTCCTATGTATTTATTGATTCATAAATTTATGGCGGTACTTATTGTTTTCTCTGGAATCACTTGATCCTCCTGCGTCTGTCATTCGATTAACACCTGAATTAAACACCAGTGGAGTGTTTTTTCCCTTAATTGAGAAAGGAAAGCTTGAGCTTACCCTGTTCTAGAACACTATCTATCATAAAGCCATATTTGTTAATTTTATCATTTTATCACCACTTTATACAGAAACAGTTAGTCTTCTGGTGAATGGCTTATAAAGTATCTATTATAAAGCCATATTTGGAATTCACTTGACTTCTGGTGAGCATTTGTCTCTTCATCCTAATATGTCTTGGTTGTTGGAATTTGGTGGATGTGTTAGTTTTCCTTTCTATTGTTAGGTTTTCGACATGCATGTTAGTAGTTTAATTTTGTCATACGCACATGGCAATGGGTGAAATGGGTGCATGTTGATTGATTAGTGCTGAGTTAGTTCGGAATGTTGTGATTGGAAGTTTCTTTTTGTTATTGCTAAATATTCCTACCTGATTAAGGTAAAGTTGAAAATGTTAAAGGTTCTGCTTTAGGATAACACAGAAATGTCGAGTTGCTTCGTCACACTACTCTGCGAGGATGAAATGGATGATGACTCCCGAATCTCGTCAAAGCTTTTCTACTTCCTATCATGACTCCGAGATGACGAGGTAAGTTCTTTATTAATATGACTATTTTAGGTTCTTCTGTTTGATTCTGTTTTTTTAATCAAAAGTTGTCTAATACTTGTTCATTTCTTGCATTGGGTTCATGCTAAAATTCTTCTGTATTCGCTAACTTTTTAAGTGTTTTTAATTGATTTAGTTGCATCTTTTAACTTAAATCTTTGTGCTGAGCTAGAAAGGAGCGCTTATAGTAATTAACTTTACCTGATAAATCTGGATAATCTATCTACTTGGTTGAAGAAAGGATAAACAAGAGATGCAAAGCATTTGGTTGAATACTTGTGTTATGCTTGTGTCTGTATATAGGAATCCAAGCGAGGAAAACAGCATCTCGATTGATTAATGTTTAGTAGTTTCAATAGGCTATTCAATTTAGCTTGACCGCTTGAGGGTTGTGCTTATGAAAGCTGGAAACAGTCTGAATATTAGGTTATATTTCCTTCATCATAGTCAAAGAAGTGGAAAGTACTTTTGAATACTGACTGAATAAGTTATGTTATTGCATTCTGATTTGTTGTTATTGTGGATCTATTTTAAGCAACTTTGGTGCATTGTTGCTACCTTGACCTCCAAAAGGTTCTTGATTACAGACTTTCAGTTGATGGACAATATCATTTGCATGGTAGAAGAATGTTATTATTATTTTAATAAGTCACCGTTATTATACACAGTTTTTTTTGCTTTGAAGATATGTTGGCTTCTCATAGACTGTCAGATGTAAAATCTTTATTTATGGGTTATTGATTATTAGTGATTCTAGCAGACCAATACCACTGTCAACTCTATTATTTTAATAATTGGATTAGGGAATCATCTTTCAGAATTTATTTTCTTCGAATGGGAACCATGGAAAGAAGATTTAAATTGCTTTTTCTGCAACGCTTTTGTTGTGCAGCTGCGGGATCTCCTTAAATCTCGAGTACAGTGTCCAGATTTCCTTCAAAAGCTAGAAAATGCTCAAGCATTAGTTCCTCAAAACTTAGCTGGTATGGTTCAAAGAGAGTTATTAATGATATGGATTTTGAAATCTTCTCAATTTGCTTCTCAAGTGGAATTATGGTTGTAATAAATGCTTGGTAATTGTGTTGTAGAAGAAGGAAGTTAGTCGGACATGGTCAAGACCTTTGGAAAGTTGGAGATCCTATCTTAGAGTGAGAAAACCGTTTTAGTTAGGCAAGAAGATATAGTGGATGGGTGGCCGGTATAGCTTGCTTCATGGCTGCATTTATGTTGTCCCGTAAACAAACTAAGGTATGGATTGTTCCTTAGTGTGAGAGTATGATAACTGTGTAATTCTAGCATACATTTTGTATTCTGTCATATTTCTCTTAATTCAATGGGATTCTTGATGCGGGGCAACTCGAACAACCATCCAAAAGCATCATCCAAGGCCAAGGGAGAGCTTATGCATTGGAACGCTATGGAATGAGGAGCATCCGAGACACATTTCGAGGCGTTTCAAGGAGCCAGAGAAGCAGGCGGACCCAACTCTCTGAGGTTTTATGGGTGGTCCGCCCATTTACAGAGGCGGGGCGCCTACTCCCAGTGAAGGGCAACTAGGCGGGGCGCCTACTACACCTAGGCGGGGCGCCTGTTTTGCT
This sequence comes from Petunia x hybrida, assembly GCA_037355625.1. Classification (NCBI taxonomy): domain Eukaryota; kingdom Viridiplantae; phylum Streptophyta; class Magnoliopsida; order Solanales; family Solanaceae; genus Petunia; species Petunia x hybrida. Next base: position 2,021,563 of record JBBBVM010000049.1, on the reverse strand, counting down.
GAAGAAATGACGGGACACCTCATTTATTTGTTATGTTTCGACTATTATAGCCCTACGTGGTCTTTGTTATTTAGACCCACTTTAGGAGTACTTAGGGGCTTTCATTATGTCTAGGTGAAGCCTACAAATATTTCATTAGCCTTTCATTTTACTTAGTTAGCTATTATGATGAATGATTGAACAAACTTCAAGAGAGAGTCTCTTTGAATTGAATGAAAGAACCCTTTGACGGTTTGAGTCTTCTAGGTGAGCTAGTTGATCCCCAAACCCCCCGATCATTCTACTTGCGGGTTCTTTGTCGACTCGAGGGTAGTTGCTTAACGTAGGCTCTTCTTGACACCTATACGAGGGTATCACGGAACAAGTTCTCCGTGGTTACCTTGTAGGGACTTCGAGACGCGTTTCGTTCCCCTTATCTTTACTTTTATCGTCTTTTGATTTTGATCCTTATCATCTTGGTATCAGAGCAAGGCTCGGATTTTATTTCTACAAACCCCTGACCCTTGATTCTTCGTGTCTAGGTCGGTTTCTACTTTAGTTTTCTTGTTGTTGTTATTGAAAAAGAAGAAAAACAAAAAAAAAAAAAAAAAAAAAAAAAAGTTTAAAAACACCAAAAATTTGGCCTATCTTGTTCGTTGGATTGATTCTTGTTATGATTGATATTGGGGTTTGTTCCTTGTTGGAAACCCGTTATTTTGATACCCAAAACACATGATTTGAAGTTGTAATCCAAGATTTGAAAATTTGAAACCCTTGTTCTTGAAACCCTAGCTTTGAATTTGAAGAAAATGGTGAATTGTTTGTTTTGGATTAGGGTTTGATAAAAGTTATTTGGATTTGATCTTAGGTGATTGAAAACACATTTGGGTACCTTCGGATTGCTCAAACAACATGAGATTTGTTGGATTTTTGGGTGCCAAAGCCAAGTAAAACGAAGTTGAACTGTGCTGGAAATTGCAGTAAGCCGGGGCGCCTAGTTAGAGAGGCGGACCGCCCAGTTTGGGTGAGCTCTCTGGACTTTGGGCCGCCTGCTTTTCAGGCGGACCGCCTACTCCCCACTGCAGAGAAGAGAACCAGGCGGACCGCCTACTTCAAAAAAGGTGGGGCGCCTACTTTTCTGGAGGTTGGTTTTGGGTAGTTTATCCTAGGTTCTCTTGTTTCTTTGATTGCATTGCTTCTAATTAGTGCTATTAGAGTATAATCCTACTTGATTAGTACTAATTACTTTGAGCTTTTAGGATCATCTTGCCTAGAAAGGAGACTAGAATTCAAAGAAGACACGTAGTATCATTTGACTCAAGTCCTCACTTGAAAGCGCTTATCGTCCAATCGAGTCCCATTAACTCCACTCACCCCGGAGTGCATTAGACTTGTGAATTGAGTGATTGAGTTGTGGTTCGTTGATCAACTACGTGAAGCTTCTAGACTCAAACTTGAGTGAAATATCCACCACCACTAAACGAGTGAACCGAGTGCTATACACGTGAGGGTGTGAGTGAGGTGTTTTCACTAACGTTTGTTGATTTTGCAGGTACAATGGCAAATGATGGAGATGATCCCATGAAGAATTTCATGGCTACCATTATGGCCAAGTTGGAGGACATATCTTTGATACTTGAGACCGTGGAGTGGAATCAAGTTGAAACCGGTGAGAGGAGGACCCCGAGTGTCCAAATTGAATCCGGAGAAGGCACAAGTCATAGCACTCCTATGACTCCCGGACACTTTGCGAAGCTAACCAAGAAGTATGAACAAAGGAAAGTTGAAGCTCTTCAAGAGTGTGTGTTGGGCAACACCCAACCCGTGGGCAATCCCCACAACTTGGGCAATCCCCAAGGAAATGCTCCACTTCGAAGACCCGTACGGAATGTTCCAACTCTTGAGCAAATTGATGAAGTTCATGAAGGGGAGGAAGCCGAGTATGGAGATGAAGCCTACGGGTATGATGCTCTTTATCAGCCTAGGAGCAAATGAATTGGGGTCGAACTGTGGATAGGGGTAGAGGCCGAGGTCGAGGGCCACCCATGAGATTTGATGGAAGGAATGCTAGGAGGGAATATGTTGCTCATGATGACCATTATGGAGGCCAACCGGAGCCTAACTATGGGGTACGTGACAACAACAACAACCTCAATAGTGTTAAGCTCAATCATCCAACCTTTAAGGGAAGTTGTGATCCGGAGGCATACATGGAATGGGTACTACTCATGAAGAGGGTGTTTGACACCAATAAGATGACCGAGGAAAGAAAGGGCACCTATGCTATTTCTATCTTTGAGGCCTATACTTCTACTTGGTGCGAGTCCATGAAGAGGTCAAGAAGAAGGATGAATTTGCATTTGAATGTGACTTGGGATGAGTTGAAAGGGCTCATGAATACCAAGTATATAACTCCAAGGTATCGACAAGAGCAACTCAAGAAGCTCTATGATCTAAAACAAGGTGTCAAAACTGAAACGACCTCCGTCAGTCGTTTCGAAAGTTAGGACTCCGATTGGCGTGCCGCTAATTTTAAAATGTTCGTAATGTCCATTAGGACCTGTCTGTAAAATTTGAGCAAAATCAGACCTCGTTTGGTAGGCATCGGAAGAAGGTTTCAGTTTTTATTGGCGATAAATATTAAAAAGAGATTTTCGAGCTCGGTTTTTGCCGAATGAGCTCCGATTCGAAATCCGAAAGCGCCGTTAGGTTCGTATGATTATTTGTGATTTTTGTAAACTTTCGAAAGTGAATTTCGATATTGTTCGGCTAGTTTCCGCTAAAATGCCGAAAGTTAAATAATTTGACTTCTTTTCATTTAAATTCGCATCTTGAGTTTCGGGAGTCTGATTTGAGATCCGCCTTCGCGAGTATGTTACATATATTTTGTATAACTGGTATGCAAAAGTTGGAATTATTTTTAATATCGTAGGGTTCCGTTTTAATTTTCATCGCGAAAAGAAAAGAAAATAAAAAGGAAAAAAAAGGAAAAGACAAAAGGGATTCAAATGGATAAGATATATGGGCGGTGGCCCTTAATCCCAAACAAAACATGAACAGAAATAGAAACAGGAGCAGGAACGAAAAAGAGATAACACAGAAAAGAAATAATGCCAGGAAATGAGAAAAGGGGCCGGAGAAAAATAGTATTTTCACCCCAGAACATTCAGGTAATGATCCTACTATATTATTTGAGTTTATTATGTGTGTTTGAATATGTTTTAATGGTAAAATTTGGAATAGTAGACATCGTTTTAATAAGTTCAATTAATAGTTTAAAGGGTCAAACGGACCCCGATAATGAAATTAATTTTATATTTGTACTCAGTGAGTTATGGGAAACTTATAAATGTAATTTATTTGGGGTTTGGTTATGTGGCCTTAAACCCTGTATATAGGCCTGGCCTGCGTATTGCGTATGCGAATAGGGTATCAGGTTCCTACCTGGATTGCCCTAAGATGTGAGGAATGAAGCCTTTAGCCTAATTTGATATATTTTTCTGGTTATTGAACACAGTGGGATCGTTTGGCAATGAATCCAAAGGACAAAGTAGTTATTGAGTGGCTGTACTAACTTTGGAACGAGGTAAGTGTTTATATCCATTTTTTGGAGGCACTTGGCCTCGTGGACTTTCTACCACGTGTTTCCTTACGTGTGTAGCTGCCGATAGGCGTACTCATTACGCCTTAGCTTTGGATTTACATTGTATATTATATGTTATGCCCTGTTGTTGGTATTGCATTAAACATATGAGCATTGCACTCTGGTTTTGAGTATTGCATATACTTCCCGGTTGGCGATGAGAGTCCCGCGCCGGCGAAGGGTCATTATTGCATATACTTCCCGGTTGGCGATGAGAGTCCCGCACCGGCGAAGGGTCATTATTGCATATACTTCCCGGTTGGCGATGAGAGTCCCGCACCGGCGAAGGGTCATTATTGCATATACTTCCCGGTTGGCGATGAGAGTCCCGCACCGGCGAAGGGTCATTATTGCATATACTTCCCGGTTGGCGATGAGAGTCCCGCACCGGCGAAGGGTCATCATTACATATACTTCCCGGTAATCGATGAGAGTCCCGAGCCGGTGAAGGGTCATTATTGCATATATCTCCTGGTAGACGATGAGAGTCCCGCGCCGGAGATAGGTATCAAGAGTATGTGACTGCATTGCATCATGCCGCATTCATCCCATCTCATTGCACCGCATACTGACTATTGTAAGTATTATATTGTGTTTTATGTATGCGGTATGTACACCATATTGTGGACATATTACTGTTTGCCTATATATTTCTGGCTCGTATTCTAAGTTGCGGGGATCAGGTTGCACGCCGAAACAGTATAAATATATGGATCGGGTTGCACGTCGCAGCGGTATGAATATATGGATCGGGTTGCACGCCGCAACAGGATGAATATATGGATCAGGTTGCACGCCGCAACAGGATGTATTTCTGATTGTTGATGTGTTCGGGATACCGATATGTTCTGGCTGTATTACGTTCCTGGTTATTGAATAGTTTGCGATTCCATATGTGTTTCTAATTATTATCTGGCTCTGCCTTTTCATAATTTAAATAAGAGAAATCTGGTTTATTTGTTTCTTTTCTCCCTGGCTAGCTATCCTATTCTTTGAGGTGGCTAGTCTGCCCCACTTATTGAGTCCTTTTGACTCACCCTTGTTTGTTGTTTGTTTCTTGTCTATCTATTTCGTTTCGGCAGGTTCGCTCCAGGATTGAGTTCGCCACGTTGTGAAGGAGCGTAGACGACTTCAGCTGCCAGGGTGAGCCAGCTTTTATTTCGGATGGCCACCAGTTTATTGGTTATCATTTCAGTTGCAGTTTGCTCCCTTCAGGAGGTATTTGTCTTCTTTTGTACTCTTAGATGTCTGGTCTGGATAGCCCTAAACCTAGCATGTTGGGTAGTCAGCTGTAATTTCTGTTGTACAGCTTAGAGGTATCAGTATGTCTGTAAATATTTTAAAGTCTTGTCCTTATTTATGAATTATTATATTTATTTTCCTAATTTAATTGGTAAGGGTTCGCCCGACGGGTCTAGGGGAAGATGTCGGGTGCCCGCACGACCTAACCGGATTTCAGGTCGTGTCAGTTGGTATCAGAGCCCAGTTTAGAGTCTATCCAGACTAAGACAGTGTCTAGTAGAATCTCGGTGATGGGTACGTAGACGTCCGTACTTATCTACGAGAGGCTATGATGGCATCTAGGAAGTTTCACTTCCTTCTTTTCTAATCGTGCGTCGGTCTAGGATGCAAAAGTATTTTCGTTGATTCGTTAGTGGTAATTGTGAATCCTCGTGTGACAAATCAGCAGACGGTATGAGTTCAAGACGAAGCAGTCTAGTCTGGGGCTAGTACTGACGAAGCCCCGAGAGTTTTGATCGTGCTGACGATCTAGTTACGGAGGTCCCAGCTGTACGAGCTCGCGATGGGCAAGGGAGCAGGGCCTTGTGGTTCTCTTGGCTCTCTATGATTCCTTTACGAGAATTTTGGTGTCGCAGATACCGTAAGAACCTATTATTCGCTGGGCAGCCTATCAGGTTGCCGCATGTGCAGACGTTCGATCTCGGGGAGCTCCTTTTCCGGTTCTTGATATTGCTGCAGTAAATTATATTCCGGAGGTAGTACATGTTGTACCTCTAATTGTTCTGGCTGGTTAGCCAGCCGAAGTAACGGTTTGGTCCGAGTGCCCAAAGAGGTTCCATTATTTTACGCGGTTGAAACTTTCGATATTCTTAAGCAATGCATCAAATAAACCCCATGATTATTTTAAAAATAAAAATGATGTCAGCATATCCTTCAGGCTCTGGATTATATCGAGCGGTATGGTGTTGATTATTCTTCTTTCCAGTTTCAGGGGTCCAGTCTTGAACTGGTGGCCCGCTCTCTTATTAGCTGACTTGGTTCGGTTTTTCGTTTAGATTCGTGGAAAAGTTCCTTTCGAGTAGCGAGCCAGATGAAACTTGTTTCCAGTTTGAGTGGATTGGACAGGGTAGCCTGTCGGTTAGCCTGTTAGTGTTTCAGAATATGAGATTAAATTCTATAGAATGGCTGAATATGCATTTGAACTAGTTCATGAGCCTTTCGAGAAATTCAAAGATTTATTGATGACCTTTCTTTTTCCTTGAGATCCTAGGTGGCTCGAGAGATTGAGGTCGGGATTTCATTTGATATTGTTGTTGATATTGCTCGAAGGTTCGAGGCATACCATAAGTTAGAGCGGGAAGAGTTAGAGCGGGAAAGTAAGAGATCCCGTGGCCCTGGTGGGCAACCATGGTACCTCATTTGGAGGTAAAAGTTCTGATTATTTTGGGAGGTCACCTTCCAGGTTATCTCAGCTTGTGTCACATAATTCTTAGAGTGTGCCAGTAGCTCGTCGAGATCAGATTCAGTCTTTTCTTTACAACTATCCACAATCTGTCCAGTTCCCATATTCAGTGAAAAGGTGATATTATTGTTGTGAGTCTGGCTATCCTTTTGAGGAGTTTTCCCTTACTCCAACAAGTTAGCAATCGTCTCTTCTCTCGTCATCAGGCATCTACGCAGTCGCAGGGGATTTCATTTAGATCTCAATCAGCAAAAGAAATGCTACCATCCGGTAGAGGTTGAGAGTGTGGTGGCAGTTGTTCTTCAGAAGGTGATTATCAGAGTAGTTGCTTGGCTCAGCTGCAGAGGCAGTTCTATGAACTGCTTGTCTGACGGGATGTTGAGGTATCCAATGTAGTAGACCTATGTATTTCTTCTTCCCTTATATATGAGTAAGATTTGATTCTTCCGATCGATCTGGAGATGGTCTGTCATATCATGTTCCATAGTTTCCTTGGATATTGTTTCTATTAAGAATCAGTTGCGGTAGAGGAGCGAGCTTCTGGTATGATTTGTTCCTGGTATTTATGAGACCCTACTAATTTATTTAGTCTAAATGTGATGGATCTGGGAGGGAGTGTCGGTATTGTCTGCTTAGCATCTTGTCATGCCACCTTCTATTATTATATCAAATTAGTATACCTTTCTTCTCGAAATTCCGTGTTGATAGGATAATGAGATCCTAATTCGCCACCATCAGAAAGTATTATCGTTTCTTCCGGTGTAAAGTGGTTAGTAAGTAATATTTGATCTATGTGTCTTCCATCGGTTCAAGATGTTTGTAGAGTCATGTTATCCCATGAGCTTATCTGGGTTATAAAAGGATTTCTGGTAAATTGTCAGAGTTTTCTTCTTATTGGGAGGTGAAATTGGCATGGATGTTGTTCCATAAAGCTCATTTAATGTCTATTCCTTCAATTGCGGTTCTTTGGCTAGCCTAACTCGGAAGTAATCTAGCTCTGGTAGCCAAATAAATAAGAAGAAGAGCTTCCTATAGCTCTAATTATTTCTATCCTCAGTTTATTGCCATCTCTTCTTCTTTCGACACTGGTGAGCTTAGGCAATCAGTAACCTATTGTGATGTTCCCTGTGTTGAGCCAGAGTGCATGTCAAGGTAACCGGGTAAGCATATTATTGTTTAGGTTGAAAATCAGGACAATGGTGCTGTCCAGACATTCTATATGCGGATTTGCTATGTCATCCAGTTGTCTCATCTTGTTATCCACTTAATATGTTTATGTTATCAATTTATCTGGGTATCTATTCCCATGTATAGTAGTGCTGGTTCTGTTTTGCGGATCATCCAGTTTCAGGGGAAACTCTGCCGAAATTTCTATATAGAAGTACCATCCATCAGGCGGTGGTGTTTATGGCAAAGGTATGGAGTTGTGAACTCGGGAGTTGCAGTCGCTTGGCAACTCGAGAGGGTAATTTGGTAACTCAGGTCTGAGCCGCATTCTATTTTTAGCTATGTCTTCCTTAGTCCGGTAGACTGTGCGAGGATGACTATTTCTATTCAAGTTAGCGGTAAGAGTTAATGCTCTAAGTGGAGGAGTCTTCCTCCAATTGATACCGAATCATAATATTAAATCTCTAAGGCGTTGCTGAAGCGTAAGATAATTCTTAGTTCCATCGACTTGTTCTATATCGTAAAGTATATCGAAGAGGTGATTCTCGGCTGAATCATGTTAATCCATCCAGAGTTTAGTATATCTTTGTTCTGAAAAAGGTAAAACTCTCTTCTTGTGATCGAGGAAGGATCAGCTTAGTCAGAATAAGCTGTGCAATGGTATTATCATATTATTCATATATTTTTATTCCAAAAGTACGATATGCGTGTTATGATTTTAATCCCGTAATAAAAAGATAATGCCCGTAGAGCAGTTTATGAAAGTCATGCAAGTTATCTTGTTATCAGCGTGAATCTTACTTTAGACTTAGGCTCGTTCGAGGACGAACGAGAGTTTAAGTGGAGGAGAATGAAACGACCTCCGTCAGTCGTTTCGGAAGTTAGGACTCCGATTGGCGTGCCGCTAATTTTAAAATGTTCGTAATGTCCATTATTGCATATACTTCCCGGTTGGCGATGAGAGTCCCGCGCCGGCGAAGGGTCATTATTGCATATACTTCCCGGTTGGCGATGAGAGTCCCGCACCGGCGAAGGGTCATTATTGCATATACTTCCCGGTTGGCGATGAGAGTCCCGCACCGGCGAAGGGTCATTATTGCATATACTTCCCGGTTGGCGATGAGAGTCCCGCACCGGCGAAGGGTCATTATTGCATATACTTCCCGGTTGGCGATGAGAGTCCCGCACCGGCGAAGGGTCATTATTGCATATACTTCCCGGTTGGCGATGAGAGTCCCGCACCGGCGAAGGGTCATTATTGCATATACTTCCCGGTTGGCGATGAGAGTCCCGCACCGGCGAAGGGTCATCATTACATATACTTCCCGGTAATCGATGAGAGTCCCGAGCCGGTGAAGGGTCATTATTGCATATATCTCCTGGTAGACGATGAGAGTCCCGCGCCGGAGATAGGTATCAAGAGTATGTGACTGCATTGCATCATGCCGCATTCATCCCATCTCATTGCACCGCATACTGACTATTGTAAGTATTATATTGTGTTTTATGTATGCGGTATGTACACCATATTGTGGACATATTACTGTTTGCCTATATATTTCTGGCTCGTATTCTAAGTTGCGGGGATCAGGTTGCACGCCGAAACAGTATAAATATATGGATCGGGTTGCACGTCGCAGCGGTATGAATATATGGATCGGGTTGCACGCCGCAACAGGATGAATATATGGATCAGGTTGCACGCCGCAACAGGATGTATTTCTGATTGTTGATGTGTTCGGGATACCGATATGTTCTGGCTGTAATACGTTCCTGGTTATTGAATAGTTTGCGATTCCATATGTGTTTCTAATTATTATCTGGCTCTGCCTTTTCATAATTTAAATAAGAGAAATCTGGTTTATTTGTTTCTTTTCTCCCTGGCTAGCTATCCTATTCTTTGAGGTGGCTAGTCTGCCCCACTTATTGAGTCCTTTTGACTCACCCTTGTTTGTTGTTTGTTTCTTGTCTATCTATTTCGTTTCGGCAGGTTCGCTCCAGGATTGAGTTCGCCACGTTGTGAAGGAGCGTAGACGACTTCAGCTGCCAGGGTGAGCCAGCTTTTATTTCGGATGGCCACCAGTTTATTGGTTATCATTTCAGTTGCATTTTGCTCCCTTCAGGAGGTATTTGTCTTCTTTTGTACTCTTAGATGTCTGGTCTGGATAGCCCTAAACCTAGCATGTTGGGTAGTCAGCTGTAATTTCTGTTGTACAGCTTAGAGGTATCAGTATGTCTGTAAATATTTTAAAGTCTTGTCCTTATTTATGAATTATTATATTTATTTTCCTAATTTAATTGGTAAGGGTTCGCCCGACGGGTCTAGGGGAAGATGTCGGGTGCCCGCACGACCTAACCGGATTTCGGGTCGTGTCAAAAACGGTGCATGAGTATTTTGATGAATTTGAGAAGACCCGGATGTCATTGGATATGGATACCGAGGGTGAAGAAGAAGCCACGATTCGTTTCAAGAATGGCTTGAGCTATGGTATAGCTTCTCAATTGAGGTTGCATCATTATCTCTCACTTCAAGATATGTTTGAAGCCGCAATTGATGCCGAGAATTGGCTTAAGGGAGAGAAGTCCAAAGGCAACACCCCTACTACCACAAGCAAGCCGAAAGAGTGGAAGACTCCAAATGCAAACTTTCCAAGTGCAAGTGCTAGCAAAGAAGCGAAGAAGCCATATGAGAAGACTACACACACTTGGAAGGTACTTCTAAAACTCGCCTGAGTAATCCTACTTCTACTTCTACTCAATGCTATAAGTGCAAGGGCTATGGACATTTTGCTAGGGATTGCCTTGCAAAACGAACCATGATTGTGGTTGGAAATTGGTGTATGAGCAAGATAGTGAGCCCGAAAATGAGGGAGTAGAGGGGGATGAGGAAGTTGATTGTGAGGAGGCCATAGAAGGAGATGATGGTCCTCAAATGTTCTTGGTTGTTAGGAGGAGCTTGAGTACCATTTTCATGGAAGAGGAGGTGGAAAATGATCAAAGTGAAAACCTCTTTCATGCTAGATGTCGTGTGATGGGGCAAGTTTGCTCAATGGTTGTTGATTCGGGGAGTTGTGCCAATATAGTGAGTCAAACCTTGATTTCCCAATTGAAATTACCCACTCTCAAGCATCCAAAACCCTATCGTTTACAATGGCTTAGTGAGTGTGGTGAACTAAAGGTGGTGAAGCAAGTGTTGCTTGAGCTTAGCATTGGGAACTACAAAGATAAGATCATGTTTGACGTGGTCCCAATGCAAGCTTGCCATCTATCGTTTGGGAGACCATGGCAAAATGATAGATGTGTTGTGCATGATGGTCGGACCAACTCCTATACGGTCAAGCAAGATGGAAGGAAGTATGTGCTTAGACCTTTGATTCCAAGACAAGTAAGGGAAGACTACAAGCGAATGAAGGAGTTGAGGGAGCCGGCTAAAGCAAAGTCACCCATTGTACTTGAACCCGAGGCAAACAATCTCATTGTCTTGCCATTGCATGATGAAAATGAGAGTCACTCCACTTCAAATGAGAGAGAAAAGATAGAGAGAAGTGAGGGAGTGACCAGTGACAATCCAAGAGAGGAAAAAGGAGAGGATTTGAGGAGTGATGTGAGTGGATTGTCACCACAAACTACACTTGACCTTGAGGTAAAATTGAGAGGGATGAGAGGTGAGGAAGGAAAAATTGAGAGTGAGAGCACCCATTCTTCTAACCCTTCTTCATCTTCTAGTTTTTCTTGTGTTAGTTCTTGTGTAGGTACATTTGAAGACAAGGCCATTGGAGCCTCAACCATGTGCTTGGAAGGAAAGACAAGAGGAAAATTCTCAATGTGAGCTTCATGAAGGAGGAGTTGCATATGACACTTCAAGCCTTGTGAGTGATCAAGGAAGTACTACAAATGTAAGTGTTACTTTACATTTTCATGAGCCTACTAGCTACTTGTCTTGTGAAGACTCAACACTAGTTGGTGTTTTTGATGCATCTAGTGAGTGTACCACTAGTGAAGAGTCTAGTTGTCAACTTGAGTGTGCTTGTGAATCACTAGTTGAGAGAAATGCCAAGCCACATCATGATGTGAGCTCATCGTTTTGTGAATTTCTCCCTAGTATAGATTTGATAGTTGACAATGATTGTAACCTTTGCTATGACACACCACCAACCTTTGACAAAGGGGAAGATGAGATAGTTGATCATTCCCTTATTGATATGCTTCTATTTGGTGGACCAATGTGTTGTGGTAAAGATGGAATTGACCTTGAGGAGTCCAAATTGCATGAACTGGACAAGGTTGTCGATGATGACTCCTCAAGTGAATCTAGTCTTGATAACTTTTCTATGCTTGATCATGATATTGAGATGCATGCTTATACTAATCCGTTGTTTGAAGGCATCCTCATTAGTGGTAATGACTTTTATCGGACTAGGGTGAATAGTAAGATGGAACCCCCATGGTGTGAAGGATTTGATTCCTTAGGCAACCCATTGTTTCAGAATATGGGTGAGGTCGATGGTTCTTTGAGTGACCCTACTATTGCTTGTTGGGGGTTATGATGAAGAAGAATCCATCATCAATGCCTTCCTTGAGAGCTTGTCTTTTGAGAAGGGTTGCTTAGGTGATGAAATGAGAGGGGAAGAGGAATCCCTTGGTGTGAATAAGTATGCTCTAAAGAAGGGGAGTGGAGTACTTGAAACCCCTTGTAGGTTGAGTTATTTGATTCACTCCACTCCACTTGCTAATCACACCTTGAGGATTGATTTGTGTTTCGATCTTGAGCTTAAGGTTCACGGGAATTTTGATAGCTTGATCTTGCATTTCCCATATCCCCATGGCCTATTTGATCACTATTGTGTTGAGTGCATGTTGATATTTAACAATGTACTTATTGTTCTTTTTGGAGACTTGATATTTGTGCTTATTATTGATGCTTGGTAATAATATCACAAGAGTGTGTTTTCCACACTTCTTGCACTAACCTACTTTCAAAATAGGAAGTTTGCTTGTGTTTTCTTATCGTTGCTTGTAGGTTCTAAGCTCCATGCTAAGCCAAGAAAGACCTTGGAAGAAGCCTATGTCAAAGTGACGATCAAGAAGAACAAAGAAGGAGAGTCTTGGCCACCCTGAGGAGTTGAAGATGCCATGAGAGACCGCGCCTTGATTTCGAGGACGAAATCTTCTCAAGAAGGGGAGGATGATGCAGGGCAACTCGAGCAACCATCTAAAAGCACCATCCAAGGCCAAGGGAGAGCTTATGCATTGGAACGCCATGGAACGAGGAGCATCCGGGACACATTTCAAGGCGTTTCAAGGAGCCGGAGAAGCAGGCGAACCGCCCACTTACTAGGCGGACCGCCTACCCAACTCTCTGAAGTTTTATGGGCGGTCCGCCCCTTTACAGAGGCGGGGCGCCTACTCCCCAGTGAAGGGCAACTAAGCGGGGCGCCTACTACACTAGGCGGGGTGCCTGTTTTGCTGAAGAAATAACGGGACACCTCATTTATTTGTTATGTTTTGACTATTATAGCCCTACGTGGCCTTTGTTATTTAGACCCACTTTGGGGGTACTTAGGGCTTTCATTATGTCTACGTGAAGCCTAAAAATACTTCATTAGCCTTTCATTTTACTTAGTTAGCTATTATGATGAATGATTGAACAAACTTCGAGAGAGAGAGTCTCTTTGAATTGAATGAAAGAACCCTTTGACGGTTTGAGTCTTCTAGGTGAGCTAGTTGATCCCCAAACCCTCCGATCATTCTACTTGCGGGTTCTTTATCGACTCGAGGGTAGTTGCTTAATATAGGCTCTTCTTGACACCGATACAAGGGTATCACGGAACAAGTTCTCCGTGGTTACCTTGTAGGGAGTTCGAGACGCGTCTCTTTCCCCGTATCTTTACTTTTATCGTCTTTTGATTTTGATCCTTATCAATTCTTGACACCTTGGTTATTAGATTTGGGTAGATGATTTATGTCTGATTTATGCTTGCCTATTGAGTGGGATCATACTAGGGGTAGAGCATGTCTACTTAAATCCAACATCAACAAGAATTTAGAGTGTAATTAACTTGACAAATACGGAATGTACATGACCGGCCGAGTGGGAGGAGGGAGATGTTGCCGTGGTATATTTTCCTGTATAATTAGCTAAGAGTTGCAATTTCAGGAAGGGAAAACCAGTGTATGCAATCTATTGGTTGCTGACACCCCAGTTGCCTCACCCTTAGTCTTGTTCACAACTTTTAATCACATGTACACTGTATTGTTATTCGATATAGTACTAATGCCTTTTATGTAGCTTTGACTCAGGTTTCCTTCCAAGTTCATTCTCAATGTACGCCATGTCTCTGTCCTCCGCACTTTTTCTCTATAATAAGCCTGCCATGGCAGATTCTGTTTCTTCCTCTGGAGTGATTCTGGGTTGGCCATTTTTGGTTCTTTCTTTTCTCCCTTGACAATTTACTCACTGGTTAAAAGCTTCAAAACTACATTTCTCACCGGTGGTGTCACTTCTATCTTCCTTATGGTTAGTTTGAATAATAGTAAATCTCTTGCCACATTAAGTTCTCATACTTTTTTCCACAAATATAAATTTGGCGAATCTCATATAAAAGGGAGTACCAACTATTGTATTTCCAATATATGGAGTTATTCATACTTATTATATAAGACGCACAAAGATCATCAATTAAATGTTCATGTTGCTAAAAATCCAATATGCAAGTCCATCTTCCTAATTTGATATTTGAACATTCCATTTAAGCTATTTGGAACTTTTTTTATGCTCCCTTATGACTATAAGTTGTCCTAGGCACTCTCAGTTCTTGTTGACAACTCCTACTAAAAGAGGTGGACATCCTCCGTTATCAACTTCTTGGTGTACAATGTTTTTGGGGGTGGTGAAAGTCATCTCTATGGTACTGAAGGGCCATCTTTTTATTTGAGGAATGGATTTAATAATTTCAACTTGTGTTCTGTCTTTGCTTTAATTGTTGATTGTGGGCAGGGAAATAAATGTGATTTTTGGCAATGGGATGATGATGAGCTGCCTCCTAGAGTTTCAAATCTGATCTACAACTTAAAGAAAGAAAATGATATGTCGAAGAAGAAATTGGCTAACCATGGTATTTCGATGGATGGTGATCATGGAGGGGTTGTGATAGATGGTGGTCATGGAGGGATTATGATGGATGGTTGTCATGGAGGGGTTCAAAAGTTGAATGAGATAGTTTTCAAACAAAAGATGATGATTCTCATGTCGTGGTGTTGCTTTGGTGGATTTGTGCTAGCATAGATGATGTCATGGATGATGAAATAATGTGCTTTAAACTTGTCATTTTGTGTTCATTGTCTATGTTAAGGTTGTGTAAATTAGTGTTGTTAGTTTGTGTTCATTGTTTAGTTCTAGGTTGTCTAGGTTAGTGTTAGTTTGTGTTCATTGTTTAGTTCTAGCACATGTTTGTACCAGTTCATTGTAACTTTGAAGCTCTTCTTAATGATGAAGAAGGTAATTGTTCAAGCTTTAACCATACATTCTTGGTTCAGTTTCTGTTTTTTTTTTCAGTTTTACACCCGTTCAAGTGGTTCATTTATACCATGTGCTATGCGGAAGGGGTATAAATGCCCTTATTTATACACTAACCTGCACTCAAACAAACAAGGAAAATGAACTGGGCTCATGTATTCAATAACCAGCATTTATAGCAAGCCAAATAAACCTGTACAAACTGGTACAAAAGACTAACCAAGAGTTAATTAAGCAAGCCAAAAACATCCATCATAGCAGTTGAGTTTAAAACCATATCATCCATTACACTTAACCATCAGGTGCTTAACCAACAAAAATATCCATAACCTAGAAACTATATCAACCACCGGATGGTTAAATCAAAATATCAACACAAAATAAACTACCATCAGTCATAACTGTATCAGAATTATACAACATCAAAGTCATTGAAAGTCACTATCACGATCGGTTGTTGCCCTTAAAGCCATCTTTTTCTTCCTAACTTCCTCCAGAATATGTTTTCTTGTCATAGCAGCTTTGCCCCTCCATCTAGTCTTGGTTGGTGAGTAAGGCAGATTGGTTGGGACTGAGGTACCAGTGTGATCACCAGTGAACTGAATCTTCCTTGTTCCTGTTGGCTGCCTATTAGGAGGCCTCATCTCCATCCTAGCCTGTGTCTCTGAAACCACCATTGGCCTAAGCTCAGGGTCATCATCTGTACCAACATCAGGTCCATAAGGAGTAAAGCTGGACTGTTGTGTTCCAGCTTGGATTCAACCCAACCATCATTCTGAAAAAAGTGTCATCATCTGTCTCTACTTCCTAGGTTTGTTCAATCCAACTGGGAGATGCCCTTGCATAACTGGTGGATGCACTAGTTTGGCTACTGGATGCCTTTGCCCTCTTCCTTGCTTGGTCAGCCTTGATAGAAGAATTGTCCTAAAAATGATAAAAGTATTAGTTAATTTAAGTCTATGTACTAGTTTAACAATAAACATAATAGACAAATATACCTTGTAACAGGCCCTAGCATTGTGGTTTGCTTTACCACACTTGCTACATGTAACTTGCCCCCCTCCTTGAAACACTCCAAGCTTCCTTTCTTAGACTTGGTTTATCAGGTTGTTTGTTTCTTTTCACTTTAGGTCTTCCTACCTGTTGGAAGTCATCAGGAGGCTCCATGGCATAAGCAGCTTCTATCTTCCAGAAAGTCTCACCCCTAACAAGTTGGATCTTGTGCTTATATGTTCGCAAGTAAGCTTCCCTGCTATAATACCAATGAATTTCAGAGGTAGGGTCAACTTTCTTGTGCATCAATGCCTTTATTGCATAAGGGCAAGGAATACCACAGAGATCCCAAATTCTGCATGTGCACCTCTTTGTTGCTAGGTTGACAGTGTGTCTATCCTGTCCATCTGTAACCTCATATCCAACATCTCCATTGTAATCAACCCTACAACTTTGAGCTATGTTCCTATAGTCTCCATACAGTTTCATGCAAGCTGTACTAAAGTTATCCTTCCACAACCTAGCCTTGTCTTCATTATCCCTCAACAGCCCCATCACCTTTATTCTGATATCCTCTAACATATTTACTATTGGCTTTCCTCTAGCTTCCACAATCCAAGCATTAAATGATTCTGTGAAGTTGTTGTCTACCATCATGTTCTTGCACTGTGTGTTAAAGTAGGCCCTGCACCAAGCCTTTAGAGGGTACTTGGCTAAATCCTTGGCTGCTGCCTCTCATAGTGAACCCAATTTCCTTAGCTGGTCTTTAAATTCTTCATCAAAAGAGCTCCATGCACACCACCACATATACATATGCATAGTACCACTTCTCCATTTTTTGGTCAAGTTAGATTCAATATGCCTCATGTAGTATCTGTGGTGAGCCTCTGGAAGAACTCTGCTAACAGCCTCCAATATTCCCTACCAGTATAAACACAAAACAAATTGTAAGAAACTAATATAAATTAGTGAAATAGAAATAAAAAATAAACAGAAACGATTACCTTTTGCATGTCTGGTATGAAAGTCACATGAGCACCATCTTTAAGGTCTAGGGAACCCTTCAACAGCTCCACAAACCAACTCCATATTCTGATTGTTTCTTTATCCACCATTGCCCAAGCAAGTGGATAAAACTGGTTCATGGAATCTTGTCCTAAAGCCACCAGCAAGCAGCCCTTGATTCTTCCTTTTAGAAATCTGCCATCCAATCTAATGAATGGTCTCAAACCTGCTTTAAACCCTTGCTTCAAAGCATTCAAAAATGTACAGCCTCAAAAATTTCCTTTTGCCTTGTTCAAGTGCATCCTTTGATAAGTTAATCACCACATCACTCCCAGAGTTAGAATGTTTAATCTCTTGTCCATATGTTTCAAGCTTGTTAAACTATTCTATGAAACTGCCCTCAAGTTTTACCAAGATATTAGTCTTAGCCCTTTTCAGTTTTGATCTGGACATATTAGCTTTGGAATCATGTTCAAGTTGTGCTCTCATCTCCTTTATCACATACTTAGGATTACCTTGGAGCTTTTTCTTGAAAAATTGGGACAGTGTAGCAACATCAGCCTTCAGATTATCAAACATTCATCACAGCTGTGTTTAATTTTCAAAGTTTTAATCTTGAACCCTTCAGAATTCCCATCCCTTGAAATGAGACATACAAAAGGACATCCATCCACACAGCCATACATGCTTCTATTCTTATCACTTTTGAGAACAATCAAGGCTCTTTTGTTAGCTATGGCATAGAAGTTCACAAATTGCCTAGCTTCATTCATGTCCTTGAAAGTCTGACCTAGCTGCAACTCCTTAAATTGCTCTAACCTATCTTCAACTACCCTCCTCCTCTCCTTATCAAATTTCTCAAGTTGAACAGAATTATACTCACGAGTATCAGAATCATTACCTTATTCAGCATCAGAACCAGGAGTATGTTCACAATCAGTTCCCACATCAATATCAACATAATATGATTCAGTGTGGTGTGTGATATTTTGAGCAAAAACCCTCAACCCATGCTGATCAACAACAAAGAAATTAAGCACCTTGAATTTCTTCGAAACTAGGAACAACAGAGTCCTAATACCATTATCTCCATCTACCAAATAATATTGAGCAGAAGGTCCAGTTACCAGAAGTTGTTTAACTTCGGCAAACTCTAAATTAGAAGTAAATTCCTCACAAATAACTTCATAATAAACTAATTTTGTATCATAATCAGACCACGTGTGCACCAATCTCTTATTATATAGCAGGTGTGGTGAAATTACCCACGAGCCCCCATAATTGAACACTATGTCTATTTCACCTAGCATCTTTATCACATGCAACAAAAGAAAATAATAGGGTCAGACAAAGAGGACCACCATTTTAAGCAAATAGAAAATGAAACCCTAGATTTATTCAAGTATCCGACACAACCATAAAACAAATCGGGACCACCAATAACCCACAAAATACCCGACAAAACCGTAAAAGAACACAAATTTAAACTTAAAGAATGATTTTAATCTCCATTAAACAAACTAAAGTTACTTCACTAACAAACCTAAAATTCAACCCTAACCCCAACAAACAACATGATCACAAACTGATTATAACACATAAAAAGGTAGAAGTACTCACCTTGAAAGAATTACACAAAACCCTAGCAGCAGATCATCCTTTATCAAAGTGGCGGTGGCTTATCGAAGAGCCTAATGATATTTAGGGGGTAAAATGAGGGGTTGGGGTAATTAAGGCTTATTTTATATGAGGGAAGGTAAAAAGGTCGGGTAGGTTTTTAGGTTTTACGGGTTAAATTAACGAATCATTGGTTAAATTAAATGGGGTGTCCGGTTAAGGTTAATAACCCCACGTGGCATGGTTTTACACTTAATTATACACAATTAAACCTAAGCCTCCCTCCGTCTGTGATGAAGGGCAATATTGGGCCAAAGCATAAACGGCAAGGGCACACATAGACTGAACTTTAACGGAGGGTGTCCGTGTCCTATTTCGCAAACCACAGGGGCAAATTTGGCCCTTTTCCGATTAAGATATCAAATGTTACATTTCTGCTTGAAGAGTTCTATTGTGCCGCTCTAGATATGACATAAAGGAAAAGATAACCTGAGTTGAATAAGGTTAAGTAACATAAGCAATAAGTAACTTAAAGTTAAACTGAAGTTAATATGTCAAAATTCTTGATTGAGCTTAACCTGGGTCCTTTATAGTAGTTCATCTGGAAAGATATATTGGATTAACATGCCCTACCAGAATCCTTTGAGAAAAAAGTAAAGTTATATTTGGCATCTTCGGATATCTTTTCTGTGATGGTATACCAAAATTTCATCTGTGAGGGGTTTGTGCGTCTGTTCAAGTTGTCTAGACAACTCATCTATTATAGTTTGAATTTTGGCATTGTTCTTGATATCTGATGGTTTAGCTTCTTTGACATGAAATAATAATTTGCCTTTAAGATGCTAGTGCCATTGCTAAACCTGATTGTTTCATGATATGGCTCCTTGGTCATAGTCATTTTTGTAGCCGTGAACATGAAGCTATCTCTTACTACATCTGAGATTAGAAGTTGTATATGAACTGTAGAGAATCTGATTGCAATTCATTGTTTGCTGCCTTTTCACATTTATATACCTAATGTATCCATTTATCTGTGTTGCTGCTTCTGCTGTGATTGAGAGCTTTCCGTATTTGTTTTAGGGATAAGTATAATCGCAATGATACATCCGTTCTAGTCATGGTAAATTTCCTGTCCAAAGAGTAATTGGCAGGCTACAATAACAGTGCCTATAGTTATCACTTGCTATGCTTGTGCAGAGAGCAAAGTTTCTCAGACCTGTAGCTCTGAGTTAGATTCTTTGTGCCTCCCATGCTCGAACATTTTCACTTATTAATGGTTATTCAGCTTCTATTGATATTTACAAGAATTTGGACTCACATGATTATGCTTGAACAGGTGAGGATCAGCACATTGGATGAATAGTTTTTTTTTTTTTTTTTTGATAGGTAATGATAAGAATTTTTATAAATGAAGTAAAGGCACAAAGATAGTGCATTCATAATTTATAAAATACTCAAAGCCTCCACCAAATCTAACAAAGAGTCTACATCATTAGCAAAGGTCATGTTGCACCAAAAACCTAGCAAAGAAATACATCTAGTCTTAAGGCTATGTATGTTACTATGTTTGCCTTCAAAAATTCTATTGTTCCTTTCCGTCCAAATCGTCCACCATATGACCAAAGGTATAGTGTTCCAAAGCTTATGAACCTTCTTGTTCAGACCATCTCTTCTCCAACTGTGCAAAAAATCAAGAATGGAGAGAGGCATTGTCCAAGACAATCCCAAAATGGCAAAAAAACATTCTCCAAATCTGATATGAGAATTTACAATGCAAGAAAAGGTGACGAATATCTTCAGGGCTCTCCTCGCAAAGTGGGCATCTGCTGCAAAGATGCATTCCTCTTCTCTGAAGGTTTGATTGAGTGAGGCATGCTTCCTTAGCCAATAGCCAAGAGAAACAAGAAACTTTTAGGGGAGCTTTGTTATACCAAATCTTCCTGCAGGGCCATGAGATAGTGTTGCAAGAGGTCAATAACTTGTAGAAAGATTTTACAGAGAAAATTCCACTGGAGTTGTGCTTCCACTTGATAGAATCGTCCTTTTGATGGTCCAAGACAATAATACTAAGAGAATGCAACAGAGAGCAAGATGGTTCAATTTCCCAATCATTTAAGTTTCTTCTAAGAAATAAATTCCATCCCTGAGCACTAAAAAAATCAGCTATTAGGGCATTATGAAGTGAGGAGATACTGTGAATGTTCGGGAAAAGGTCTTTCAAAGGAGTGTGACCCATCCACGCATCTTCCCAGAACGTGATCTTTCTACCGCACCCAACTTGGAAAACTACATTTGTTACAAATTTGCTCCAATATGATTGTATGTGTTTCCAAACACCAAACCCATGAGGGGCATCCGAGGCTTTGGTGTGCCAATGACTATCCAGAGAGTACTTGTCAACTAAAAGTCTTCTCTAGAGAGCATTTTCTTTCTTGCGGAACCTCCAATGCCATTTTGTCAGAAGACTTTCATTGTGACACTTAAGATTTTTATGCCAAGCCCTCCACATCTTTTATCCATGATGACAGTTTTCCAATTCACAAGACAAAAGGATTTTGATTGTCTATTTCCATTCCAAAGAAACTCTCTTCTCAGTTTATCCATTCGCTTTAGGACTGAAGTTGGGGCAGGAAACAAAGACATGGTGTAAGTTGGAAGAGCATCAAGGACACTATTTATTAGAGTAACTCTTCCTCCCAATGAGAGGTATTGTCGCTTCTAATTAGACAGCTTTTTCTCCATCCTTTCCAAGACCTCATTCCAAATAGCAATAGATTTTTGCTTTTCCCCCAATGGAAGTCCCAAATATTTTGTGGGAAAAGAGCTAATGTCGCACTGTAAGATGCTAGCAAGTCTGTGAATGTTAGGAAAATTGTTGACAGGGAAGATGGAACCTTTTGCAAAATTTATGTGAAGACCCGAGACAGCCTAAAAAACTGTTAGGATCAACTTTAAAAATACTAATTGATGTTCCTCCGCTTCACAGAAAACCAAGGTGTCATCTGCATATAGAATATGAGAAATGCACAAGCCTTCTGAGCCCCTTGGACTTGCATAAAAACCTGCAATCCAATTTTCCTGAACAGCACTATAGAGCATCTTGCTGAGCCCCTCCACAACAAGAATAAAGAGGAAAGGAGAGAGGGGATCTCCTTGCCTCAGGCCTCTTTGAGAAGAAAAGAACCCATGAGGTGTGCCATTACTAAGAACAGAGAACTTCACTGAAGAGATACAAAAGCTAATCCAATTTATCCACTTTTGACTAAAGCCTATTTGTCTCAATAAATCCAACAGGAACCTCCAATTGACATGGTCAAAAGCCTTCTCAATGTCTAATTTGCAAATAACTCCGGGAACTTTAGATTTAATCCTGGAATCCAAACATTCATTAGCGATCAAAGCGGGATCTGTAATGTTTCTGTCACTAAGAAAATCCATCTGTGAAGTGTTGACCAGTTTGTGAAGCACCGACATAAGTCTATCTACAAGAGCTTTGGCAATGATTTTGTAGAAACTTGAATATCTGCTTGTTACTTTTTGATCTTTAGAACTTATTGACTATGATGACTAGTTAAATCTGATGCATGAGTTAATTGATTCCAGAAGATAATTTGTATTCTATTAGCTCTGCCTTAAGATATTTACTTATTGGTTCAAATTGACCTTATAATTGCTTCTTGAACTCTTTTTTGTAGAGAGTAATTTAGCCAGTAAATTAGCAAATAATGGATAACCAAGCATATGAAATTATTTCTCTTTTGGAATCTGGTTTTTGGGGCCAAAGATGGTTTTTGGGGCCAAAGATGTGCTTATCAGGCATAGGGATGAAAGTAATACCCGATTTAATGATTTGAACATAGACAGACTTATTTAAGGAATAAAAAGGTGTTCAGGTCGAGATATGAGAGGTTGATTTGCTGTTAATCACTGGGTTCTCCTTATGCAGGGAAAATAAGGAAGCGATAAAGTAAAGATAAAAAGCGAGACGTGGCTCGAACGAATAACCCAAGTAGCACTGAAAAACTAGTTTCGATACACCCCGGTAGATTGTCAAGGAACGCCTACACTAGGCAACTACCCTCGAGTTACACCCGGAACCCGCAAGTAGAATGATTGAGGAGGGGTTGATGTTCATTCTAGATCCGCTAGAAGAAGTCAAGTTCCAAAAATAAGGTTCATTCATTCTCAAAGAGCAATGCTCAAGTTCATCATTCATCAATCATAAGCTCAGAAATCAAAATAGGCTAAGCTTGGCTATTTATAAGGTTTCTCAAGCTTGCATAATGACTAAAATACCCTTACTAATAAGGTTCATCAAATAGGCCACGTAGGGCAAAACAGTAAAAGCAACATAAGTTCAGCATCTAGGAGGGGCGCCTAGACTACGCCTGGGCGCCTGAACTGGGCTTGAGCTAGGCTGGGCGCCTGGACTGTGCTTTGGCTAGGCTGGGCGCCTGGGCTAGGTGGGGCGCCTGGACTGTGCTTGAGCTAGGCAGGGCGCCTGGAGCTAGGCCTGTGACATTTTGGCATCCTTAGGCAGTGTGTCATCCAGGCGGGGCGCCTGACTGTACTGGGCCTCCCTCCTCCTCCTTAGGCGTGGAGCCTAAAGCTGTGATCATCCGGAACGTCTTCCAATTGCTTCCTTCTTTAAGTCCTCTCCTCACCATGTGTAAATGCACCTCTTGAACCTCCTTGACTTGGCTCCGAGTGAATGGCCTCCTCATGACGGATTGCCCGGCATCATCCTCCCCTTCTTGGGAAGATTTCTTCCTCGAAATCGCAATGTCCTCACCCTCGGGTCTATCATCTCCTACATCAAGAGGAGTCAAGTTAGAAACATTAAAAGTGTTTGACACATTATACTCACTTGGCAAGTCAACCACATAAGCATTGTTGTTGATCTTTGAAAGCACTTGGAAGGGTCCATCTCCTCGATGTGTCAACTTCACTTTCCTAAGGTTTGGAAACCTTTCTTTGCGGAAGTGCACCCACACAGAGTTACCCTTCTTGAGTTCTACCTTCTCGCGTCCCTTGTTTTTCTTGGAGGCCACATTTCCGTAAGCTTCCTCCAAGTTTTTCTTCGCCTTAGCATGGAGTTCAACCAAGGCCTTGGCTCGGGCTTTACCTTTAAAATTAACAACCATTCGGGGTTAGATAAAGGGGAATCAAGGGGTTAAAACCATAAACACACTCGAATGGGGTCAAGCCAATCATTCTATGCAAAGTGCGATTATATGCGAACTCCATAAGAGGTAGCTTATCAATCCAAGTCTCACCCTTACCTCGGGTCATAGCTCTAAGAAGAGCCCCTAAAGTTTGGTTCACCACCTCGGTTTGTCCATCGGTTTGAGGGTGGTGGGATGTAGAGAACAATAGCTTGGTGCCAAGGGCACCCCACAAGCTCCTCCAAAAATGGCTAAGGAACTTAGTGTCCCTATCACTTACAATGGTTTGAGGCACACCATGCAACTTTAACACATTGTCAATGAACAAAGAAGCAACATGTTGTGCATCATTAGTCTTTTTGCACTGAATGAAGTGAGCCATCTTGGAGAACCTATCCACGACAACATAAATGCTATCATGTCCCCCCCAGTCCGTGGTAATCCCATAACAAAATCCATAGAAATATCCATCCACGGGCTAGTAGGTACGGGGAGAGGGGTATACAAACCATGGGGGTTCGATTTGGACTTAGCATACTTGCACTCAAGGCAAGAATTGCAAAGTCTCTCAACTTGCAACCCCATTTTTGGCCAATGGAATTGTTCCATGAGAATGGCCAAGGTTTTATCCCTACAAAAGTGACTCATGAGTCCTCCACAATGTGCTTCTTGTACAAGCAATTCTCTACATGAGGACTCGGGTATGCACACTCTACCATTTTTAAAGATATAGCCATTTACCCATTGGTATTTCTCAACTCTTTCTCCTTTCTCAAGAGCTTCGTGGATGCTTTTTAGATTAGGGTCATAAGCATACATCAAAACCCATTAGCTTGGAGGCAAGAGTGGTGGCAAGAGAAAACTTCCTAGAAAGTGCATCTGCCACAACATTGTCTTTCCCTTTCTTGTATTAAATGACATAGGGAAACGACTCAATGAACTCTACCCATTTGGCATGCCTCTTGTTCAATTGCTCTTTGCCCCTAAGATGTTTGAGTGACTCATGATCACTCTTAATCACGAATTCCCTAGGCCAAAGATAATGTTGCCAATGAGCAAGAGCTCTCACTAGGGCATACATCTCCTTGTCATACGTAGAGTAGTTCAAGGAGGCACCTTTCAATTTCTCACTAAAGTAGGCTATGGGTTTTCCATCTTGCATTAGAACACCACCAATTCCCACCCCCGAGGCATCACATTCAACCTCAAATGCCTTTCCGAAGTCGGGCAATTGCAATAGAGGGGCTGTACTCAACCTGCTTTTCAATTCTTGGAAGGCCTTCTCTTGAGGCTCTCCCCACACAAAAGGTTTGTCTTTCTTCACCAATTCGGTGAGTGGAGCGGCAATGGAGCTAAAGTATTTTACAAATCGTCTATAAAAACTAGCAAGACCATGAAAGCTCCTTACTTGAGTCACGGTAGTAGTAGGCCAATCACGAATGGCCTCTACCTTAGACTCATCCACCTCCACTCCTTGGGCACTCACAACAGACCCAAGGAAGACTACCTTTTCAACACCAAAGGAACATTTCTTGAAATTAGCATAAGGCTTTTCGGCTCTCAACACTTCAAGCACTTGCCTTAATTGATCAACATGGTTGTCTAATGACTTGCTATAAATCAAAATATCATCAAAGTAGACAACCACGAATTTGTTGACAAACAGTTTCAAAACATGGTTCATTAGCCTCATAAAAGTACTAGGTGCGTTAGAGAGGCCAAAGGGCATCACCAACCATTCATATAGACCAAACTTGGTCTTGAATGCGGTTTTCCATTCATCCTCGGGTTTCATCCGGATTTGATGGTAACCGGACCTAAGGTATATTTTGGTAAAGACACTTGAACCACTCAATTCATCAAGCATGTCATCAAGCCTAGGAATGGGATGACGATACTTTACCGTTATCTTGTTTACGGCCCGACAATCGACGCACATTCTCCATGTCCCATCCTTCTTTGGTACAAGCATGACCGGTACGGCGCATGGACTCAAGCATTCACGGACCAAGCCTTTAGTGAGCAAGTCATCCACTTGCTTTTGCAATTCTCTTGTGTCCTCCGGGTTGCTCCTATAAGCCGGTTTGTTTGGGATTTGAGACCCCGGGATAAAATCAATTTGATGCTCAATCCCCCTCAGTGGAGGAAGACCACTCGGCATCTCTTCCGGGAACATGTCTTCAAATATCTTCAAAATATTCTCAATTGCACTAGGTAAAGGGTTAGTGAAATAATCAAGATCGGAGGTAAGAATCATACCTTTGTGCACTAGGCAAATGAGTAGTTTATTGCCATCATTTCCTTTCAAAAGTTCACCCGGTTTCATCATGGCACATATGCTACCGGTAGAAGATGGTGGAGTCACCACCAAGCTCTCGGCCAAAGGACTAGTCTCAACAACCGACTTAGTCTTTGCCGCCTCTCTTAACTCCGTCATACGCTTGTAATCATCACTTACTTGCTTGGGAGTTGAGGGTTTAAGCACAAACTTCTTTCCATCATGCTTGATCGTGTAGGTGTTAGCACGGCCATCATGAACCACATGTCTATCAAATTGCCATGGACTTCCAAATAGAAGGTGATATGCTTGCATAGGCACCACATCAAACATGTGTTCATCCACATAGTTCCCTATCTTGAACTTAATCATGACTTGCTTTACCACCTTCAATTCACCACACTCGCTAAGCCATTGCAAACGATAAGGATTGGGGTGTTTCAAGGTAGGTATCTTCAATTGGGAAACTAGTGTTTGGCTAATGACATTGGCACAACTTCCCGAGTCGATAATCATTGAACAAACAATACCCATGACTCGGCATCTAGCATGGAAGAGATTTTCCCTTTGCAAAGTCTCACTATCCTCCACAAACATGGCACCTAAACTCCTCCACACAACAAGGAAGGCATGAGGATCATCATCCTCAATTGCATCCTCCTCCACATCAACCTCCTCATCACACTCTACTCCACCATCCTCGGGTTCACTATCTTGTTCATACACCAATTCACCCATCACAATCATAGTTTTCCGGGTAGGGCAATCTTTGGCAATATGTCCATAACCTTTACATTTATAGCATTGAGTAGAAGTAGAAGTAGAAGTAGGATTGCTCAAGTGAGTTTTAGAGTTACCTCCTACATGTGGTGTAGACTTCTCATAAGGCTTCTTCACTTTTTTGCTAGCAATTGCACTACTTGTATTTGGGAACCTTGCATTTGGTGTAGGAGTCTTCCACTCTTTTGGCTTACTCATGGGAGTAGCAGTGCTACTCTTGTAGCGAGCAGATTTCACATCCTTGAGCCATTTTTCGGCTTCAACCGCATCTTTGCATAGCTCATAGTGGTCTTCATACTTGTGAAACTTCAATTGTGAAGCTATGTCTCGGTTCAAACCACTTCGAAATCGAATCATGGTCGGTTCATTGTCTTCCTCATCCAAGTTTAGGGACATCCGGATTTGCTCAAATTCATTGAAGTACTCCCCAACCGTTTTTTAACCTTGCTTCAACTCATAGAGACGTTTGTATTGGTCTACACGGTATTGGTGAGTCAACTACTTCTCATCCATCACACGAATCAATTCACCCCAAGTAACATTGATAGCCATACCCGTCCTCCTTCTATTCCTCTTGATCGACTTCCACCAAGTGGAAGTAAAGGACTCAAAGGAAGATATTGCATACTTGGCCTTCTTCTCCTCGGGCATATCATTGGTGTCAAATATTCGCTCCATGGACAACTTCCAATCAATGTACTCCACCGGGTCACTACTTCCTTTGAAAGAAGGAATAGTGAGCTTCACACTATTAAGATTGTTGTTATCACGACCCCCTTGGTAAGGCTCCGGTTGGCCTCCAAAGTTGTCTCCATAACCACCATAATCCCTCCTAGTATTCCCTCCAACATACCCCATGGGTGGCCCTCGACCTCGGCCTCTACCCCTATCCACATTACGTCCCCATTCATGGCTCTCCCATTTGGATTAGAAGCTCCATAGTCAATACCACCATACTCTTCCTCCTCCTCTTCTTGAGCTTCATCAACTTGCTCAAGAGGTTGAACATTTCGAATAGGTCCGGGAAGTGGAACACTTCTTTGGGGATTGCCCATTAGTTGGGGAATGCCTATTCGTTGGAGATTTTCCAACACTTGTTCATTTCTACCACGGTCTTCCTTTACCCGTTGTTGTTGCCTAAGCAACTCAACAACTTGTTCCGGGGTAAAG
Organism: Petunia x hybrida; assembly: GCA_037355625.1. Lineage (NCBI taxonomy): Eukaryota > Viridiplantae > Streptophyta > Magnoliopsida > Solanales > Solanaceae > Petunia > Petunia x hybrida. Next base: position 1,993,546 of record JBBBVM010000049.1, on the reverse strand, counting down.
GTTGAACTACTTATGCCTTCAATGGCTTCAACTTGGACACTCGGGGCCCCTTTCTCAACTTGGACACTCGGGGTCCCTTTCTCCGCTTGGACACTTGAGGTCTCTTGCTCAACTAGGGTACTTGATGTCACCCTTTCAAGATTTTCAATCCTTAGGTTCATACTATCCAATTTGGCAAGGATAGTAGCAAAGCCATTCTTTGTGAAATCATCACCTTCATTGGACATCGTACCTACAAATGAGCAAACGTTAGTGAAATAACCTCATTCACACCCTCACTAGTGTTTCACTCGGTTCACTCGTTTAGTGGTGGTGGATATTTCACTCGAACTTGAATCTAGAAGCTTCACGTAGATGAATAACAATCCCTCAACTCAATCAAACTATCCACGAGTCAAGTATACTCCGGGGTGAGTGGAGTTTATGTGACTCTATTGGACGATAAGCACTTTAAAGTAAGGACTTGAGTTAAAAGATTCTACGAGTCTTCTTGGAGTTCTACTCTCCAACTAAGGCACGAAATACCTAAAAGCTTCAAGGGATAGTACCAATTAAGTAGAAAGGTTACTCAAAGTAGTACTAGCTAGATGTTATGCAAGCAAACAAACAGGAAAACTTAGGAAAAACTACCCCAAACAACACCCTACAGGTGCAGGCGGGCACCTAGGCTAGGAGGCGGATGTCTGGGGTTCTTCAGCAAGCTAGGTAGGTGGGGTGCCTGTTCACTTTGCACTGCCAAGTTAGGCGGGGCGCCTGGCCCTGGAGCAGTTCCAAATCGTTCCAAACTTGCTCCACTCCGAGTTTCAATCCAAAAATCTGATGTTTTAAATTTGTTTTCACAATCCAATGATACCCAAAGTTGCCTTTGTTCTTTCTAACAAACCCCAATCAAATTAACAACCAAACAATCAATCAATTCAAGATTCAAAACCAAGAAACTCAAGAACAAGGGGGTTTTTCAAAGGGGGTTCAAAATGGATTGTGATTCTTCAATTGTGGTGTTATACAACTTCAAATCCCACAAAATTGGTACCAAATCATTTTTTTTTCCAATCAAGATCAATCCCCAATATCAAGTTCTCACCTCCACCCACGACCGGTAGGTCCCGGGTTCGAGTCACGCTGGAGGGGAAGTGTGGAAACACTATAGATCCTCTAAAAATGGGTGGGAAAAAAAATCAAGTTCTCAATCAAACACCCATTCAACCCAAGAATCAAGCCAAAATCATCAAGAACAAGGTTTATCAAGCGTTTAAGAAAATTTTGGGGTTTCAAATCTTCAATTTTGTAATATCAATCCAAACCACGAGATTTAGGTACCAAAAAAATGGGTTTTCAACAAGGATCAACCTCCGATAACACCCATAACATGAATCAAACACACCAACAAGATACACCAAATTTTTGGATTTTTAACTTTTTCAATTTTTTTGTATTTTCTTCTTTCTAATAACTTCAAACACAAGAAACTAAAAGAAACTAATGTAGGCACGAAGAATCAAGGGTCAGGGGTTGTAGAAACAAAACTCGAGCCTTGCTATGATACCAAACTGATGCAGGGCAAATAAGGAAGCGATAAAGTAAAGATAAAAAGCGAGACGTGGCTCGAACGAATAACCCAAGTAGCACCGAGGAACTAGTTTCGATACACTCCGGGAGATTGTCAAGGAACACCTACAGTAGACAACTATCCTCGAGTTATACCCGGAACCCGCAAGTAGAATGATCAGGGAGGGGTTGATGTTCTTTCTAGATCTGCTAGAAGAAGTCAAGTCCCAAAAACAAGGTTCATTCATTCTCAAAGAGCAATGCTCAAGTTCATCATTCATCAATCATAAGCTCAGTAATCAAAATAGGCTAAGCTTGGCTATTTATAGGGTTTCTCAAGCTTGCACAATGACTAAAATACCCTTACTAATAAGGTTCATCAGATAGGCCACGTAGGGCAAAACAGTAAAAGCAATATAAGTTCAACATCTAGGAGGGGCGCCTGGACTAGGCCTGGGCGCCTGGACTAGGCCTGGGCGCCTGAACTAGGCTTGAGCTAGGCTGGGCGCCTGGACTGTGTTTTGGCTAGGCTGGGCGCCTGGGCTAGGCGGGGCGCCTGGACTGTGCTTGAGCTAGGCGGGCGCCTGGAGCTAGGCGGGGCGCCTGACTGTACTGGGCCTCCCTCCTCCTCCTTAGGCGTGGAGCCTAAAGCTGAGATCATTCGGAACGTCTTCCAATTGCTTCCTTCTTCGAGTCCTCTCCTCACCAAGTGTAAATGCACCTCTTGGACCTCCTTGACTTGGCTCCGAGTGAATGGCCTCCTCATGACGGATTTTCCGGCATCATCTCCACTAATCTGGTCTTCAAATAGATGGACTTCAATAGGAGCATTTGTCAAATGAGTGAAAATTTCGGAACATCTTTTTTTATACCAATCTATAGCTACAATTATGTTCTTGTTTTGTCATATACTCTGCTCTTGATAGATGTCTTGCATTTTTGGCGCTTTATTTATCAGAACGCTTCATGCTGCATCTTTTTCGTGTTCTAAAAGGCTCCCATTCAGTATTCATTTGTCCCTGTACATTTTAAACCATCCCATGTGATTCAGGTTCTGTCCTTTGCGTTGGAAGTGAGTGGCATCGCTTTCCTTCTTCGTTCTTCATTCCTGATTGTATGGGCCAAGTTCGATGGTTGGATGATGGATTCAGGGGCCTTCTTCCAATTCTGTTCAATTCTAGGTTGCGTGGAACTTACGCAGCACCATCTTACTTCAATGACAAGAACAAGGCATCAGAGGAGCAATATATAAGCAGGCTTTTCCTGTTATGCTTAACCAGCAACAGTGTTGATTACCTTTACATTTGGCATAATAGAAATTCTGTATTTATGCTATGTTAGTGTGCGTTAATATACAGACTGTTGGATGACAGTATGACACTCATCTTTGTTTGTAAATACAGCTTATGGATCCTGAACAGTGCACTTTCCTAATAGAGCTGCAGCTTCAACGGCCTTATCCTACCCGAGGAAGTGACCTATCTAAATGGGAGGTACTGTCTCATCCTTGTTAGCTCTTTCCTTTTCTTTCCATGTTGCGTGTTATTGATTTAGTGAGAGTTTTGCCTTCAGATTGTTGAGCACTTCCGTATCTGGAGGGAGAACTATCTATCTCCTCCAATGTATCGGTCATTCTTTATCCCATATCGCTGGTAGCAGAAGAATGTCTTTGGCCAGTACAGATTACTTAGGAGAATAAATAAGTGATTGCAGATGTACAAAAAGCTGAATTTCCTGTAGTCCAGCAACGATGTCACCTGAGTTATAGATAGATGATAATGTTGACTAGTTCCCTTTTTTGGTTGTCTGATACCAGCTACACTTGTAGCAGTTGATTTTGGTAATTGGATCAAATCTTCCATCATTTCCGAAGTAAGATTTTGTACTTTAATTTATTCCTCAGTGTAGATCAGGCAGATGGATGTTTAAATTTTAATTTGGAAGCAAAATGTCGAAGTCTGTTTATTGGCAGCATTTGCCAACTCTTGCTTGGTTCAATCTGAGTATCTGACTGAGCATTTTGTTCCCTGCTAAATTGGTAAACTTGGAAATTCTTGAAAGCTTTACAGAGATTTAAACATTTACCGGGTAGTTGGAAATGGAGTTGTAGAATGTAGATGCTGGACCCTCACTAGCTAGTAATGGTAATTTTACTCCATGAAAGTATAACTTCACTGAGTTTGACTTACAAGCTGCTTAAAATAAGCTCACCCAAGCGGGCTTTTAATCACTTCAAGGAGGATTTTCTTTGTTTCCTTGTTCAACGGGTTTGTTGGGTTTAGGGAGGGGTTGGCAGTTGAGGGGAGTGAATTCTTTATCAACTGACATCTTTTATAGGACTTCACTATGACTTGAATTATTCACTGTTTTTCTCCCCTCCTTAATCACATCAGTTTCAACATGTTGCTAACCATTAGCTTTAGTTACGCGGAAGCATTCATCCCTCAACTCTTGATTATGAAAAAAAAAAAAAAAAAAAAAAACTTTATGCAACACAATGGAGATCAACTAGTAAGTTCTGCAGGCAACAGACATTTTTCTCAAAATTTTTAAACCAAACAATAAAGATTGCAAGGGAGCATCAGAACAGCACCAGAATCTTAATGATATCACTGTCCAACTAACAGAAATCCATCAACCACGCAGTTCTTATGGTCAAGCAAATGCTGATAAATTAGTGGTAGCAAATGATCAGCCAAATACACAATAACTTGCGGAATAAAAAGCCAGTAAACTTAAAATTGTAATTAACTCATCACCTACAGCATGATTATCACAAAAATTAGACTACTGATAAGTCGTGTTGAGTCTGTTGACCAAGACCTCTTTGTTTCGTTTGAAATTTGACCCCTACCAAGTGTAGTTCTTGAGAAGGAAGTCATTGAGATAATAGTCACCCAACGATGGCTAAAAATGAAAATCCATCTACAAACTACTCAATTTCGAACTGAATGGAACCAAAGCTATCACTGCTGTTAGAACCACCTAAAACCTCTTCGCCGTCTGCAACATCTGCTGTTGTGTACTCTCTTCCTTGGCATGATGATATTGAGCTCCCTTGGCCAAATTTAGTGTCTACTTAACTTAGTTTCTATGTTGGTCCAAAGTGTTCTTAGTATTGTTGAACGCTATTTTGTTATAAGCTGAAAAAGAGAGCCAGCCGCGAAAAGAGTAGCCTATTAGGTAGGAGAGCACAATCAACCTACTACCCACTGCTGCTATTCTTTACAATCAATGAGGGACAATTAGTTAACAAAATACTCTTCAAATATCCTTTTATTCATTTGAGATGCAAGAAAATCATTTAAAAAAAGAACGATTCTTTCTAAATTTGTGAACAAATTTACAAATTTTACCTTTAATGAGATAATTTATAGCCACACAAATATTTATAGCTTATTTTAGACCACAAGTTTTAAAAATCTTAATTTCTTTATTAAACTTCGTGCAAAATCAGATATTGTTCACATAAATCTTTAAGTATAAGACTACATGTCAAATATCGTCAATCCGGCAAGTTTATGCTTTCACACTAAAAGTGCAAAGTAAATACATTGTGAGTTGAGTTATTTGAGAGAACAATAAAGTGTTAACTGTTAAAAAGAAAGATAATGGCATTAGTGCAGTTTTTAACTTTCTATCAAATTGCCATGGCCTTCCAAGGTGGCATGCTTGCATAGGCACCACATCAAACATGTGTTCATCCACATAGTTCCCTATCTTGAACTTAATCATGACTTGCTTTACCACCTTCAATTCACCACACTCGCTAAGCCATTGCAAACAATAAGGACTGGGGTGTTTCAAGGTAGGTATCTTCAATTGGGAAACTAGTGTTTGGCTAATGACATTGGCACAACTTCCCAAGTCAATAATCATTGAACAAACAATACCCATGACTCGGCATCTAGCATGGAAGAGATTTTCCTTTGCAAAGTCTCACTATCCTCCACAAACATGGCACCTAAACTCCTCCACACAACAAGGAAGGCATGAGGATCATCATCCTCAATTGCATCCTCCTCCACATCAACCTCCTCATCACACTCTACTCCACCATCCTCGGGTTCACTATCTTGTTCATACACCAATTCACCCATCACAACCATAGTTTTCCAGGTAGGGCAATCTTTGGAAATATGTCCATAACCTTTACATTTATAGCATTGAGTAGAAGTAGAAGTAGAAGTAGGATTGCTCAAGTGAGTTTTAGAGTTACCTCCTACATGTGGTGTAGACTTCTCATAAGGCTTCTTCACTTCTTTGCTAGCAATTGCACTACTTGTATTTGGGAACCTTGCATTTGGTGTAGGAGTCTTCCACTCTTTTGGCTTACTCATGGGAGTAGCAGTGCTACTCTTGTAGCGAGCGGATTTCTCATCCTTGAGCCATTTCTCGGCTTCAACTGCATCTTTGCATAGCTCATAGTGGTCTTCATACTTGTGAAACTTCAATTGTGAAGCATGTCTCGGTTCAAACCACTTCGAAATTGAATCATGGCCGGTTCATTGTCTTCCTCATCCAAGTTTAGGGACATCCGGATTTGCTCAAATTCACTGAAGTACTCCCCAACCGTTTTTTAACCTTGCTTCAACTCATAGAGACGTTTGTATTGGTCTACACGGTATTGGTGAGTCAAGTACTTCTCATCCATCACACGAATCAATTCACCCCAAGTAACATTGATAGCCATACCCGTCCTCTTTCTATTCCTCTTGATCGTCTTCCACCAAGTGGAAGTAAAGGACTCAAAGGAAGATATTGCATACTTGGCCTTCTTCTCCTCGGGCATATCGTTGGTGTCAAATATTCGCTCCATGGACAACTTCCAATCAATGTACTCCACCGGGTCACTACTTCCTTTGAAAGAAGGAATAGTGAGCTTCACACTATTAAGATTGTTGTTATTACGACCCCCTTGGTAAGGCTCCGGTTGGCCTCCAAAGTTGTCTCCATAACCACCATAATCCCTCCTAGTATTCCCTCCAACATACCCCATGGGTGGCCCTCGACCTCGGCCTCTACCCCTATCCACATTACGTCCCCAATTCATGGCTCTACCATTTTGATTAGAAGCTCCATAGTCAATACCACCATACTCTTCCTCCTCATCTTCTTGAGCTTCATCAACTTGCTCAAGAGGTTGAACATTTCGAATAGGTCCGAGAAGTGGAATGTTTCTTTGGGGATTGCCCATTAGTTGGGGAATACCCATTCGTTGGAGATTATCCAATACTTGTTCATTTCTACCACGGTCTTCCTTTACCCGTTGTTGTTGCCTAAGCAACTCAACAACTTGTTCCGGGGTAAAGGTTGAACTACTTGTGCCTTCAACGGCTTCAACTTGGACAGTCGGGGCCCCTTTCTCAACTTGGACACTCGGGGTCCCTTTCTCCGCTTGGACACTTGAGGTCTCTTGCTCAACTAGGGTACTTGATGTCACCCTTTCAGGATTTTCAATCCTTAGGTTCATACTATCCAATTTGGCAAGGATAGTAGCAAAGCCATTCTTTGTGAAATCATCACCTTCATTGGCCATCGTACCTACAAATGAGCAAACGTTAGTGAAATAACCTCATTCACACCCTCACTAGTGTTTCACTCGATTCACTCGTTTAGTGGTGGTGGTGGATATTTCACTCGAACTTGAATATAGAAGCTTCACGTAGATGAATAACAATCCCTCAACTCAATAAAACTATCCACGAGTCAAGTATACTCCGGGGTGAGTGGAGTTTATGTTACTCTATTGGACGATAAGCACTTTAAAGTAAGGACTTGAGTTAAAAGATTCTACGAGTCTTCTTGGAGTTCTACTCTCCAACTAAGGCACGAATTACCTAAAAGCTTCAAGGGCTAGTACCAATTAAGTAGAAAGGTTACTCAAAGTAGTACTAGCTAGATGTTATGCAAGCAAACAAATAGGAAAACTTAGGAAAAACTACCCCAAAAAACACCCTACAGGTGCAGGCGGGCGCCTAGGCTAGGAGGCGGACGTCTGGGTTTCTTCAGCAAGCTAGGCGGGGCGCCTGGCTAGGTGGGGCGCCTGCGCACTTTGCACTGCCAAGTTAGGCAGGGCGCCTGGCCCTGGAGCAGTTCCAAATCGTTCCAAACTTGCTCCAATCCGAGTTTCAATCCACAAATCCGATGTTTTCAACTTGTTTTCACAATCCAATGATACCCAAAGTTGCCTTTGTTCTTTTCTAACAAACCCCAATCAAATTAACAACCAAACAATCAATCAATTCAAGATTCAAAGCCAAGAAACTCAAGAACAAGGGGGTTTTTCAAAGGGTTTTCAAAATGGATTGTGATTCTTAAATTGTGGTGTTATACAACTTCAAATCCCACAAAATTGGTACCAAATCATTTTTTTTCCAATCAAGATCAATCCCCAATATCAAGTTCTCAATCAAACACCCATTCAACCCAAGAATCAAGCCAAAATCATCAAGAACAAGGTTTATCAAGCGTTTAAGAAAATTTTGGGGTTTCAAATCTTCAATTTTGTAATTTCAATCCAAACCACGAGATTTAGGTACCCAAAAAATGGGTTTTCAACAAGGATCAACCTCCGATAACACCCATAACATGAATCAAACACACCAACAAGATACACCAAATTTTTGGATTTTTAACTTTTTCAATTTTTTTGTATTTTCTTCTTTCTAATAACTTCAAACACAAGAAACTAAAAGAAACTAACGTAGGCACGAAGAATCAAGAGTCGGGGGTTGTAGAAATAAAACTCGAGCCTTGCTCTGATACCAAACTGATGCAGGGCAAATAAGGAAGCGATAAAGTAAAGATAAAAGGCGAGACGTGGCTCCAACGAATAACCCAAGTAGCACCGAAGAACTAGTTTCGATACACTCCGGGAGATTGTCAAGGAACACCTACAGTAGACAACTATCCTCGAGTTATACCCGGAACCCGCAAGTAGAATGATCGGGGAGGGGTTGATGTTCTTTCTAGATCCGCTAGAAGAAGTCAAGTCCCAAAAACAAGGTTCATTCATTCTCAAAGAGCAATGCTCAAGTTCATCATTCATCAATCATAAGCTCAATAATCAAAATAGGCTAAGCTTGGCTATTTATAGGGTTTCTCAAGCTTGCACAATGACTAAAATACCCTTGCTAATAAGATTCATCAAATAGGCCACGTAGGGCAAAACAGTAAAAGCAACATAAGTTCAACATCTAGGAGGGGTGCCTGGACTAGGCCTGGGCGCCTGAACTAGGCTTGAGCTAGGCTGGGCGCCTAGCTACGCCTGGGCGCCTGGACTGTGCTTTGGATAGGCTGGGCGCCTTGACTGTGCTTGAGCTAAGCGGGGCGCCTGACTGTACTGGGCCTCCCTCTTCCTCCTTAGGCGTGGAGCCTAAAGCTGAGATCATTCGGAACATCTTCCAATTGCTTCCTTCTTCGAGTCCTCTCCTCACCAAGTGTAAATGCACCTCTTGGACCTCCTTGACTTGGCTCCGAGTGAATGGCCTCCTCATGACGGATTGTCCGGCATCATCTCCACTAATCTGGTCTTCAAATAGATGGACTTCAATATGAGCATTTGTCAAATGAGTGAAAAAATTTCGGAACATCCTTTTTTATACCAATCTATAGCTACAATTATGTTCTTGTTTTGTCATATACTCTGCTCTTGATAGATGCCTTGCATTTTTGGCGCTTTATTTATCAGAACGCTTCATGCTGCATCTTTTTCGTGTTCTGAAAGGCTCCCATTCAGTATTCATTTGTCCCTGTACATTTTAAACCATCCCATGTGATTCAGGTTCTGTCCTTTGCATTGGAAGTGAGTGGCATCGCTTCCCTTCTTCGTTCTTCATTCCTGATTGTATGGGCCAAGTTCGATGGTTGGATGATGGATTCAGGGGCCTTCTTCCAATTCTGTTCAATTCTAGGTTGCGTGGAACTTACGCAGCACCATCTTACTTCAATGACAAGAACAAGGCATCAGAGGAGCAATATATAAGCAGGCTTTTCCTGTTATGCTTAACCAGCAACAATGTTGATTACCTTTACATTTGGCATAATAGAAATTCTGTATTTATGCTATGTTAGTGTGCGTTAATATACGACTGTTGGATGATAGTATGACACTCATGAGTCGAGGGGGCTTGGCTGGTACCAGGCTCTAAAAGAGTTTTCTTCGAGCGAGCGACGGTATAAAAGTGGGTCCGGTCCAGAAAGATTCTTTGTTGGTAAATACAGCTTACGGATCCTGAACAGTGCACTTTCCTAATAGAGCTGCAGCTTCAACGACCTTATCCTACCCAAGGAAGTGACTTATCTAAATGGGAGGTACTGTCTCATCCTTGTTAGCTCTTTCCTTTTCTTTCCATGTTGCATGTTATTGACTTAGTGAGAGTTTTGCCTTCAGATTGTTGAGCACTTCCGTATCTGGAGGGAGAACTATCTATCTTCTCCAATGTATCGGTCATTCTTTATCCCATATCGCTGGTAGCAGAAGAATGTCTTTGGCCAGTACAGATTACTTAGGAGAATAAATAAGTGATTGCAGATGTACAAAAAGCTGAATTTCCTGTAGTCCAGCAACGATGTCACCTGAGTTATAGATAGATGCTAATGTTGACTAGTTCCCTTTTTTGGTTGTCTGATACCAGCTACACTTGTAGCAGTTGATTTTGGTAATTGGATCAAATCTTCCATCATTTCCGAAGTAAGATTTTGTACTTTAATTTATTCCTCAGTGTAGATCAGGCAGATGGATGTTTAAATTTTAATTTGGAAGCAAAATGTCGAAGTCTGTTTATTGGCAGCATTTGCCAACTCTTGCTTGGTTCAATCTGAGTATCTGACTGAGCGTTTTGTCCCCTGCTAAATTGGTAAACTTGGAAATTCTTGAAAGCTTTACAGAGATTTAAACATTTACCGGGTAGTTGGAAATGGAGTTGTAGAATGTGGATGCTGGACCCTCACTAGCTAGTAATGGTAATTTTACTCCATGAAAGTATAACTTCACTGAATTTGACTTATAAGCTGCTTAAAATAAACTCACCCAAACGGGCTTTTAATCACTTCAAGGAGGATTTTCTTTGTTTCCTTCTTCAACGGGTTTGTTGGGTTTAGGGAGGGGTTGGCAGTTGAGGGGAGTGAATTCTTTATCAACTGACATCTTTTATAGGACTTCACTATGACTTGAATTATTCACTGTTTTTCTCCCCTCCTTAATCACATCAGTTTCAACATGTTGCTAACCATTAGCTTTAGTTACGCGGAAGCAATCATCCCTCAACTCTTGATTATGAAAAAAAAAAAAAGCTTTATGCAACACAATGGAGATTTTGCAAAGTAAATTCTGCAGGCAACAGACATTTTTCTCAAAATTTTTAAACCAAACAATAAAGATTGCAAGGGAGCATCAGAACAGCACCAGAATCTTAATGATATCACTGTCCAACTAACAGAAATCCATCAACCACGCAGTTCGTATAGTCAAGCAAATGCTGATAAATTAGTGGTAGAAAATGATCAGCCAAATACACAATAACTTGCGGAATAAAAAGCCAGTAAACTGAAAATTGTAATTAACTCATCACCTACAGCAAGATTATCACAAAAATTAGACTACTGATAAGTCGTGTTGAGTCTGTTGACCAAGACCTCTTTGTTTCGTTTGAAATTTGACCCCTACCAAGTGTAGTTCTTGAGAAGGAAGTCATGGAGATAATAGTCACCCAACGATGGCTAAAAATGAAAATTCATCTACAAACTACTCAATTTCGAACTGAATGGAACCAAAGTTATCACTGCTGTTAGAACCACCTAAAACCTCTTCGCCGTCTGCAACATCTGCTGTTGTGTACTCTCTTCCTTGGCATGATGATATTGAGCTCCCTTGGCCAAATTTAGTGTCTACTTAACTTAGTTTCTTTGTTGGTCCAAAGTGTTCTTAGTATTGTTAAACGCTATTTTGTTATAAGCTGAAAAAGAGAGCCAGCCGCGAAAAGAGTAGCCTATTAGGTAGGAGAGCACAATCAACCTACTACCCACTACTGCTATTCTTCACAATCAATGAGGGAACCTACTACCCACTACTGCTATTCTTCACAATCAATGAGGGACAATTAGTTAACAAAATACTCTTCAAATATCCTTCTATTCATTTGAGATGCAAGAAAATCATTCAAGATGTGAAAAATGATACTCCAATACACTAGCTACGACAAACATGAGAAAGGGATGCACAAGGATGTTGAGTACAGCCTGGAATAGACTTATACCCAGTACAGTCGTGTGATTGTAATGTTCAAAATAGAGACCACATCCTCTCGTTAAAGGCAACAAGTTCCTATGACAATCCCAATTTAGCATACATACGCTCAGCTTTACATTAAGAGAAATCGGTATCATCATAATCCATCAGAATTGGGCAGGCAGTTCATCCAAAAGATTGCCGGTTCACATTTGTCAATTGTTTAGCATAGTAGATCTTTCTCTTCATCCATACCAACACATCTCACAAGCTAAACCAAGTGAACGAGTCAGTGAAGAAAAGATTAATGTATTCACCATGCACGTTCAAGAAACAAACAAATGAATGAAATAGCTTTCCACTTGTAACCACATTCTCATTTAGCCAGAAAAGGCGTTATCAACAGGTACAAGTACATGCTATGGCCAAAATGGCAACTCAAATGCCCAACGAAATCTGCTAATCAAATTAGCATCTTTACTGATAGTCTATGATTTTTATTTTATGAACCACGACCATTAAAATCAATTAGTCCACAGTGCAAAGTATATTCAACCCGGGAAGACCTTCTTCATAAAACCTTGTAAAGAGCCTCCCATTCCTGCACCAACTGCTTCAGCCAAATGCTGTGCCTGCAAAATTGCAGGCTTATTCTCAGAACCAGCACTTTCAGTGCAAGATAGAACCATAGTCATATCTTATCTGGGTGCCCTTACACTTCGTAAAATATCTATTCTGGTGGTCCATGCTAATATTGAAACAAATGCATCACATTAGCATCACATTACCTCTTGAGCAGTCTTCTTCAGATCAAAGGCATCTTTAATTCGTGCATCCAAGAATGCCCATGTGTCACGAAAATCTATTAACAGAAGCACAAATAATAAATCCCACAAGTTCAAGAAAGGCGCTTGGAAAAAGACTAATATTTTCTACGGAGCATTAGAAAGACTACTTTATGAACACATGGATATTATTGGCGAAAGTGGAAGAGTGTTCCAATAGATGTTACCGGTAAGGGAAGTGTTGTTTGTTATATGATCTCTAAACCAATTACAGAAGGTTGGAGGCATTTCGGCTTCAACTAAAGGCTCTAATATCAAATAGTAGATGAAGCAGATTCCCCAGGGACCAAAAAGCAGTAGAGCGGTTGATTACTCTGATTGGTTCTTGCATACATGTGTCCAAAATGTGGGCAAGTTGGTTTCTTTATAGAACGGGTAGATCTATATGCTCTCGGAGGGTGAGACAAGGTGTAGCGCAGTCTGGTCGGTGCATCTGTTTTGGGTACAGAGAGCCATAAGCTTGAATCCTGATTCTTGTCACCTTGATGTGGTAGACTTCTTCGGTAGTTCCATAGCAGGTTGTTTTGTACGTTTTCTATGATAAAATAGAAGCACCACCCCGTAATTGATCCTTCGTTTCTTCTGGCTTTCACTAAGTTTGACTCTTGTTTCTCGTTAAATTAAAAAGGAAAAAGGAGTGTAATTCTTTTATTCCTAATAGCATCTCTTTCTTTTGGTTTTGAGTGTGGGGGGAGGGCAAGGACTTCCTCTTCCAGGCCCTTCAAACTCCTCATCGGAAGATTTATTCGGGCTCCAGGTCCTGTCGGAGCCTTGGCCTGCGACTCACAATATAGCCTTGGAGTCATCGATGATAATATGATATTGGCAAGGGAAAATACCAATAGCATTTTTTTTTGAATGGATAAGAATACGGGAATAGGGAAAATACCAATAGCATCTTTTGCTGGATTATTAACTCAAGAGATACGTCTATCCTCATGCCTCCTACATCAAAAGTGCTTATTTCCCTTTTCTGGATAAGGCTTATTTCCAGTTTTAAAGTGTGATTTGGCAGAAAAGGAGTATGAATAGTTAGTGACCTACAAGGCCTCCTGCCAATTCTATGAAACAGCCCCATGTCAAAAAACAGTAGGAAGTAGGAAGAATACTTAATGAGCTAAACAGAAGTTTGACATAAACACAAGATTTTATAGGAAGCTGAGGCAAGTTTGTAAAGGAGCTCAAGTTTAAATGATGTGTGAAAATTTAAAATTTTTGGATTTAGAGACTTAAATAAAAAAAAAAATTGGATAAAGACTTAAACAAGGAACACGTGAGAGGAATGAACATCAGCTAAAACACATAGCAGTTAAAATGACACACCTGGAGAGCTATCTGTCAACATGTATAGTTCGGTAGTGGAGTATATTCCACCAAGGACAGTGCGCTTCAAATACCAATCAATTTCACTGGCATCATCACCAACGGCTTGCCAGATCTCATCGACAAGCATTGCACGCTGTTTGAAGCTTGTAGGAATATTCGGGGGTTGTGCCTACAATCAGTAGGTGTTGTCCCAATTTTATACAGATCCATAAAAGGAAGGTGCCTCATAAGATGTAAAATATAGGGAGACACTTACCTGTATACTGAGAGCTTGGGCCCATTTTGATATGTAAGGGGCCTGCATTTCCAAGCGAATTCTGACAAGCTTTGCGACCCGCTCACTAGGTATCAAGTTTTTCAGATCATCCCTTGATTCAATGATATCAATTAGCCTCTCCAGACACTCATCCATAAAATACTGAAAGCAAGAAGTCAGATGTAAAAAGTGAATAGATGATTTATATATTGATTCGAGCAACAAGAATTACAGGCATTAACTAGATCAGCTAAGGTGCTGTTAGTGAATCCAGGTAAAAACAACCAGTATAAGGTAGAAATCAATGTTGTATATGATTCAAACATAAAAAAAAAGGACGAAATGTAGATTCCAGAATTATAGAGCACTATCACACCTTGCCAATTGTAACATGTATGAGAATACAGAGTCAGAGAAATAATAAGAGATTGTGGCTGTTACATTAAGCCTTTAGGGGCTGCCGCATACACCGTCTAGTGCATATCAGCAATATTTGAGGATTTCATAGAGAGCATGTAATGACATCCAAACATTTAAGCTAAGAGGAATATATCCTTAATAATCCTTCTGATAATGCAACATTATCGTTACCTATTTACTTTGCATACTTCAATTGCATTTCTTGAGTTATACTTACTGCTGACGAAACAAAAACAGACGGAATGAGAGGAAGACCAAAAGAATACCATAGATGAAAGTCATAGAAGCGTTTAGCGAAGTTTCTATCAAAGCTCTATAATGCCTGCAAAGTAGCAGTCACATTGGAGAATCCAGGAATTATGAGTAAATGTAAGTGATGGATCATTTACCTCCACTAGAGCAGCTTCTTTCCTAGGAAATGATCCAACAATGGAAGGTGACACCCCTATATCCCTTGCACCTGAAATCAGGGCTGTCTCAGTCCATCCAAGCCGAATCTGCAAACAAGTTATCCAGCACCAATTTCAAGCCAAATATACACAAAAATGGGATCCACCGTATAGTTGCTTTACTGTAAGTGTTTGGTTACCCTGAAAGTGCTTTTCCTCCATACCAAACACACAACATCCACGTATAGGGTAACATTTCTACTTCTTGGGGGGTGGCACGGTGCGAATAGGATTAGTTTATATTATGAGGAACATCTTCCTCTAATCTAATATAGTTAGCTAGTGGTGTTAAGGTTAGGCGGGTTCGAACCCTGACTCATTTCTAACTATGTCGGGTTATTATATCTATACATGTAATTGAATACAGTAATTAATTAATACGAAAAGGGAAACAGAGGAACACGAACCACGTGAGGGAGAGAGGCGCTGAGCAAACGAGCCTCTTCTTCCTTGTAATGAGCTTTGGGCCGCGAGCTCGTCTGATGTGTCCTTTCTTCTTCAGCCCGAATAGTAGGGTTAGCTGGAATAGGAATAGCCGTCTGATCAGTAATGGCAGCTGAACTGAATAATCGACTACTGGGATATAGCCTTCGAATATGTGATATTGCTGCTACTTGGGGCCGACGGCGATAAAACGCCGGCAGTAACCGCTTCGCCGCCGATCTATACATTGTTCTCAACCAGTATTGTGGAGCTCAATGACTATCCACGTTCAGCTGTTGCACTGCACCAACTTGTCATATGTTGTACCCACTAGATTTTCAGTATATTATTAACAAACTCGTGGAGCCAAACTGTAATATATATCAAACATGTCATACATGTGGTTTGAAATATTTCATACTCGTGGCACAATTTCAGATACCTCCCTCTAACTTTATTTTCATCACATTTAGTTCCCTTGTGGTTTGAAGTATTACACGTGTCTCCCTTATTTAAAAACTTTTGTAACCAAACTAATATAAATCTTTATATTCCAACTTTACCCTTCTTTTAACTCTACAGCCTCCATCGTGGACATTCATTCTAAAATTGTTGGCTATGACATATTTTGGAGTCGGCTTGCCTCATCAAAATAAGAATATCAATCGTAGAAGATTCAAAATTTTGTACTAGTATACAGATAGCCAGTGGCTATATTTCGTGTACAGTAAGTTATTTAAATGAATGAAATAAATGCAAGAACAAGAGAAATATAAACATTAGGATGTTGGGTTTCTCATAGTGTTCTATTTCTAATGTATTTTTATAAAAATACAGTTTGAATTCCATGGCTTTCTAATCAATTGTAATCCTATAATTGAAAAATCTTCATGGTTTCAGTGTTCGAGATGATAATTTTCAAGCACATTTAAAGAAATTAAACCAAGCATTTTACTTGCAAATTAGAGAAAATAATACGATCACGTTAAACATGGTTAACTAGTAACAAAGAGGATAACTAGAAAAGAAGACAAAAAAGAACATCCATGGAAAGGCTGTAGGTTAAAAAGGGTAAACCTGGAATATAAAAAATAAAAACTAGTTTGGTTACCAAAATTTTAAAATAAGGGAGGTATGTGTAATATCTCAAATCACAAGGGAACTAAGTGTTACGAAGGAAAACCAGGATGGAGGTCATTGAAATTAACCCTAAAAATTAAGTAGAAAGACCTCCTAATATTTAAAAGCTTAATCCAATTTAAGGAGAAAAAATAGAAACGTTTCAACCCCTAGAGTTCTAAATATGACAAATTGACCCATACCAAAAATAAAAATTTCTTCCCTCCAATCCCCAAATTTCCCGCCACCATATTCTTCCTCTTCTTCTAGTCAACCTTGTTCCATCAAACACCATAGCCTTTTTCTCCATCTCACAACCTCGTTCTAGCCACCAAATGCCATATCAATTTCTTCCATATCACCCACACATCCTATTTCTATCTTCAATTCGCGATTATTCCTCGTGGAAGCTCTAACAGTCACCATTTTTGGTTTGGTTCAAAAGCTTCAATCTGTCATTTGTGGAGGGTGCTTTGATATTGCATTAGGTTAGGCACAACTATTTTGAGATATACAAGGTGGTTTCTTTAGCTGGTATACTTTATCATCTTTATTTTGTTGCAGTTCCATTAGTGGTCTGTTTCAGATCGAGTGTAATAGTTCATCGACCAATACAAGTTTATTGTAGATCTTATATTTTTCAGTAAATAGACCAGTGATGGGGGCTATGCAATAGTGGGTGCTGATTTCATGGCCAATGGGTAGAGTCATCTAAATGCTGAACTCATATTCCAAAAATAACGAAACAGTACCTATTGCCTTGAAATCGGAGGGTGTGTATGACGAGTTGATTGACAACGTCATTGAACATGATGAATTAACTTGTGATCGGAGTGAGGTGTCAATTAGCTATATGCTTAATGGTGCGCCTATAGTAGAGAAAATATCTCCTTCATGTATAAGGAATGACAGCATATATATCTCCTAGATGTATATGGTGATGGTTACCATACATTTATTTTAAATATTTTTGTTGTCAAGAGGTCTGGGATAGCTTCAAATATAGCAGCAGCATCTCCCTCCGCATCTGATGATGATAGAATGGAATATGCTTTCAGTCATATGGTTGAGGATAGTGAAAAATATCAACTGAACATGGATACAAGTGAAAGTAGTGACAGTGGTGAAACTTCTTAATATGAGCATCCGGGGCCAGTTGAAATATAGAGCTATATTTTTGGGCAGTCGCTGGAACACAGCCAACTATATTTATGATGACGGTACAGATTATTATTTTTTATGCCTAAAAATTTCTTAATAGGTTAAACATATAAATAATTAAGAAGGGCTCGAGCAATAAAGTAAATACTAAGGAAAAATAAATAAAGCAGAAAAATAAAGAGATTGTATTCCTTGAAAATAGACGGATTCCTGGAGAATCGATTGATCAATACAATAGGGGAGAAAGGTATATATAGTTATAGGTTTAACCCAGTCCTAATTATGGTGAAATACAATGACTATAGGTCGTGGGCCTGTTTTCTCAACGGGGTGATATTAATTAACCCTAACTAGGAGACTGTAATCCTAAGGCGGCGAGATGTATGCTTTACATCTCAAGGCTCGTGCCTACTGACGCTCGCGGTTTATGGGGTAGGCATATATCCTCAGCACCCGGTGATTTATAGAGTAAGTCTAGTCTTCGCCAGCTGGAGTTCTATCCCCGTAATCATAGGTGACGTATTTTTACACACACAATCAGTTTCCCCACTTGCTGAGTGCTGGCATAAGCGGTCAGGAAGTGAATGAGACGTGATAGGAAACGTAGAGGCCTGCATAAGCCCGGTACTTGTGCCTTGTCTTATCGCATGCCTTACATTAATGGTAATATTCAAGTACAACGACGTGCAACCTTATGGTTGGCAGATTACGCCCGCATCTTCCCAATGCGACAGCTGCTCTGCCATATCGCGTAATCATATGGATTTATCACATAAGCCATAATTACCGCGATCAAACGCCGGTAAATGATCCACTTGCCTTATTAGACTCTTCTTTGCTTGTATAAATATATTATAATCCTGAGACATTTTTAACCATCTACATTCTTTCTTGTAATCCTATTTCTGCCAAAGCTTCATCTATCTTCAACCCACTTTTTCTGAATGACACAAGAAACTAATTTCCCTACTGTTGTCCAACCTGTTGATATCTCCCGCATTAGGATTGAGTGTAATTGGGGGTCTACTATAGACATCATTATTCCTTTCGCAACAGAAAGAATTTCCACCCATCAGGCTGGTTATTCATTCGTTCACACTTACCCTTTTACTTTTCACTTCAACCATCGCATACGCTCGATCATCGAGGAGGTATGTCGTCAGTACAACATTTTTTTAGGCCAAGTCAGGCGATCTGTTTGGCGTATGGTCGCTGTTCTTGACCATTTAGCTACTTACGCGAGTTTGGACTTCACTTTCTGGCACTTACAAGCCTTCTACTCTCCCCGCCTTCATAAGTCGTGCGTGCTGAACTACAAGAGGCGGAGGAGGAAAGGTATTGTTTCCAATAGTAAAGATTCTAAGGATCGTGGTTGGTTCCACCGGTATGTGGTTGTGCGTAGCCCAAACATTGTCTCACCAGTCCCTTTTCCAGAGATATTTAACAGAAACCGTAAGTCCCCGTGACTCAACTATGTTTGCTCTAATTAACGTTCTTTCTGCTAACCTTTTTTTTTTAAGTGAACCTTGTAACCGATTTACCGAATTCTCATGATGCCTTAGCTGCATGGCTTACCATGCTTTTCACCAAAAACCCTGCTCGGACGATGAATTTCGTGACCCCGGCCGGTATGAATGGTTGGTGAGTGAAGGACCACGGTACGTTATTTCTTCTCAACGACTGCAAATCTTTTTCTTTATCTGCGCTTGACCTCCTTTTTTAAGGTTCTCCTGCTGTGTAATGCCTGAGTTGAAGGAGATTCCTATTTCTGCTCCTTACATTGCCCCCTTACCCGATGTGCTAGCCTCTGCCAAAAGGGTCGTTGAGCGAGCTAGTAGTTCCATCTCTTCGAATAGAAATAGACCCAGTAAGTTGGAAAAAGTTGTTGCTGACGCACCCCCTGGTATTTGAGGCAGTTAATTCTCCTACTGCTATTGTTATCCCAGAGTCCGCCCTTTGTGCTTGCAGACATAGGCACCTTGTTGATGTAGGCCCTGATGCTGAGGAGGAGAAGGTCCCCATAGATGATGAAGTTGTTATTTCAGTGGCCCATTTCGAGGCTCTGATTTCAAGTTAGCTTAACCTTTCTTCCTTCCTTTTTGCTTCGCTACTCGTACATTCTAATAATATTCCTTTGATTATGTAGAAAATCGTTTGCTGTAGACCTGACCCCTGAATTGATTGATTCTCCATTCCAATGCCGTTCTAGCAAAGAGATTGTTGGAGCTAACTCTGTTGCTGAGCAGGGGTGGATTTATGTGGGACGGACCGGGTGCCACGGCACCCGCAAGCTTCGGCAGAACTTTGTATATATACGTGTAATTATTAGCAAAATAGTCTATATATTAAATTTGGCACCCACATTAAACAAGTATGCTTTGGTGCCAGTAGTCCAAGGCACCTGTTTTGTCCCAGCGGTAGGGGGTTCGAATCCAGGCTTCCGCTACAGGCACGCATAGTACTTACAATAATTACCTACTATGACACAGACTTCTCTTTTCTTTCATTTCTTTTTCCCTTTTTTCTTTGCCTTTTATTTCTAATCTCTCCTTTTCTTTTCGTTTTCTTCTTTTTTTTTTTCTTTTTTAAGTTGTTTCTTCCATTATTTTTTATTTCATAATTATTTATGGTAAAAGATTTTAAGTGATTTGAAATAGTATTTAGTTTATCCTTTTTGATGATACGCCTTACTTTATACACATTGGAGAACAATTTAAGCAATATATGCTACTAAGTTTTAAAAATTAAGTGGCTTGATTAATAGATATTTTAAGTTAATTCTCATAGATTAAAAAATTAAATTTTTTGTTATGCAAGGAATTGTCATAAAACATAACATTTGAGATGATCTAGTCAAACAAAAATATAACAATAGTTAAGCTATTTTTAAATAAAATTTTGAAATTGAGGTGTCTTTAAATTATATAGCAATGTTCTTCCATAAAATAGATTTTAAAACAAGTGAGAAAAAATTAAATTAAACCTAGCTTATTCTTTTATTGGGAAAAAAATACTTAAAAAACCTCGAAGTAACAATAATCTTATTGACTGGGGTCCCGACCCGCCCTTTGTGGTTAATTAAGAGTAGATACATATAGTGGCACCCGTAGCCTTAGAATCCTGGATCCGCCCCTGCTGCTGAGGGGTGTAGGGCCAGAGATGTAAATGTTGCCACCACTGAGGAGCCTGTTGGTGGATCCAATGAGATTTTTATTACCATTGGGAGGGGGGGTTAATATATTCCAGGATCCGGATGCCTCAACTAATTGTAATGCGAGCTGGTTGGTCTTGCTGAACAACGTTATCTCTTCAGCTATAATCACCACGACCTGCTGAAGGTCGCTGCTGAGTACTCCCTCATGGTATGCCTTCCTTCCTTCCTGGCTTCTTTGTCTTAAGTGGAGTTTCCACTTTCTTTGAACATCTTCATGATTCCCGTTCAGGGGCTCACGACCTATCAGGAGGTCATTCGTCATGGGTGTGTTGATGAGCACTTGAAAGAGGAGAATCATGCTCGTCGGGGCCAAGTCGCTAGTTTACAGCCTCTTACTGTCAAAGTATATGAGTTGGGGGAGGAGGTCCGAGCTACGCAGAACATTCATCGTCTTCAGTAGATGCCGACTGAGCAGCTTGCCTCTGCAATGGACGCATAGGTCCGTAAGCATAAGGAGAAAGTGGAAGTGCTAACAACGTCCCTTCAAGAAGCTCAAGCCGTAAGGAAAATACATCGAGCTCGTGTGGTCCGTTCGGAGGCAAATGAGCTGGCTCTGAGACAACAAATGTCTTCAATAGAGGAAAAGCCTAAGGCCTGATAAAAAGGCTGCAGATATTGAGAGCCTTGCCACTTTTCTCTAGGGGGAGAACAATAAGCTGCGGAGCAGTGTTAAGTCTCTAGAGCGGTACCATGACAAACTCTGTGCTGACACCTCCTTGTTGTCTGGAAAGATCGATGTGCTGAGTGTCAGACATGTGGCTGAGGTGGACCGCACAAACCTAATTGCCTTGTTTGTTACCCTCTGGAGGATCCATGCCAACCCTGGTTTGGGCCTGCATGCTGAGATTGAGAAGATGACTAGGTTGGTGGCGGAGGCTGATGCTCAATTAGGACCTGATCTATAAGATGGCTAGGAGGAGGCTAGTGGTGATGGAGAGGATGATTATCCTGTTGGGGAACCTGCAGTAGGTGGAGCTGGACCTTTTCAGAGTGTTTCCGCAGAAGGAAGTCCCCCGAGAGAGAACTGACTCCCCGCATTATGAAAATGTGTTTGTTGACCTCCTGCCCGTGTTTTAGGCATTTATAAGTTGAGTGAAGACTGTTTGTTTTGAAGCAATTTTAACTTCCATTCTTGTCTTCTGAAAACATTATTGTTTGCCATGACGATCATAGTTTTTTTGCCGTATGCAGTTTAAATAATGGTGTTGGGAGACTTAAGTTTCTGCGGTGTATGATCGTGCCTATATGGGCATATATGTGTCGAGTCTCGACGCTTTTATCGGGTTAGTAATAGACGTCCTACCTTATTCTAATGTTAACAAAGCGTATTATTAAGAGCCTTAGCGCGCATGTCCGTGTATTGAAAATCAATTTGCACTTGTAGAAGTGGCCATTATTTTTTTTAGGTGCATCTGTAGTAGATGTCTTTTAGGGAAAGGCCCGCACCCGCAAGAGACGTCTTTAGCTCGTTACAATTAACGTGGTATTTTTGCGTTCAAGCTAGAATGGTTGTGCTTGTCCACTCGAGTGCTTAAGTCTTTCATAGCACTATGCGGGTAGGTGTCCCTACCGACATATTGGTAAGAATATTGAATTGATGATTTGATGCGGGGAAAATTGAGCCAAAGCGCCAACCATCAAGAGCCAAGCTTGAGAGCACAAAGAGGATAAGTCAAGGGCTCCGGAAGCGACTTGAAGATCATGCATTGGAGCATCATGGAAGGGGGAACCATCTAGGCCACAAGGAGGGGCTTAAGAGACACAAATTGAGGCATCTCAAGAGTCTATAGGAAGGGGCGGACCGCCTCCTTTGAAGGGAGGACCGCCTAGTTGAAATGGTGTTCTCTGGATCCTCAACAGGCGGGGCGCCTCTGCAAGACTGGCGGAGCGCCCACTCTGCACACTTGGGAATCAGGCGGAGCGCCTCCCAGAACAGGCAGAGCGCCTACTTTGCTGCGAAGACCATCCGAGTTTTCCACTATTTTGTTGTGTAATTCCAACTTTAGCAGCCCTAAGTGATTTCTATTGTTTTAACTAGACTTAGGGGCTTTTAGTCATTTCACTTAGGAGTGTGGCACACCTATAAATGCCATACTTAGCCATTTTATTTCATTAGCTTTGTTTTAGTCTTGAATAGAGAAGATAGAACGTAGAAGAGGCCTAGCCTTTCTAGTTCGAAGCTTGAAGCTTTGTGTATGTCTCAACTTGGAACCTATGGAGATTCATCGCTAGTATGAAACCATTGTAAGGTTCGAGTTTCAATTCTCCCTTTTGGATTATCAATTCATGTTGTGAATCGTTTATCCGTTCTTTCTTCTATTTCTTGCCTTCCTAGTCTCGATCTTCTTGATATCTTGTTTGATATCCCATTATCTCGTTTTTATTGCTTCCGTTTGTATCGTTGTTTGTTTCCGTGTATTTTTTTCCGTATCATGATTTCAACGTATGATAATGCCTGGTGGCTTAACTAGAATTGATCTAGCTTGAGCAAGTGTTTAACTGTAACTCGTAGTAAGGAGTGAGTGTTTAACTCTAACTCGTAGTAAGAAGTGACTATTTTACTTCAACTCAAAATATGACCGAGGGCTATGAATAATTGGATCTTAGATATGATCTTAACATAAAACTGACAAAAACACAATAGTAGTTTTATTAAATAATAAAGAGGGGGTGTTGAGTCAATATTGTTGTGGGTGTAATACCTGTAACATAAGCGAAGGCATTGTAAATACTAGAACTAAATAGAAATTCGAAAACTAAATAAGAAACAAATTAAAGTAAATAACCAACAGAAGTAGCGCCTCTGGGATGCTCTACTCCTGCTTCTCCCCAAACTTTCAATTAGCCGACTGACTGAAATAGCCGTCTTGAATGATTGGTGTTTCGGGGTCTTCTTCAGCCTTATGGGGACTCGACCCTTCCTCTTTGCTGGGTTTAGCTGCTCAAAAGACGGCTGTTGTGTAACACTCCCTTGTTGTTTCCTGCTCTGCATGTATCTCTTTTATCCCCACTCAGTTGGGTATTTGAGCTTTGGATGTAAGGTGGAAGTCACTGCCTTCATATGATAGATCCACGGCTATCCTACAATAGTGTTGTAGGGGATGCCTCATTTTGTTACTTGGAAAGATGTAGTGTGATCATCTCCGGGCGTGTGAAACTTGAGATTCACTTCCTCAATGGACTTCTCACAAAAGTTATTGAAGCCTGCCAAAGTGTAAGCACTCGGGGTCATGTTGCTCCCAACGCACATGGTCGACAAGTAATAAAGTGATAAGTAGAATATCGTTCCCACAAGGACTATTCAGACTGGACTCCTAACAAACAATTTCTTAACAACTACTCAGGGATCTTTTTCCAATAGTGATGATTTTATTAACTAAAGAACAGTAATTAAAATGGTAGAAGTGAATTCAAACAATGGAGCAAACGTTGGTTGTAAACAATATAAAGGAGACGGTCCAGGGTCAGAATTACGAACAATCCAGTTGAGTTATCCTGTTGATTCCACTTCTTAAGTCCCAAGATTGCTAACTAACAGGTTAATTGTACCCGTGAAAACCTTTCGATTCTTCACGGTCTATGCAGGCTACTCCAATCCCTATATGTCTATGGGTTGAATCACGTGCACGCATTAATGAATTCTGTAATTAGTTAAGCTAGACGAGCAAGTATATGTCTATCCTACTCAAAAATTGGTTCCCCGATGCCCAGGTTCACAATCTAGCTCTACTCTTTCTTATGTGCGTTCATAAATTCCCTCTGTCGAGTTCAATCTAAGAACCGTAGATAGTGTTCAATTATTCGGCCATTATAATCAAGCAATTATGATCAAGAAAGAATAAAAAATCTATAATTGGAATTCAATTCATGGAAATCAACATTCAAACCTCCACCTTCATGAATTCGCTCTAACCCTAGAACGATATATTTAGCCACGCATACTCATAATAACAACACAAGGATTTGATGAAATAATGAAATAATGATGTAATAGATTAATGGAAGGAAGAAAAACCCTTGTTCAAGATGTTATGAGCTCTCCAATTTGCTCCAAAGTCTGAACTCCCTTCAAAAATGAAGTAAAAGAGTATTATAGTATTTACAAAAGCCTAGCAATTAGTTACGCCTAAGCCTAGACGAAATAGGACTTCCAAAAACGCTCCAGGGGCGCTATAGCTGGCGCCCCGCGCCTCGGAACGCGCTCAACTAGGCAGAACCCGTCGAATCTCGCAAGCAATAGCCATGCCCCGCGCCCCAAAATGCGCCAGAAAGTGGGCGCTTTTGGGGCGCCCCGCGCCAGTAACCGCACCAGGAAAAGTTCCTGCTTTCTTCGTTCCGTGCCTTCGCGTGCTCGATCCAGTCCTCCATCCAAATTCAATCTTTTCTTGCTCGATCATGCTCTTTAAAGCTCCAATTGCACTTCATAACAACCTACACACATACGACACAAAATCAGTGCAAAATCACATTCGTTAACTAGAAAACGCGCGAATAAAGTACTCAAACGTGAGGAAATATTAAGGAAATATAAGCATAAAATGCCAAACATCACCATCCCACACTTGAACCTTTGCTCGCCCTCGAGCAATCACAAATAACTTCCCTACCTAGGTAGAACAGGTCTGCCTATGACTATGGTTGATACCGACCATTGAACAAATGCATACATGACTACTATGGGTCCAACAAACATGCCAACAATTTATCAAACATCAAAACATGAGAACAACCACCCCAAGACAACTCAAATACACAAACTCGACTCATTGCAACCATGCTCCCACAAAGTCACACCTATTTACTCAACCAAGAAGCCACAACTTCACCTATCTCATGCAAACCATGTGCCTTCACCAAAATGAAGCAAGAGAGTGTCCCCCAAATATCACACCCAACAATGAATATCAAGAATAGAACGGGGACAATAGCATAGAAAGAATTCACTCACTCTCATGAAAAGCTCACATGTCACACATGATGTACCATAGGCTTGCCCGTAGTATAGGACTCCACTAATATAAGCTCACTCCAATCGGGATTAACTAGGACTTTAAAGGGTTGTAATATAGGCTAAGGGGCTGGTAGGATAAATATGGGTAATAGTGACTACCTCCCTAAGCACTTTAATACATCACATTCAATTTAAGCACATATCTCATCAAAGCCACCCATTTCACCACTCAACAAACACATTTCTCACACACCTTTTCCACAAAGTAGTAATTTTTCTTTTAAGTGCACACTAGCAAGGATGGATATTCTTTTCTTTCTTTTTTTATTTCTTTTTTCAACTCTTTTTTTTTTCTTTTCATTTGATGTTTTGTTTTTTTTTTCTATTCACTTCTTTCCAAACCTTGCCAATGCTCATAATCAGCTACTTCACAATTCATCACACATTCCCCTCATTGGTTCCACTCAAAAACCTCCCAATATTTCAACCACAAACTCCACAATAATATAACATCATTAATTAAAGTGCTTAAGGAGTAAAGGGCCAAAAGAAAGCAATTTAGAACAAGTGGGTAGGCTTGCGGTGTGGGTGCCAACCAAAAAGTCAAAGAGATCACAACAATCAAGTCCAATGTGTATATATAAGGGTAGACAAATCAAGAGAAGGCCTGTATCATTTCCCAACTAGAGTAAACCGAGGATTTCGCTTTGTACACACACGGGGCAAGTTCTAGACAACAATATGCAAACATGGAGTAAAATAAGAATATGCCTCACAACACACATTGCACACAATCCACACAAAATGGTTCCACCACAACTCTCAATCAAGCAAACAGGGTGCAACTTGTGGAAAATTAAGCACTAATGCACAAAGGTTCACAATAAAGTCAAGCGAGTGGACTCAAGCATCTCAAGGGGGTCGTTCTATTTTTTCTAGGCATGCATCACAATTTAAAACCAAAAGACACCACAAATAGCATATGAAACAAGTTCAAGTCCACCGGTATCAAACAAGTCAAAGGCACCTAGAATTCCACCTATTTCTTTCATCTAGGGCCACCTATAACTAACTACTCTAATCTTAATAAGAATAAAAACTACCCGATTCAAAGGCCTCCCCATGGAAAAGAACCGAGGTCATAAGAAAAACCACGGGGTGGATGACATGTACCACTAATAAAGACTAAAAAAGAAAATCTTTTTGCAATTTTTCATTAGTTTTCTATTTTTTTTTCATATATTAAAGCAAGAAACAAATAAAAATAACGTCAAGTGACAAAAGAAAAATCCTAACGGTACATGCATCCCTAACCTCAAAAATAAAGGAGAGTTCCCCACCCCCACTTAAAACTAAGCAATGTCCTCAGTCCGACAAAGAATAAAGTACAAGGGGTAAAAGAACTTCCCTAAAGGCTCTAGTCCTTGGTGCTTAGCATCCTCCAAGCTTCCGTATAGTATGAGGTACTCAGACTTCCCCCAACAGGTCATCAATATTAGGCAGGGGTGAGGACACCCCACACTTAAACTCGACATTACATGCACCTGCAATCCAAGGAAAAACAAAAACCACGTGACACTATAAATAAAATAATACAAGTACAAACTCGGGTTGCCTCCCGAAAAGCGCCTTAGTTAACATCGTGGAACGACGACACTTTTAGCTCACTTCCAATATTTATGTCTCCTCTCCTTACGACGAACCTTTTCTTTCTTCCTTTCTTTAAGAGAACCCATCTTTAACTTCACATGTGATGTGCCATTGCTATCTCGTTCCACACTCTGCTCATACACGTCATTTTGTTTACTTCCATTTCTTGTTTGACACATTCGATCATAGAGCACTCTTCAACTTTAGCTATGTGCTCCTTCTCATTATAGACCTTGAAAGTAACCTTTTCTCCATGCGCTCTAACAGTCATCTCACCCAGCTCCATGTCAATAAGTGCCTTCGAGGTGACTAAGAATGGTCTCCCCAAAATGATTGGAGCTTCTCGGTCCTCTTCATAATCTAGGACTACAAAATCAGCAGAGAATGTAAACTTACCAACTTTAAGCAACACATCTTCCAACTTACTATCAGGGTGAGTGAGTGATCCATCCGCCATCTTAAGAGTAACTGAAGAGGCCTTGATTGCTCCTAGCCCTAACCTTTTGCAAACAGATAGAGGCATGAGATTTATGCTCGCACCCAGATCACACAATGCACCAGTGATATTATACCCTCCAATAGTGCAAGGAATAGTAAACCTCCCAGGATCTTGAAGTTTTGGAGGTGGCTTGCTCAAGATTGTGCTGCACTCCTCAACTAACTCAACTGAATCTATCTCTTGAGGCTTTTTCTTCTTGACTAAGATCTCTTTTAAGAACTTCACAAAGGATGGCATCAATTCAAACACATCAGTCAAAGAAATGTTAACTTGAAGCTCTTTCAGCATACTCACAAATATTTGATACTGGGCCAAATCCTTCAATGGTATAAGTCTCTGCAGGAATGGTGGAGGCAGCAGAGGTGCCTCATTTTTCTCTTCTTTCTTCTTTACCTTCTCCACTTTTTCAACTTTTCCTATTTCAGCTCTCTCCTCAGACTTGGCCATCAGCTCTCCACCTTCAATTATAGTCACTGCAAGACATTACTCAGGCCCTTTTTTAACGGTACTTATTTCTCCCACCAGTTGCCCCAACTGGTGCTCCAGGTTCTTGTGAGCATTGGGAAGATCTTATATGGCCTGTGAATGGGCTGCAGTGTCAGCTATCATTCTCTGTTGGCCCTCCATTATCTGCTTTAGCATATCTTCAACTGAATTGCTAACCTGCTGTGGTGGAGCTGGAAGTGGGTGGTAATTATTTGGGGCTCTTGTATTGCCTTGATAATAAGCATTACCAAACTGATTTTGACCCTGCAGCCTGTTTTGATTACCCACGTAATAAACTGACTCTGGATTAGAGGAGCAAACCTCTGTAGCATGATCTTGACCACAAACCTCGCAAAAACTCTGGAGTTGTTGCACTGGAGCCACTGGTTGCTGAGTCTTCGGCAGAGCTAGCTTGCTAATTTGATTGGAAATAGCATCCATCGTCGCCCTCAGCTCTGAAATTGCATCTAACTGAAGTACCCCAGCAGATTTCTGCGTAGTAGCTCTACCATCTCCCTGCCAGTCAGGATTGCTCTGCGAAAACTTGTCTAGTAATTCATAGATCTGGTCAAAGTTTAAGGCCAGTACTTGGCCTCCAGCAGCAGCATCTACCACGATTTTAGTATGCGCAGTTAACCCCTCCACAAATGTATGTACAAGAACCTCATTTGATTGGTTGTGGTGTGGACAATCTCTCAATAAAGCTTTAAACCGCTCCCAGGCTGAATACAAAGACTCTCCTTCTATCTTTCTGAAGGACATAATTTCACTCCTTACCTGGGCTGTCTTGGCAGATGGATAAAACTTAGCTAAGAACTTCTTAGCCGAATCATCCCAAGTAGTGATAGACCCAGACTTTTCAGCCTTTAACCACCTCTTTGCTGCCCCAATCAGTGAAAACGGGAACAATGTCAAGCGAACATAATCAATAGGAACTCCCACTGGTGTATAAGTATCACTGATCACCAAGAAATTCTGGATATGTTGTTGTGGATCCTCGCTAAATAATCCAACAAATTGTCCAGTCACATGTAACAATTGTATCATGTCGGACTTAATCTCAAAGTTTCAGGTAATTTCAGGTTTAACTATGCTCGAGGCTACTCCCTCCAGGCTGGGGAGAGCAACATCTCACACAGCTAAAGCTCGTTCTGTTGCCATTCCTGTATGTAAAGATCAAGTAGGACCTAATACCTGAAATAGCACAAAACTCAAAACAAAAATTAAACCTGAATAGATAATAAGTAATCGTCTGAAAAGAAAACGGTCAATTGTTTAGTCCTCGGCAACGGCGCCAAAAACTTGTTGCTCCCAACGCACGCGCAAGTATACGTGGTCAACAAGTAATAAAGTGATAAGTAGAGTATCGTTCCCACGAGAACTATTCAGACTGGACTCCTAACAAACAATTTCTTAACAACTACTCAGGGATCTTTTTCCAATAGTGATGATTTTATTAACTAAAGAACAGTAATTAAAATGGTAGAAGTGAATTGAAACAATGGAGCAAACGTTGGTTGTAAACAATATTAAAAAGACGGTCCAGGGTCAGAGTTACGAATAATCCAATTGAGTTATCCTGTTGATTCCACTTCTTAAGTCCCAAGATTGCTAACTAACAGGTTAATTATACCCGTGAAAACCTTTCGATTCTTCACGGTCTATGCAGGCTACTCCAATCCCTATATGTGTATGGGTTGAATCACGTGCACGCATTAACGAATTCTGTAATTAGTTAAGATAGGCGAGCAAGTATATGTCTATCCTACTCACAAATTGGTTCCCCGATGCCTAGGTTCACAATCTAGCTCTACTCTTTCTTATGTGCGTTCATAAATTCCCTCTGTCGAGTTCAATCTAAGAACCGTAGATAGTGTTCAATTATTCGGCCGTTATAATCAAACAATTATGATTAAGAAAGAATAAACAATCTATAATTGAAATTCAATTCATGAAAATCAACATTCAAACCTCAACCTTCATGAATTCGCTCTTACCCTAGAACGATATATTTAGCCACGCATACTCATAATAACAACACAAGGATTTGATGAAATAATGAAATAATGATGTAATAGATTAATGGAAGGAAGAAAAACCCTTGTTCAAGATGTTATGAGCTCTCCAATTTGCTCCAAAGTCTGAACTCCCTTAAAAAACGAAGTAAAAGAGTATATATAGTATTTACAAAAGCCTAGCAATTAGTTACGCCTAAGCCTAGACGAAATAGGACTTCCAAAAATGCTCCAGGGGCGCTATAGCTGGCGCCCCGTGCCTCGGAACGCGCACAACTAGGAAGAACCTGTCGAATCTCGCATGCAATAGCCATGCCCCGCGCCCCAAAATGCGCCAGAAAGTGGGCGCTTTTGGGGCGCCCCGCGCCAGTAACTGCGCCAGAAAGTGGGCGCTTTTGGGGCGCCCCGTGCCAGTAACCGCGCCAGGCAAAATTCCTGCTTTCGTCGTTCGCAGCTTGCTTCGTTCCGTGCCTTCGCGTGCTCGATCCAATCCTCAATCCAAATTCAATCTTTTCTTGCTCGATCATGCTCTTTAAAACTCCAATTGCACTTCATAACAACCACACACACACGACACAAAATCAGTGCAAAATCACATTCGTTAACTAGAAAACGCGCGAATAAATTACTCAAACGTGAGGAAATATAGGCATAAAATACCAAACATCAGGTCACTTGGTCATCGACTCCCATAGCCTGTATGGTCTCCCACTTGATCAAGTTTACGACGCTGCCGGCTTTGACTAGGACACGCTTAATATCTATATCTCCTATCCTCAGTGTTATGACTAAGGCATCTTGATGGGGAAGATCGCAAGTGCCAAAGTCTTCGTCAGCGAATAATATTATTTCATCACAATTGTGACCTCCTTCGACCTCTATCACCTTCTATTTGGAACCATCAAATAACATGAGTGTCATACCCGATTTTGGACTCGACTTGAGGCGAGTCGGGTTTCCGATTTGACTGGGTGAACTCGTTTGAGTTAAGGTTTTGGAGTCGCCACCTAATATAATTTCTAAGGCGTATTAGGTCACCTAAATGTCTAGAGTCAAGTTCGAAAGGTCTACTAGTCCATTTCAGAGATGCTATGTGGGTAAGAAGTCCAAATGACTCAGGGAAGAAGGTGTTAGGCACTTTCTCGAGTCCCATAAAAAGTGGTTACCGTCTGAGTCTTAATTTTGGGATATAAACAGTGTATATTATCATAAATACTAACTTGGGAATCAATGCTAGTTTAAGGATGTAACACCTTCATGCTATTTCAAACACACATGTATACATGGTCTTCATATACGACCTATATTTCAAGCTTAATCGTAGTTTACGGCCTTATCAAATGCCTAATCGTTGATAAGTGTTAGCATATGCATGAATTTTTAATTTCAAGTCATATGTGCAATCTACACACAAGAAGGTTTTGCGTAAAATAGTCTATTTTGCGAATAAATTCAGATTTAATAAGAAACCAAAAAGGGGGTTTGTTTTAAAAACAAAATGTTGACCATTTAGGGTCGGTGTGACTCGTCATTAATTGTCGAGCCCTAACCTTAATGGCCATTTTTGTGTGGGGTTGGATTTTGAGAAATACATATATAGGAAGGGAGGCTGTTTTTGAAAAGTGGGATCACGAAAGCACATAAATACAAACAAAGGGCTGCCGCATATAATAGTACGTATACATAGATATACACATGCAAATACATGATCTAAATGATGATTATACTTTAAAATATATAGTTTTAAGGCGTATAAACAACCCCTATTACTTTATACACCCATATACACTATTAGATTAGTGTATAAGGGCAATAGTAAAGGTCAAAATCAGTTTTGGCATGTAAGAGGCCCTTTTTGAAAATGTTTTTGGGCCTAGACTGGTTGTGCAAAAGAGGGGCAAGTTCAATTTTCAGAAATAGTCTCATATAGGCAAGCAGAACACATATAGCCCCTGTTTATCCAAAACTTTAAATAATGATACGAATTAATCATGTTTCTGATGCTCTTAAGGTGTACAGATTTTCAGGAAAGGTGGGAATTTAAGCGTGCTATCATTTTTCACAGAAGAAACAACTCAAAACCATTTTAATTCAGGCCTAAACATGATGCAATGCACGCAGGGAGGAGAGAGACGAGAGAATGGCTCTTGGGTAGCCTTTTTTGTACAACATCATGGTTGTACTCCTTTTTTAAGAAGATACAGATAGGACACCTAGCAAATATACAAGCTTTGGGGACAGTTCCTAAGGGAAAAAGTACGGGGCTACAAGTTCAGGATTGTCCAGTTCCCCAGAGTTCAAGGTTAAGCCTAGTAAACAGACAGAAGTTCAAGGTCCCAGCACCCCAGCCCCAAAAATTACTAAAAAGACTTCAATCACAGACTCTTTTAAGTTCTAAAGAGTACTCTGTAATCATAGCTTGGCCCAGTTAAGGCCTTTCAAATAACCTGCAAGTGCAAAGTTAGCAGGGGATGGGGAAAGGGGAAGGCCTGACTCAAAGGAGATTTGCCAGTAACTCTCATGAACAGGTGTAGTCAAGGCACCTTTTAACAAATGTGCAGGAGTCCCAGAACAACACATACCAAAAACCAAGTAGAATAGAGATGATGCAAGGTCAAGCTGAGGACACACACACACACACAGATGTCACAGTTGATCAGAGTGTGAGTAGCAGCCTTACTATTTAAATTACATCTCCTTAGGCATGATTTTAAAGGTGCAGGGATTACTTAGGCTTATCAGAATACCCAGAATCAAGGCAGAACATAAGCATAACAAATAGTTCAAGTGTAGCGGAAACAAGATAAGGATATGCAAGGCAAACACATAGATTCAATAGATGATAGTGAGTGAAAGAATACCTTTTGAATACTGTGAAGCTAAGGTGAGTACAGACAGCAGAAAGGAAAGGCAGGACCAGCACTACCACAAATAGTGATGATTCTCTCAGGGAAGCAAGTGAACCAGAAGAATTGAATGCAAAGAAGCTATGCAGAATTTGCTAAGTATGCCAGTGTGTGTCTCTGACTTTTTAGTGTTCAGAAAACTTGTCCCTTTTTAGCTGAAAAGAGAGTGGTTTATATAGGTGAAGGGTGAGGCTTTTAGTTCAAACGGGAGAAACTAAACAAGGCAAGGGGAGATAATTTCCTGAAATAAAAAAGGAAGTCTTAGCACACTTTTCCAAATATAAACCAATCAAAACCCTAGAATTAAGACTAATCCGAGATTCTGGTGAGAATAATCCCCTCCCTAAGCCATAATAGAGTCTAAATTCAAGAATCACTGTATAAATATGGTATGAACTAATTTTGAATCCCAAAATCCCTTGATTAACTCAACATATTCTAATCCAAATCATGAGTTTCTATTCCACTGAATTAACAGGCAGTTTCCATTCAAGTATCAATCGACAAACTCCAATTTAATATCAATCAACTTTCAATTCAGACTAGGCACAAATTTATAGGGATTGTGTATACATTACACGAAATCAACCCCTAGATTAATCACGGATTCTAGGTTTAAACTGATGAAGATAACACAGAGCTCATGTTATGAACAAATCATACTCGAACATACAATAATTCCATGCAATGTTTATGCTACTCAGTGAATTAAAGTAAGAAACATTTGATCATGTATTTTATCCTCAACTAATCAACAAATAACAAATGAACATGCTAACACACAAAATACTAGGCAAATTTGCCTAGGTATCACACAAGTCCAATAACAGTAAAAAGGAAGGGGTTACCCGTTCATACCAAACTCGGGTCAAATCGACCCGTCACGGATTTACCTTTGCATGGGGTTTCTCACCCCGTTTAAGTGTTAACACCTTTAAATTAGTGGCCTGAACCCCGCCGGAGGCATTTCCTGACGGTGGTATCACAGTTATCAAAGTTCACATCTCGCCCTTACCCAATCATCGCCAAAATTGTATAGGTTTTGTAGCAGACTTTGAGGGGAAAACGGTGATGTTATTTTCCCCAATTTTCTCCGTCTGCAATGGCCAAAAAATTCCATTGACAATGATGGCGATTTGAGTCGCCACAGAGAGAGAGAAGAGTGAAATATCGGAGCGGACACGGGGAAAATGAGGAAGATCGTGTGGGGTTTAGGGGATCGTTTAAGGATCTTTTGATCTTGGCCGTTGGATCAAATCAACAGAGGGTTAAGATTGAGCCACGTAGGTGCTTAAGTGGCAAAAATAGGCTTATGTGTGTATGTGACGTGTAATATGTGTGTATATATGTATTTATGTATATAAACTGTATAATTGGTGTATATATAGGTATAAGATAGTATAAAATTAGTATAAAATTATAGAAAAATTAGAAAATTAATTTCAAGTGCTGGGGTGGCTAAGAAAAGTGTAGAATTGTAATTTTGAGGCTTAAAACAATTTTAGATAATTTTATCAAAGCATAAGTAATTACGATGGTTGTAGCTATGAGTTGAGACGACACTTTTGGAAAGGGCCTCAATTTCCAGGCTATTATGAGAAGGTAATTTTAAAGAAATTGACAAGGCAAGAGTGAATACACAGCTGTGTGCAAAATTCAAGAATTGTTGATTTTTGATAATAGGAGGGACAAAATTGGGTGTCAACAGCTGCCCTTCTTTGCCTGGGGATGATGAAAGAGTCTTCGGGCAAAGATGTTGACAGTGCGACCAATTTTGTCATGACTATAGAAGAGCCTATGACTTAAGAGGATGTAGGGCATCAGGCTGAAATGCTTTCTTTGCTCGGGATGTGTTTCCTGTAGTGAAAATGTGTTTGTAACATAATGTATATAAAAACTTACGTTTCTGTCGAGCTGGATTGTCTTTCCAGGGTTCTTGCAGTATTAAATTGTTTATGCCATGCCATGATTACCTGTCTTTTGCTGTCAAGTGTTAGATTCGACATCGGGTTGTATGCCCTCCGTCGGTGCATTGGGCTGTGTACCCTCCTCAAAGAAATAAAATGACAAATCGATATCAGATTGTGTACCCTCAATCGATGCTTCGGGTTGTGTGCCCTCAGCTAATTTAAAATGACAAATCGGTATCGGGTTGTGTACCCTCAATAGACACTTTAGGTTGTGTGCCCTCAGCTAATTTAAAATGAAAAATCGATATTGGGCTGTGTACCCTCAATCGACGCTTCGGGTTGTATGCCCTCAACTAATTTAAATGATAAATTGATATCGGGCTATGTACCCTCAATCGACGCTTTGAGTTGTATGCCTTCAGCTAATTTAAATGACAAATCGAATCGATATCGGGCTGTGTACCCTCAATCAATGCTTCGGGTTGTGTGCCCTCAGCTTATTTAAATGACCAAATCGATATTGCGCTGTGTCCCTCAATCGACGCTTCGGGTTGTGTGCCCTCAGCTAATTTAAAATGACAAATTGATATCGGGCTGTGTACCCTCAATCGACGCTTCGGGTTGTGTGCCCTCAGCTAATTTAAACGACAAATTGATATCGGGCTGTGTACCCTCAATCGACGCTTCGGGTTGTGTGCCCTCAGCTAATTTAAAATGACAAATCGATATTGGATTGTGTACCCTCAATCGACGCTCCGGGTTGTGTGCCCTTAGCTAATTTAAAATGATAAATCGATATTGGGTTGTGTACCCTTAATCGACGCTTCGGGTTGTGTGCCCTCAACCAATGTATATGACAAACCTTTCGTTGAAGCACTTCTATCGTGCATTGTTGATTTAGGTATCTTTCGTGCCTGCATCCAAAGAAAGATTGGTAAGTTGTACGGGGTGGTTTGGCTTGCGCATTCTTGGCTTGTTTCGCGTTCGCTGTCCACGAGTGCCGGGATCTTGGTTGAGCTGGTAGGGATATGCATAAAATAGTACGTAATGCAAATGATTTTGAAAGACTTTTATAAGAAAGAAAATGAAATAAAAGTATTTTATCCCATTGAGTCGCAAGTCGCGTTGTGTAAAGACAAAGTTGTCGTCCTTTATGCTGTTCCAAACGAATTTTGAGGGCGCCCTCAAAATTCTGCCCCAGTTTGATTTTGAAATTTTTGAGAGGTCCTTAAAAATTCATGCCCCAGCGTCAACTGTGTTTGTCCTTTGGGAATTTTTTAGAGTTCCTCAAAAATTCTGCCTCAGTGTTTGCTTCGTGGGGAAAATGAGAATTTTTATATTTATGCGACCGAACCTTGAGTAGGTTGCCTACGTATCCTACTAGGGGAATCAGGTCGTGACGTAGTTCAGATTACATAATCTATTTCAGAATGGGAAATCATTAATCAGTACAAATCCCTATACGTAGTATCTTTTAACAGCATCGGAGTTGATAGGTTTTGGCCAGACTTCTCCATCCATTTCTGCCAGTATCAATACTCCTCCATTCAAAACTCGGTGAACCATGTACGGTCCTTGCCAATTTGGTGCAAACTTGCCTTTTGCTTCTTCTTGATTCGGAAATATCTTCTTCAGAACTAATTGCCCAGGTTTAAAAAATCTCTCTCGAACTTTCTTGCTGAATGCTTTGGCCATCCTACTCTGATATAATTGCCCATGACATATTGCATTCAATCTCTTGCCATCGATGAGGGCCAATTGCTCTATTCTTCTTTGGATCCACTCGGCATCTTTCAATTGTGTCTCTTGGATGATTCTCAAAGATGGTATCTCAACCTCCGCGGGTATCACTGCTTCGGTGCCATACACCAACAAGTAAGGAGTAGCCCCTGTTGATGTTCTCATTGTGGTGCGGTACCCTAACGAGGCATAGGGTAGATTCTCATGCCATTGCTTTGAAGTGCCTGTCATCTTGTGCAATATCCTCTTGATGTTTTATTGGCCGCCTCAACCGGACCATTCATTTGATGTCTGTATGCAGTGGGGTTGTGATGCTTGATCTTGAAGACCTCACAGGTTGCTTTCATTAGGTCACTGTTGAGATTTGACCCATTGTTAGTGATAATGGATTCAGGGATGCCAAATCGGCAGATCATCTTATCACGAACGAAGTTCGACACCACCTTCTTTGTTACTGACTTGTACGATGCAGCTTCCACCCATTTGGTAAAATAGTCAATGGCTACTAATATGAAACGATGCCCCATTCGAAGCGGCTGGCTCGGTAGGTCCTATGACATCCATCCCCCAGGCAGCAAAAGGCCAAGGCGATCCCATAATGTTCAGTTCATTGGGAGGCACTCGAATCATATCTCCATGGACTTGGCATTGATGGCATTTCTTCGCATGCTTTATGCAGTCATGCTCCATTGTCATCCAGAAATAACCAGCCCTCAAAATCTTCTTTGCAAGTACAAAACCATTCATGTGTGGGCCACACGCCCCAGAGTGTACCTCTTCTAACAATTTAGCAGCTTCTTTTGCGTCTACACATCTCAACAAACCTAGATCGGGTGTCCTTTTGTACGAAACTTCTCCGTTCAGAAAGAAACCATTTGCTAACCTCCTCAGTATCTTCTTTTGGAGACTTGTTGCATTCTTTGGATAATTGCCGTCCTTGAGGAACCCTTTGATGTCGTAGAACCAAGGTTGTCAGTCTGACTCTTCTTCCACATGATAGTAGTAAAATGGTTACTTCCTCACTATTATGGGTGTTGGATCAATGTAGTTCTTATCGGGATGCTTGATCATGACAGATATGGTAGCCAAGGCGTCCGCGAACTCATTTTGCAGCCTGGGTACATGCCGGAATTCTATCTTTGTGAATCTTTGCTTCAACTCCTTTATGCACTCCAGGTATGGTAATATCTTCAGATTCTTTGCTGTCCATTTTCCTCGAACTTGGTGAATCAGTAAGTCAGAATCCCCGATTACTAATAGCTCTTGTATATTCATGTCCACTACCAATCTAAGACCCAAAATACAAGCTTTGTATTCTACCATATTGTTGGTGCAAGGAAACCTTAGTTTGGCCGTGACAGGATAATGTTGTCCAGTCTCGGAAACTAATACTGCTCCAATGCCGACTCTTTTGAAATTGACCGCTCCATCGAAGAATAGCCTCCAACCATCATATTCTTTGGTGATCTCTTCTCTTCCGAACATGACTTCTTCATCATGGAAGTAGGTGTGCAAAGGCTCATAGTCATCTCCCACCGGGTTCTCGGCCATATGATCGGCAAGGGCTTGAGATTTCACCGCCTTTTGAGTGACAAAAGTGATGTCGAATTCGCTGAGCAGCATCTTCCATTTAGCCAGCTTTCCAGTAGGCATTGGTTTTTGGAAAATGTACTTGAGAGGGTCCATCCTTGATATCAGCAACGTTGAGTAGGATGTCAAGTAGTGCCTCAACTTCTGTGCTGTCCATGTCAGTGCACAACACGCGCGCTCCAGCAATGTGTACTTGGCTTCATAAGGAGTGAACTTCTTGCTTAGATAATATATGGCTTGCTCCTTCCTCCCAGTTGAATCATGTTGTCTCAATACACAACCAAAGGCCGAGTCTATCACGGACAGGTACGCCCAGGCTCAGGTGGAACCAACATAGGCGGGCAAGACAAGTATTCCTTTATTCGATCAAATGCTTTTTGGCAATCCTCTATCCACTCGAGCACTGCGTCTTTCTTCGGCAACTTGATGATTGGTTCACAGATAACGGTCTATGAAATGGCTGATGTAATTGAGCCTTCCCAAGAAGCTCATAAACTCTTTCTTGCTTTTTGGCGGTGGCAATTCTTTGATTGCTTTGATCTTGGACGGATCCAGCTCGATACCCCTTCTACTAACGATGAAACCCAAAAGCTTCCCTGCTGGAACACCAAAAGCACACTTTGCCGGATTCAGCTTCAGATCGTACTTTCGCAAGCGGTTGAAAAACTTGTGCAAGTTTTCAAGATGCTCAAAACTCTTCTTTGATTTGATGATCACATCATCCACATAGACTTCGATCTCTTTGTGCATCAGATCATGGAACATAGTTGCCATCGCTCTCATGTAAGTTGCCCCAGCATTCTTCAACCCAAATGGCATGACTTTGTAGCAATAAGTCCCCCAAGATGTAGTGAAAGCTGTCTTCTCAGCATCCTCTTCATCCATGAGAACTTGATGATAACCAGTGAATCAGTCCACGAAGGATTGCAGTTTATATTTCGCGCAGTTGTCAATCAAGATATGTATGTTTGGTAGTGGAAAGTCATTCTTTGGACTTGCTCTATTCGGATCTCTGTAGTCCACACAAACCCAGAGTTTCCCATCTTTCTTCGGTACTGGGACGATGTTAGCCAGCCAAGTTGGATATTTGATTATTTTCAGAATCCCTGCATTGAGCTTCTTAGTTACTTCTTCACCAATTTTCAACAGAACTGATGACTTGAAAGTTCGGGCCTTTTGTTTGACTGACGGAAAGCCCAGATCAATAGGTAATTTGTGAGCTACCACATTCGTGCTTATGCTAGTCATGTCATCGTACGACCAGGCGAACACGTCCTCATATTCTTTAAGAAACTCAGTGTATCGCTTTTTATCTTTGGCACTGAGATGTGCACTGATCCTTGTCTCTTTCAGGACCTTATCATCTCCTAAGTTTATCACCTCAGTCTCCTCAAGGTTTGGCTTAGGTTTGTTTTCAAATCTCTCAATTTCTTCTTGTGTAGTTTCATCAAAATCATCATAATCAGCTCCCGTTTCCCCAAGCTCCATTGTTTCATTACACGTTGCGATTGTGGACTCAATGGGATTATTAGTATGGATGCTGAAACAAGTAAAATATTACAAAATTAAAAGATTAAAGCAAAATCAAACAGGAAATGGTGTGATATTTTATTTATGAATCCTTGCAAAACATAGTTTGTAGGGAGACATGTGCAATAAAAGAAAGGGAAATGCAAACTCCACGACTCCGAGTCAGGTTTTATTTCAAAAAGCATAAAAATAATTTTTGTCCCCTCAGCTCTACTAAGGTTCACGGTAAGCTCGGGCCCGGTTGCTGGTCCAGTTATTCAGTGCTGCTCCAAATCCAGCCTTGGTCAGTCCAGGAGGTTCAATATGTTTTTCTAGAATCACATAGCAGTCCTCATCAGCTATGAATAGATTTTGCATTCCTGCCAGCAGATCCTCTTCAGCATCAGCTATCTTCGGCTCCATTTCTTGTGCTGCAGACACCTCCCCTTTTCGACCATCCAAGTATCCAAACGAGACGAAGATATGCAAGTGAGTCTTGGTGCTTTTCTTATAGAACTTTAAATCCAATGACGCTTATTCCATGCTCTTTTCATAGGTCACGATGTACCCTATGCCAGCCTTCTCATTGTCGGGCCTCATCACGATTCTGATTGGCTCGACCATACCATCCAAGTTTTTGCCCAAACCTTTGCCAGGTTCATAGCCTTGCTTGATCATGATGCCTATAACCCAGTCTCCGGGCCATTTTGCAGGCTGTGGGAGTACATATGGTTCCTCGATCACCACCTCCATAGGTTCATATGCTTTGGGTATCCACACTTGCTTCCCTTTTGGTTTTTTGGAGATGCGTTTCCAGTTGGGACGGGCATTGGGTGAGTACATTGGTCGCTTCTCGGTCTTAGCAGGAAGGGTTTTATGAAATTCGCGTGAGGGCACTCCAAAATCAGACATAACTGGTTGCCAGACCAAGTTCCTTCCTTCGTAGCCTTTTCCTCAGCTATCCCAATAAGCACTGTAAAAGTTCCTCTTTCTTTCTTCAACCCCAGGCGGTGTGTTGACCAACTTGGGAGCAAAGTGTGCAGTGTAACCCCCTTGGACCGCGTCTGTGGGATCCCAACTTGAATTGTAGTTCTTGCGGCGTCCTCCTCGAGTGCCTTGTATTGCTCCCACAAGTTCTACAGTGTAGAATGTCTGCCCATCAGGAGCATTCCCTTCAATTGCTGGTATGGTCTACTCATTGTAGATGGAATTGTTCCCTTCGCCGAACACTACCACTTCTTTACGATCCCATTCAAACTTCACGGTTTGGTGCAACGTGGAGGGCACTGCACCAGCCATATAGATCCAGGGCCTCCCTAGTAGCAGATTGTAGGAGGCAGAGATGTCCATGACATGGAACTCAGCAGTGAACTCCACGGAACCAACCATGATAGTTAGGTCAATCTCCCCAATGGTGCTTCTTTGTGACCCATCAAACTCTTTCACCTTCATGTCGCTCTCCCTAATCTTGCTTTAGTCGATCCCCATTCTTTTCAGAGTGATGAACGGGTATATGTTCAGACCAGAGCCTCCGTCGATCAAAACTCTTCCTACGAACCAGTCTTTGCATTTGACAGTGATGTGCAGAGCTTTGTTGTGATTCAACCCTTCAGGTGGTAGCTCATCTCCATGAAAGTTGATTCGGCTGGCCTCCATGACTTGTCCAACCATGCTAGCCATGTTTTCAATAGAAGTGTC
Organism: Petunia x hybrida; assembly: GCA_037355625.1. Lineage (NCBI taxonomy): Eukaryota > Viridiplantae > Streptophyta > Magnoliopsida > Solanales > Solanaceae > Petunia > Petunia x hybrida. The sequence continues at coordinate 1,951,600 of JBBBVM010000049.1, read as the reverse complement.
CATCGGAACATGTGCTTCGTCTAACACCTTCATCAGAGCAGTTCGGTGGCTCTTCGATTTGAGGAGCAAAGCCAGAACAGAGATTTGTGCTGGAGTTTTGCCCAAGTGCTCAACTACGGAGTACTCCTTTGCTTGCACCTTCTTCCATAGTCCCTCGGACTATTCCTCGCTAATGCCTCATCTTTCTTGAACAAGATGCTCGGGAGTGTAAATTCTCCCACTCCTAGTCATCCCTTGCGCGGCAACAGTCTCAACTACAGACTTGTTCTTCTTCTCCTTTTCATAGTCCCAAGGTACCGCCTTGTCGCTGTATGGTGGAACCACATCAACATAGAATTTGGGAGCCACTTCTACCTCAATAGGCTCTGGTGCTGTAGCGGCTTGAGCAAATGATGCAGTTGTTGGTACCTTCTCTTTTGCCTTAACGATAGTCCCTTCTAAGTTGCATTCCTCATCCAACTCGATCAGGTTCACCCTATTGTCTCCATGATTAGGCAGAGGATTGTTGTGCACATTCGGGGTCTTCAAGTGCATCACCTTTTGGGCGATCAAGTCTTGTATCTTGTCCCTTAAGGCATAGCACTTCTCGGTATCGTGACCAGGTCCTCCAGAGTGATAGGCACAAGTTTTGGTTTGATCGAAATAGGGTGTCATCTTATCAGGCATTTTGAATGGCACGGGCTGTATGTTGCCAGCTGCTTTGAGTCTCTCGAACAACTGAGTGCGAGATTCAGCTAACGGGGTGTAATTTCTTTTGGGTCTTGGGTTTTTATTGGCATGAGGCATTGGTGAATAAGTGTTGGTATTTTGGTAGTTGGGACTTTGTGGGTATGTTGGTCTTTGTGGTGGTGGGTTTTGGTACATGGGCTGGGTGTTTTAGACTAGGTAGGTGGATGTGGGTGGTATGTATGGGTAGGATGGGGGAGGCGTTTGGTAGTAATGGTTGTGAGTAGGGGAGTGGTCAAGTGATGCGGCCACGAATGAGACGTCGTCCTTCTTCTTTCTTGAGGTGGTAGTGCTGCTAGCTTGTAGGGCTTTGTTAGCTGCTTGTAGTGCAGCCATACTAACAATTCTCTCAGTCTTCAGTCCATCTTTGACCATATCCCCAATCTTTATCAACTCTCCAAACTCTTATCTCGCAGATTCAGCATTTTGTCGAAGTAGACATCTTCTTGTATGCGAATAAAAGTTGCCACTATCTCGGCGTCTTCTATGGGAGGCTGGACCTTGGCGGCTTCAGATCTCCATCTAGTTGTGAACTCTCTAAAAGTCTTAGTGGGCTTCTTTTTCAATTTCTCTAAGTAGAAGCGGTTGTCATGACATCAGTGTTGTGCCCAAAACTGTCAACAAAGTCTCCAGCCATTGCTTCCCAGCTCGTCCACTTCTTTATTTGTTGCTTAGGGTACTATACTAGTGCATCTCCAGTTAGACTGTGGTTAAACAGCTGCATGCGGATCTTTTCATCATGTCCAACCCCAATCAGTTTGTCATAGTAAGATCTTAAATGAGCCATTGGGTCTCCACTGCCATCGAACATGTTGAACTTGGGTGTCTTGTAACCTTCAGGTAGTTTCAGGTGAGGATACAAGCAGACATCCTCATAAGCTAACCCTCGGGTTCCCTTAGTGTCTTGGAGTTGTTTGAATTTCTCAACCAGCCATTGGACTTGCTCTTTGGTGTTGTCTGGGTCTTCCTTAGTCCATGCGTACATCTCATGATCCTTGGTGGGTGATGCGATGGTTTTGGTTTCAACGGTAAAGGAGGGTAAGTTGTTTTGTGGTGCTTTCGGTGGTGCAGTGTAGGTAGGGTAAGGAATGTCTTTTTCAGGGTAGAGTGGATCTTTGCCATGAGGGCGAGCAGTTTGGTTTGGTTCAGTGATCTCATCAGTATGGGGCAGAGGGATCCTATTCTCCAACTCGAGCAGCCTTTGTTCCAACTTAGCGTAGCTTTCATAGGCGACCACTCCTTGCTTCTCAGGAGTTCTATTTCCAACTTTGTCAAACTCAGCCATGATATTTCGTCTCATCCTTGTCCTTGTAGGTAAAGAGGGAGGTGTTGGGATTGATCCTTTGGACCTCAACCGGTATTGCAGCGCGGCTAGAATGTACAAACCAAACTATCAGGGACTTGGGAACTGACACACCAAAAACAAGAAGAGAAAATGTGAGTATGCGTTAGTTTAAAGAAAATCGCATCCTATCATGCATGAGACCTCTTTTGTGCCAGAGGTGGGCCTATCGCGGATTCGATGTAACGTTTGCACCAAACACATCATTTCGTTTGAATGAACATGGTCATCACCAGTCTAAAAACCCAAAAATAACGAAATTTTATTTAATTTGCTTGGCTTTATTACAACTGCTAATGACTCGACTAAGACGAAAACGACGATAAAGAAAGGACAAGACGACTTGACTCGATACGACTAGACTAGGTGCCAAGCAAAGAGACTTCAGGTTCAAATATCAGCTCCAACGTCTTCCTTTTCCTTCTCCTCTTTGGCTTCCTCCTTGGGTTTGTGAGCCAGGCTAATGAGCGGAGGATCAACAAATGTTTCCAGTAGGTCTTTCCCAGCCTCCATGTCACCCAGAGCTTTTACGAGGAACTCGCAGATTTCTAATCCTCTTGCTTCCTTCTCTTCCAGTGGTACTGACTTTAAATACTCTCCCCATCCTTTGAGCAAATCTTGTAAATTCCCAGCAGCTTTCCTTGCGGTCATGACCTTGCCGGTCCAATATTTGAGCTCGTCCTCTTTAATCTTATCTTTGTATTGTCTCCTCATCTCCCTCTCTTGTGTCAACCTTAACTCCTTCTTTCTTTGGCCAAACTCGTGTTTCAGCTTCTTGTATTTTTCAGCAACATTTGGAGCTTTGGCTTTCCTTTTCAGTGTAGTCTTTGATTGATACTTTGCCTTATCTTCCCTGAGCTATTGAGGGTAAGCCAGGGTGGCTGTGGGGTTCAACTTGCTGTCACGACCACGAAAAAACTACATTGTAAGCCTTTTCTCCCACATTGTTAATACAGTGAGAACCATCGGATGCTCGATGTCTTTTATGTCAACGTTGAAACTTCTTCCCTCGGTCAACTGCGGGGTTTGCTGTGTCATTCCCACTTGTCGAAGGATCCTTAGAGGAACGTAGTGATGAGTTCCTCAGAATCTAATCAATGTCAAGAAGGTGACGTCTTGACCTTGTATGGAGAGAACGAAACCAGCACAGTTTTCAATCACCCATTGCACCTCTTGCAGTTCCTCGAGCTTGGTGTACCAACCTTCCATGTTCGCGGGGTATTCCCATGCCACTGTTCCAGCCATACGGGTATTATGTGAGCGGATCCCTCCATTCCAAGATGGTTTTGGTGCTATAGGACTGACAGGGACGCTATGCAAGTGTTCTATCAACCGTATTTGCAGCAACAAGTTACACCCCTTAAAAAAGTCTCCTCCTCTCCTACATTTGGTTAAGGCCCTATAAACATCCTCCAAAATCATTGGAACCAAACTTACTTGACGTTTGAAAGCCCCTTTTTGCAGCCCCCCTACTACTCTCCCTAGCCTTATGTCGATCTTGCCTCCTTTTTCGGGGAAAACAATGCTTCTCAGAAAAGCGATGATGAAAGCATTGGATTCAGTCCATTCCCAATCTTGAATCTCCCATGCTCCAGCCCATTCGTGTCTAAGTGTTGGATCTCCAAATCTAGAATGCAAGTATTCCAATATAAATCATAGTCTCGGGTCCAGGCTCTAACCCTGCTAGCCCTCCAAATTCTTCCAACATCGATGCCAACTCGAAACCATTGAAATGAAACACAGCCCTTTTATAGCCCCAGAAATGTGTAGCAACTTCAACCAAACTAGTCATGGCAGTGTAGTTTTTGAGAGCTACCAATTCTCCCAACATCTTTTGAACATGAGCTTTGCTGACAACGGCCAAATCCTCCCACCAAAGCTTGAATTGTGAGGAGGTCGGGAGACGGTCTCAAATTGGAGAGTACCCTTTGCAGCCATTGTCTGAAAACAAAACAAGAGTAGGTAAAGACCAAAACACCCTTATAGTTTTGATCATGTTCAAACAGACAATCAATGTTTTGTACAAACGTCTCTTCGAATCAATGCAGAGATACAATTTTTTCATATTTTTGGGTTAAAAACCCTTTTGACATTTGGCGTAGGTTTGCTAATGTACTATTATGTGCCAAGGACGTATAGACTTCCTAGGTTTGTCGTTATGCAAAGAAAATTAATGCGCATCTTGTTGCCAATTATTCTCATAAATTCTCCAAAATTTGAAAATCAGTACATGATAACTTTTGAAAACGTAAAGTACAAAAATGAAATGAAAAAGACACTTTGACTAGGCAGCACACTCCGAATTCTATTGCTCAAGTTTTGTCTCTAATGCCTCTATCTTTTCATGTAGTTCCAGTGTACGCTTCTTCCATACTTCAATCTCTTCTTTGTTTTCCTTATCCATTTTGACAGTTTTCGACATGAACTCTCGGTACCGAATTTGAGCCTCTACTTCACGATCCCTTATGTTATTTCCACGACTTGGTCCTGCTACCACATTTGCTTTTAAACTAGAGCGTAACCAGCTTTTGTAGTTTGGTTCGCATCCAGTGGTGTATCTATCAGGTGCTAGGATGCTTCTTCCATGACTTGTCTTCCCACCCATGCCTTCCTAATGCTCTTGACCCTTGGAACAACATTTTCAGCGTAGTCGAACCGATAATCTTTCATGTCTGGTATAAATGGTACGATTTGCTTCCTCCCCGCTTGCCTCATTACTCTTAAAGGCTGGTAAGGTTGAAGGCCTCTTAACCCCATAAGTATCACAAAGGATGCCTTCTCAGAACTAATGATAAAATCTGATGAAGGGAACCAAGTGAACATCCACTGAATTGAGTCCTCTGTTATGCTTTTGACAATGCTACCCATTTCTCTGTGCTGCTTGGCTGCTTGAGTTTTGAAACCCTATACCGTTCCCCAATCAAGTAGTTGCAACCAGCTGGTTTGGACAATGCTTGCACACCTCTTACTTTCCTTAAATGTTCTTTGAACCATGCTTGTAATAGAAGATTACACCCTTGGAAGTATTTTGCTCCTCTCCTGCAACAACCCAAAGCTCGATAAATGTCTGCTACTATCATAGGAACTATGGTGTAACGATAGCTATCAATTCCGTTGAACACTGCCTCAGCGACCATGACAAGTCTTGAACATATGTCGTGATTTGAGCTCTCGGGGAAAACCATCACTCCTAAGAAAAAAATGGCAAATGCAAATGGTCTAGCCCTCATCCAATCACCAACGGACTCGAACTCCTTCTTATGACTATCATACGCTCTCAAATGCCCAAACCGAGTGTAAAAATAGGAAAAAGGGATCTTCTTTTGTTGTAAAAATCCCACGTCCACACTTGCTACCATCCCTAACTTCTTACGAAACTCGTCACCTGTGGGGACGCTAGGTGCTAGTATGCGACCCCCTTGCCAACGATGTTTGTCTAACCCCGAGTGTGACACAAACCCCCCTATTTCTTCCAACAAAGGTGTTAATTCGATGTCCTCAAACCTAAACACGTTCATTTTTTCATCCCAAAATGATACTGATGTTTCGATCATCTCCTACATGGTTCCATTTCTAATAGTGAGACCAAATGACCCAAATGTTGACGTACTTCGGTTTGCTCTCCCAGTGACAGGTTGCTCCACCAATTAATTAACAAAGGAGGTGCGCCCATAGTCATTCTAAAACGATGAAACTTTTGACTCATTGTGACCTAAAAATAATGAAGAAATAAAATTTAAAACCCCATCCCCTTTGAGAATAATTGAATAAATCAAAATGCGCTTTCATTCTTGTGTTACTTTTTTTTCTCTCTCTTTTCTTTTCTTTCTTTTTCTCTCAAATGCACATAATCATGTCCAAACGTCCCTTTGGGGTCGAAAACCCGTTTAGGTAGTTTGGAAAAGTTGAAGACTAGTTGGCTCGCGGGGAGCCCCTCCTACGGCATGATGCATGCTCATTATAATAGAAGAGTGGTGTTATTCTAGACACGGTTTCCCAAGGCAGACGGCCAAGGAGTGGGATCATTTGAAATTGTTGGTTGTACCACGGATCAACTATATTCCAAAATGTCCCTCTTAAAAGGTGTTTTGGTGGAGCGACCGTGGGGATCCACGTAATCGCCCCGTGTGTGTAAAGTGCCGTTTCCCAGGAGTGGGGGAGTATGAGTGAAACATGCAAAAATGTCACATTGAAATTTAAATACAATAGATAAAGTAAAAAAAAAAAAAACCAAGTTAGTACGACAATAATAATAATGAATAACAGGATAATAATTAAATAAATCCCAAAAGCAAAGACTCGTTGTGGTTAGGACTCTTATATCCCCAGCGGAGTCGCCATTCTGTCATACCCGATTTTGGACTCGACTCGAGGCGAGTCGGGTTTCGGATTTGACTGGGTGAACTCATTGAGTTAAGCTTTTGGAGTCGCCATCTAATATAATTTCTAAGGTGTATTAGGTCACCTGAATGTCTAGAGTCAAGTTCGAAAGGTCTACTAGTCCATTTCAGAGATGCTATGTGGGTAAGAAGTCCAAATAACTCAAGGAAGAAGGTGTTAGGCACTTCCCCGAGTCCCATAAAAAGTGGTTATCGTCCGAGTCTTAATTTTGGGATATAAACAGTGTGTATTATCATAAATACTAACTTCAGAATCAATGCTAGTTTACGGATGTAACACCTTCATGCTATTTCAAACACACATGTATACATGGTCTTCATATACGACCTATATTTCAAGCTTAATCGTAGTTTACGGCCTTATCAAATGCCTAATCGTTGATAAGTGTTAGCATATGCATGAATTTTTAATTTCAAGTCATATGTGCAATCTACACACAAGAAGGTTTTGCGTAAAATAGTCTATTTTGCGAATAAATTCAGATTTAATAAGAAACCAAAAAGGGGGTTTGTTTTAAAAACAAAATGTTGGCCATTTTGGTTCGGTGTGACTCGTCATTAATTGTCAAGCCCTAACCTTAATGACATTTTTTGTGTTGGGGTCTGATTTTGAGAAATACATATGTAGGAAGAGAGGCTGTTTTTGAAAAGTGGGATCACAAAAGCACATAAATACAAACAAAGGGCTGCCACATATAATAGTTCGTATACATAGATATACACATGCAAATACATGATCTAAATGATGATTATACTGTAAAATATATAGCTTTAAGGGGTATAACGACCCCTATTACTTTATACACCCATATACACTATTAGATTAGTGTCTAAGGGCAATAGTAAAGGTCAAAATCAGTTTAGGCATTTAAGAGGCCCTTTTTGAAAATATTTTTGGGCCTTAGACTGTTTGTGCACAAGAGGGGCAAGTTCAATTTTCAGAAATAGTCTCATATAGGCAAGCAGAACACGTATAGCCCCTGTTTATCCAAAACTTTACATAATGATACGAATTAATCATGCTTCTGATGCTCTTAAGGTGTAAAAATTTTCAGGAAAGGTGGGAATTTAAGCATGGTATCAGTTTTCACAGAAGAAACAACTCAGAACCATTTTAATTCAGGCCTAAACATGATGCAATGCACACAGGGAGGGGAGAGACGAGAGAAGGGCTCCTGGGTAGCCTATTTTGTACAACATCATGGTTGTACTCCTGTTTTAAGAAGATACAGACAGGGCACCTAACAAATATACAAGCTTTGGGGACAGTTCCTAAGAGAAAAAGTACAGGGCTACAAGTTCAGGATTGTCCAGTTCCCCAGAGTTCAAGGTTAAGCCTAGTAAACAGATAGAAGTTTAAGGTCCCAGCACCACAGCCCCAGAAATAACTAAAAAGAGTTCAATCACAGACTCTTTCAAGTTCTAAAGAGTACTCTGTAATCATAGCTTGGCCCAGTTAAGGCCTTTCAAATAACCTGCAAGTGCAAAGTTAGGAGGGGATGGGGAAAGGGGAAGGCTCCTTGCCAGTAACTCTCTTGAACAGGTGTAGTCAAGGCACCTTTTAACAAATGTGCAGGACTCCCAGAACAACACATACCAAAAACCAAGTAGAATAGAGATGATACAAGGTCAAGATGAGGACACACACACACAGAGATGTCACAGTTGATCAGAGTGTGAGTAGCAGCCTTACTATTTAAATTACATCTCCTTAGGCATGATTTTAAAGGTGCATGGATTACTTAGGCCTATCAGAATACCCAGAATCAAGGCAGAACACAAGCATAACAAATAGTTCAAGTGTAGCAGAAACAAGATAAGTATATGCAAGGCAAGCAGATAGATTCAATGGATGATAGTGAGTGAAATAATACCTTTTGAATACTGTGAAGCTAAGGTGAGTAGACAACAGAAAGGAAAGGCAGGACCAGCAATACCACAAATAGTGAGATTCTCTCGGGGAAGCAGGTGAACCAGAAGAATTGAATGCAAAGAAGCTATGCAGAATTTGCTAAGTATGCCAGTGTGTATCTCTGAATTTTTAGTGTTCAGAAAACTTGTCCCTCTTTAGTTGAAAAGAGAGTGGTTTATATAGGTGAGGGGTGGGGCTTTTAGTTCAAACGAGAGAAACTAAACAAGGCAAGGGGAGATAATTTCAAGAAATAAAAAAAGAAAGTCTTAGCACACTTTTCCAAATATAAACCAATCAAAACCCTAGAATTAAGACTAATCCGAGATTCTGGTGAGTATAATCCCCTCCATCAGCCATAATAGAGTCTAAATTCAAGAATCACTGTATAAATGTGGTATGAACTAATTTTGAATCCCAAAATCCCTTGATTAACTCAACATATTCTAATCCAAATCATGAGTTTCTATTCCACTGAATTAACAGGCAGTTTCCATTCAAGTATCAATCGACAAACTCCAATTTAAAATCAACCAACTTTCAATTCAGACTAGGCACAAATTTATAGGGATTGTGTATACATTACACGAAATCAACCCCTAGATTAATCACGGATTCTAGGTTTAAACTAATGAAGATAACACAGAGCTCATGTTATGAACAAATCATACTCGAACATACAATAATTCCATGCAATGTTTATGCTACTCAGTGAATTAAATTAAGAAACATTTGATCATGTATTTTATCCTCAACTAATCAACAGATAACAAATGAACATGCTAACACACAAAAGACTAGGAAAATTTGCCTAGGTATCACACAAGTCCAATAACAGTAAAAAGGAAGGGGTTACCCGTTCATACCAAACTCGGGTCAAATCGACCCGTCACGAATTTACCTTCGCATGGGGTTTCTCACCCCGTTTAAGTGTTAACACCTTTAACTCAGTGGCCTGAACCCCGCCGGAGGCGTTTCCCGGCGGTGGTATCACAGTTATCAAAGTTCACATCTCGCCCTTACCCAGACATCGCCAGAACTGTATGGGTTTTTTAGTGGACTTCGAGGGGAGCACGGTGATGTTTATTTCCCCAATTTACTCCGGCTGCAATGGCCGGAAAAGTCCATTGACAGTGATTGCGAATTGAGTCACCACGGAGAGAGAGAGAATCGGAGCGGACACGGGGAAAATGAGGAAGATCGTGTGGGGTTTAGGGGATCGTTTAAGGATCTTTTGATCTTGGCCGTTGGATCAAATCAACGGAGGATTAAGATTGAGCCACGTAGGTGCTTAAGTGACAAAAATAGGCTGATGTGTGTATGTGACGTGTAATATGTGTGTATATATGTATTTATGTATATATACTATATATTTGGTGTATAAATAGGTATAAGATAGTATAAAATTGGTATAAAATTATAGGAAAATTAGGAAATTAATTTCAAGTGTTGGGGTGGCTAAGAAACGTATAAAATTGTAATTTTGAGGTTTAAAACAATTTTGGATAATTTTGTCAAGGCAGAAGTAATTGCGATGGGTGTAGCTATGAGTTGAGACGACACTTTTGAAAAGTGCCTCAATTGCCAGGCTATTAAGAGAAGGTAATTTGAAAGAAATGGACAAGGCAAGAGTGAATACACGACTGTGTGCAAAATTCAAGAATTATTGATATGCGAAAATAGGAGGGACAAAATTGGGTGTCAACAATGAGGCCTCCTATGATGACACTAGTAGATCTCTTCAGCTCTAGTAGATATGGGGGGCCTTCTGAGCTCCTGTTCTTGGCGTAAGTCTGCTTCCCTTTCTCTGTCAGCAATTCCTTCCAGTACCCTTTGTTAAGCAGATGCATTACTTCCAGTCTCAGGGCCCTGCAACCATCGGTCTCGTGCGCATGGACCCTGTAGAACTCACAGTAACGGTTTGAATCTTTTTTTCCTGGTTCCGTTCTCATGTTATTGGGCCATTGTATTGTAGTAGTCCTCATGCGGTCCCTTACAAACTTCCCCGTGTTGACGCGCAGTCCTAACCCCTCAAACCTGTCAGGATATCTTTCAATGTTGAGCGATCCCCTATGACTAGGTGAAGTTATTTTAAGGGTGTACTCACGTTTCTCGACAAGATTTGGGTGATCGACTCAATAATCTCTTCTGCTCCTCTTTTCTTTGTCTTCTCCACAGGGCTCTTTTGCTTGCTCGCATTTTTGGCTTCGATAGCTATTGTCATCAAGGATTTGACGGGCACTATCATCGAGCATTTAAGATGGTTCTAGCTCGATACAAAGATTTTTATTATATCGCTGGTATAAGGTGTTCCATATTGTCACTCGGTGTTCAGTGAGACTCCATTGTAGCTCTCTTGTGGCTAACGAACCTTGGCGGTTCAAGCTTTTGCCAAAAGCTACTAAAAAAATGTTGTTAGGCACTGGAAAAAGCTCCATGCGTTCCCTCAGGAATATCTCCAAATAGTCCTTCAACAACACCTCATCACGCTGGCGGATCTCAAAGATATCTTCCATCATCTTCTCTCTTTTCTAGGCATCGGAGTGCGCCTTTTTGAACAAATCTTGCATCTGGGTGAACGATTCGGTTGACCCCAGAGGCATCTAGGTATACCATGTAAGGGTCCCCTTGGTCAAGGTTGAACCAAATCTCTTTTCCAGAGCAGATTGGGTTTTCTCCTCTGTGATCTCATTATTTTTTACGGCTGTATAGTAGGCAACAATGTATTCATCCGGATCAGTGGTTCCACCATACTTAAGGTTATCCGGCAGGCGGAAGTTCTTTGGTACACGGATTGGAGCAGCACTCACCTTGTATGCATGCTTGAAGAACTTCTGCTCATCTGCAGCCGTTACCTGGGGCGGTGCCCCCGGCACATTACCGATTCGGTCGTGGATCACTTTTAGCTCCTTGAGAATGTCTTGGATGATAGGTACTCCTTCAAGGCCTTGATTGCTGGCCGCTGTGTAATTCACTAGGGTGGTCTCCGTGTTGATCCTCCACCTGGGCATAGAGGCTAGTGAATTATTCACGAGCTTAGGTCCTCGTGGGGATGCTGGCCTCGGAAACGAACCAGAGAAGATCACCTCCATTTGTTCAGCCAGATTTTCGACCATGGTGGCCGAGTTATGTGTCGTCTGTTCCTCTTGTGCTTTTAGAAAGCTAGCAAGAACATTTTTGAACTTATTATTGCTTCCGCGCTGTTGATCGTTATCACAGTCACTATCGACAGGGATTGGCCCAATAGAATTGTCTTTCTGTTGCCCATCGAGATCGTTGGGATCCTTGGAGGCATTGTCAACCGCATCAGTGGTGTTCTTTGGGGCTTCATTGTTGTCGTTCGACATGGTCGTGCTTTTTCTTTGTAAAAACCTACAATTGTCTGGGCCCTGTAATCATCAAAATTTGGCGCGAGTATTATACAAAAAAGTTCAAGATAATCGTGTTCATTTTCGCGTGAATTTTGCTTATCTTTCATTCTTCATTAGCTATTTTAGTTTATTAACTAGAAAAATATACCAAAATTATATTTTGTGATTTGATTAATATTTTAAGTGTGATTCTATGTTGTTTTATTGTAACTTTAAGATTTTTGTTTAGTAATTGTTTAGGTTTAAATTACTAAAAATTGTTAAGCTTAAAAGTTTTCGTATTATGGGCTAGAACTTGAATTAAAAGTCATTGAATAATTAAAATAGGGACTTAAGCCTAGCTCATTTCCTTATGACCCGCCAGCCCAGCATTTTGACGCAATACCCGACCCGTTTCCTCCTACCTATACAACCCTAAAGGCCCCCATTTCTCTCACCTCACAAAATTGAAAAAAAGAGGAGACTACAGCCAAATTTTTCTCTGCCATCGGAAAAGTCCTCTGCTTCTGCTCCACTGCAATTCCACTGCAGCCTGCAGGACCGTCGCCCGGCCACTGGCGGGTCACCGCCTCCGGTGGCCATAAAACTGCCAAAATACATCAATGAAACCCCTTTGACCCTCTCTTTCTATTTCCACTAGTCTCTTTCCCAAATTCTCAACTGTTTTGCGTAGATCGGACTTTAAAGTGGCGGTCAAAATCCAACTTCGGCGACCTTCTATCTATTCTGATCAACCCATGCATCAACGGATTCGTCTCTCTCCTATATTCTCTTTTTATATAAAGGACAACAAAGCTGCTCTCGGTCATCACATGTGTGCTTCAAGAGTGCTTAGGAGAGTTGTACTCTATGCTGCGTATGCTGAATGTTTTACTAAATTACAGATAAATCAACATAATCCAAAATAATTCCCTTATTATCCTACTTTCATTGAATGACACGTGTCCAGAACAACAGGCTATCTTCAATGACAATTAACACGTAGTTAAAGCGGGCCCACACAAACCATTGAATTTGAGCTTTTCATCCCTGCTTTCTACATTATTACCTCAAAACCAACATAAAATTTAATACTCTCAACATGTCAACCTTTTTGTTTTAAGCTTTTAGACAAGTTATCTTCACCATCTTTTATACTAAAAAATTTTAAAGCTAAATAACCAAGACAAACAAAATAATACAAAATAATAAGTTTTAAGTTTTCAGTAATAGTATGTAACATAACAATGAATAAGATAGGAGTTATATTTAGAAATACTAGTTTTCGAACACGTGTGTTGCACGTGTATCCTTTACTAATCAGTATATATATATTTATATGATATAATAATAACCAAAAAAGTGTTAAGATGAATACATTCTTGGTGCAATGAGTAGCATTTCCTTCCAATTATTCCAAGACCTACTTACGGCACAATAACAAAAACTTTAAATGGAAAAGAAAAGATCAAATGGAACATGTTTGTGCATTAAATGCATACATGATATCCAAATATTTTTTATTATATCATGATAACTATGAATAGAAAGCCACAATCACTCTATCTTAAGCATTACATGACCAAATGAATGAGATATCCAAAAAAAAAAAAAAAAATAAGAAAGCAATAAGTCAATATAAAAAATAACACGAAATATCAAATTACTCTGGCAATGATGAAGAGGTAAGTGTGAATGTATAGTGTACTCCTTGCTTGATAATCAATTAAGTATTTCTGAGGTTGCTTTTTCAGAAGGCTTTCTTTGAATCATTTTGAGGTTCTATATTATCCACGCCGACATATGTTACTTGCGCTCGATGCTGAGGCCTAGAAATGGCTGACAAAATCACTCTAGAAATGGCTCAAAGATCCGACAATCAAGTGACTTTTTTGGCACAATGGCTTGGCAGCTCGCTTCTTCCCTATTTCTGCTTTAGTCTTCTCCAAATAAGCCATGGTAACCTATAGTAATAATTGATGTCCATGTGCTGATGATTTGCCATTTGATGTACTGCTAATATCAAGCTTGAATTAAGGGGCTTTTAAATTTTAGAGTAAAGGAAAGAGATTAGAAGGTGATCAACATCACCATTTTTGCACCTCCATGAATATATCAGAAAATTGCATCTCTATGAGCATGTTTTTAGTAAGTACAGCGGAGAGTTCTTGCTCAAAATTAAAAACTCTCACGAAATTTATTACAAAAATTAATGCACCATTAATCAAGAATGGAAAATTTTTGGCTTATATGAAACTGCTGTTTCTTAACTAATAGCACTAAATTCATACTATATTATCATTAGGGGAGGCTGCCATTTAAATAAATATTTTATTTTATAATTAAAATAATTAACAGGGGTATTTTAGTAACCTAAATATTTAACGAGGGTAATTTAGTACCATGACTTTACATTAGGGGATTCTCACTTTTATAATAATATGATATTTTATGTACAAAAATTGAGAAAGGTTTTCAATTGTATGTGGATTGGCTCTTTTATATATTTATTGGAATCATTACTTCTTATTATGGAGCTGAAAAAAATTGATAATTAAGAAAACGGCATGGATTACAAAGTAAGTTGCATTTACCACCAAAAAAGTGAACTTAAAAAGCAGGAGTATTCAAAAATTTTAAGAAGAGTCTTTTGTGCATTACGGTAAATGATTTTTATGTTATGGGTGTCCACGTGGACAGACTAACATGTCCTTTTTGTAAAATTTTCTCAATGCCAAATTATGTTCCTGAAAACTTTGTCAAGCCATATCTTATGTCGTTTTGTATTTATGATTTTAACATGTTTCTTTAATAGTAGTATTTAGATGGAAAAGATTGAAGATTTGTTCTAAAATTAGTTTTAAAGTTTGAACTTTGAAAGTAGATTTTGTACCCTAACTAGCAATCCTAATGCTTTAAAAAAACTCAATAAAACTATTTAAATCTCATGTCTGAATTTTGGTGCGTAAGAGGCAAAAAGAGAGAGAAAAAGACTTCTTCCAAATTTAAACCAAGCATTGATTTACAGATATATAAAAATGAAGTTATATATCTTATCATTCAACTTGAAAAAACTAAACTTACTTTATAAAGGTAATTTTATGTGATTAAACTGTAGCTTCAACCTATACATTTGAACTTTACACTTTTGCACATAATATCTTACTATGCCCAAAGAAAATTTCACGATATCTAAGTAAAATTTATTTAAGAAATACAATTTATATAAAAATCATAACAATTATAAGGTTGGTTTGTATAAGGTTGGTTTTAAATTTCAAGATTGTTGATTCACATATTATCACATGAAAGTATTTTTCTTTTAACAACTTCAATCTAAATGAATATTATAATTAAAACCCAAAAATGTAAAAGAAGATTAGTATAAAAATAAAAGCTTCTATAAATACAGACACACCCAATACGTCGAAACTCATTGTCCTTGGAACCCATAATAAATTTACTTGTCTATGTATCATTACATTCCATCTTTTAGGTCCCGACTTCGCTTCGATGGTTAGGCCACCAGTTTGATCTGGATTTTTCGCCATCTTTTTTATCATAAACTAAGGATCTATTTTAATTCTTTGTCTACATGCTGCCAAAGGGAGTTGCGATGCCATACACAAAAAGAAAGAGAATCATAGAATTGCAGTTAAAACAAATAAAATAAGGAAAAAGATTAAGTTTAAATTGTTCAATATATGAAAATATATAAGGCGGATGTTATAACTAAAATCATACTTTCGCATTTCTGGAAGTATAATTTTCATTTGACGAGATTTATAAAGCAAATGAATATAGAATAAAAAGTGAAAATAAGAAGGCGCAGAAGTAAAAAAAAATATAAGAAACGAAAGTATGTTTTCTACACAAAAAGTAAAAAAGAGTCTCAATTGTATAGCAATAAATTTGTGGATTAGCTCTTCCATGTATTCATTGAAGTAATTACTTTCTAATTGTAGAATACAAAGAGATTGATATATACGATTAAAGAAAAAATAATGGTTTGCAAATAAACATGCATTTACTTTTGGAATTTTTACACTCTATACCCATAAAATTTAAAGTATTTACAAGCCATACTCATTACAAATTATACTACCCATAAAACTAAAAGTATTTACCCAACCTACCCATTTATTATTGTATACCTTTGTTATGCCTTATAGGTGTATACCTTTAAAGTATACCGCATAAATTATGGTATACAAGTCTGGAGGGACATTTATTACTGTATACTTTTGTTATGCCTTATAGGTATATACCTTTATGGTATACTGCATAAACTATGGTATACAAGTCTGGGTGGGTAGAGTGGGTAAATAATTTAGTGGGTAGGTCCGGTAATATTTGGAAGTAGTAGGTAGTGACTGTAATTATTTTAGGTTTTATGGGTATTTTTGTAAGTGTTCCTTTTCCTTTTTCTGGAACATAAGGTTATTATTAATATTAGTCAAACATTACGCCATAAGTACTGGAGTAGAATACTGATAGGTTTCAAGGATGGACCAAATACTACACACATAACTAGAAACAAATTTAGTAGTAATAACATCACCCTCTTTATTTGTATAAACTAATGTTCTCACATATTAAAAAAGCAAACATACCAGACCCACTGGAGAGAACACGCGCACCACTTTGTTTCCTTCACGAATATTATGTCGTACTACTGGAGTTCCGAACTGCCTCAACAAGCACCTGCAACCAAGTACAATTATCATATAGTTAACTGCCAATTAAATATTGAAGAATGTACAACCCGCATTACCATAAGGGAAAGGTCCGCAAGATGATTTTCTCATGTCGTATATGAAAGAGTAATATTACAACACCTTGCAACCTATCGAGGAGAACAATGGAGTTTAATGATTTGCTTCACCAACGAGAATGAAAAGCATGACTAATCAAATGGAGAATTTCTTTATTTTTCTATTAGTCAATTCAAAAAAGAATGGCGCATTCCTATAATTCATAAATGAAAAGTTTCCGCAAAAATATCGTTACATCTTTAAGATCATACGTTTCAATAATTTTAAAATAACCAAACAAATGTTATGACATATTTAAGAACATAAGGTTAAAAAGTCATCCTTTATTTATTAAAGACTATGATAAGATAGAAACATAAAATGAACTTGGGCCTGTGCTCAGCATGGGTTCTCCCCACTAGTATTCTTATGAATAAAGGTAATTTTCCATGAAAATATTTCGCTTTCCTTTTCTCTTCCTCGTTGCCCGTTTGCCTTTTTTTTTTCTTTTAGATTATTTGTCAAGGTGTTAAAAATGTTGGAGTGTGACTGTAGTGGTGGCAGTGTGGGGGACTGCTTGACTGAATTTGGTAGCATCTAGGGAACTGCCATGGTGATGTTGGTTTGAAACTGGGAGCTGCTGTGTTGGCTTTGTGTGGATGCTATGGTGGAAATTGATTGGCATTGAAGCAGTGATGTTGGTAAAGCGATGGTGACGATGGTAATATAGTTGTTTTGATGATGATGCTGCAACGATGATGCGGGGCAAATGGAGCCAAAGCGCCAACCATCAAGAGCCAAGCTTGAGAGCACAAGGAAGGCAAGTCACGGGCTCCGGGAAGCGACTTGAAGATCATGCAAAGGAGCGCCAAGGAAGGAGTACCACCTAGGCTTCAAAGGAGGGGCTTGGGAGATACATTTTGAGCCGTTTCAAGAACCTCCCCGAAGGGGCGGACCGCATGTTTCACTAGGCGGACCGCCTACTAGAATGCAAGCCTCTGGATCTCTGGCCACCTCTATTTTAGGCAGACCGCCTACTTCAAGTAGGTGGGGCGCCTACTCCAAGTAGGTGGGGCGCCTGTTTTTCCTACAAAGCACTAGGCGGGGTGCCTCTTTTCACTAGGCGGGGTGCCTACTTCCGAGCCATTTGAAGACTTGTTTTTATGGTGTAATTCCTATTCTAGCCTTAAGTGTTTCTATCGCACTAACTTGTCTTATGGGCTTTTAGTCATTTCATATAGAATTGTGGTGAACCTATAAATACCACACTTAGTCATTTATTTCATTAGCTAGTTTTGAAGATAGAATTGAGAAGATAGAATAGGCTTGGCCATTCTTGTTGAAGCGTTAACTTCATGTATCTCTTACGTTGAATCCATGGTGGATCACCGCTAGCGTGACTCCCGTTTAATAGTTCAAGTCTCTCCTTCCTTTTGTATCAATCTAATTGTTTAGTTTGATTCGTTCTTTCTTCTATTTCTATTCTCCCCCATCTCTATTTTCCTTCTATCGTGTTTACTTTGTTGCTTCCATTACTTGTTATTCGCTTCCGTGATTTGACCCGTATCATCTTGGTATCAGAGCAAGGCTCGGGTTTTGTTCTTACGAATCCGCGTTCCTTGTTGATCTTATCTTTACTTTATTGTTATTGTGTATGTTCTTGAGAAAAGAAGAAAAACAAAAAAAAAATTGAAAAAGTGAAAATTACAAAAAAGTTCATGTTGTGGATTGGATTCGATTACCCATTGAGTGTTCGATATCGGATATCGATCTATCATGTTTACCCGTTGATTTGGTTTCCTCGTTTCTTGATTTGGTGTTGAGAATCACAAGTTAGAAAAATCAAAACCCCAAAATTGAAAAACCCTCGAATTTGATTGAAATTTCTTGATTTGGATTCGTTATGGATTGGGTGTTGTTATAAATCATTGGGGATTGATTGGAGTAGTTGAAAACACCATTGGGTACCTTCGGATTGGGAAAAAACACCTTGGAACATCGAAATTTGGGTGCAAAAGGGCCAAAAACCCATTTTCGGGCTGTGCTGAAAGCACCAGTAGGCGGGGCGCCCCAAATAGTAGGCGGTCCGCCCATTTTTTGGTTTCTCTCTGTATTTTGAGTAGGCGGGGCGCCCACCCTAAGTAGGCGGACCGCCCACTCCTGGAGGGCCTCCGTTTGGCTTCGTTGCGTGTCTTTTTGTGTTCCGTTTGCTTCCGTACCTCTTGGTTAGTGTTTCTAGGGTATTAGTCCTACTTTATTAACACTACTCTTTGATTCCTTAGGGTGTTGTGTGTCTTGGAGTCTTTACTTAAAGTCGTAGATCTTGCTTGCTTCAAGTGCGCATTAAATTAGCTTCCGTACATTGAGTCACTTAAAACTCCATTCCGAACCATTACTTGGGTGCATTAGTTGATTGATCTTGCTATTATGATTACTAAGAGACAAGAAGGTCTTGAGTGGAAAAAGGCTTGAGTGGTGAGAACAATAGAGTGAGGTCACAAAAGCCAACGACCTTGAGCGTATACACGAGTGGAAAGAAAATTGAGTGACATCTTTTGAGTGATACACGTGAGGGAGTGAATTTGTGAGGTCCTTTACTCTTTTGTTACAACTATGGCATCGGATGACGATTGTGGAGGGTATGACTCATGCGGAGATGATGGAGACTATGGTTCCTGTGATGGTGATGATGGGTATTGCTATGACGATTCGGGGAACCAAGGCTCATATGATGAAGAAGCGGGTCACTATGTTGATTATGAAGATGAAGAAGACTATGGGGCTTGCAAAGACGAAGTTGAAGAATCTTATGCTCCAAGTCAAGAATATGAAGATAGTGACGCTTCAAGGTATGATGATCCTACTTACTCTTCTTGTGGTGAATTTGAATGTGATGATAGTGACATAGAAAGAATGGATGATGAGGTTGATTATGAGAATTGTTCATTTTCATCTTCTCTTGGTGTTGCTTGTGGTGTGCAAGGGAGTAGTAGAGGTCCTTCCATTAGTATGGGAGGAGGTGGTGGTTGTTCCATGGGAAGGGAGAAGCTTGCCTATTCTACTTATGCTAAACGGCTTGATGCTTCTAACTCCCATGTGAAGGGTGGGATGAGAAGTGTTGCTCTTACCGTTACCGGGGTGCAATGCTCTAGTAATGGTGGTAGGAGTGGTGCTATGGGCTATGGAACCAAGGCGAGAAGCAATTATGGGTTGCATAGTGGTACTCCTTCCTCGACTTTCAACAACACTTCTAATGTTAGAAGAGTGACGGGAAGTAGAAGTTATCCTAGTGGTGTTGCTAGGGGAGGAGGATTGAGGAAGATCCGAGTTGATAGTGATGGTTATCTTGAAGTTCCAAGATTGTACTTGAATGATCCTATACTACACTTGGGTCTAAGGAGGTTCCTTGTTGAGGTGGAAGGTAATGGAGGGTACTATCTCAAGATTGGTGAAACCGATACCAATTGTGTTAGTACCTCGGTGGTTGATGAGCTAAGGCTACCTTGCTATGCCCTAGATTATCCTTATGAGTACTACGGAGTGTGGGTTTCCAAGCAAGCTCGGGTGTGCATATCTCATAGGGGTTATTGGGGTTATGTGTGGTGTTATGTGTACCCCATGCAACATTGTCATGTGTGGTTAGGTGAGTCATGGTTGCAAGGCAAGAAGGTGCGATATAGTAATGTGAACGATAGGTATTACTTCGGTAAGGGCCAATTGATTTATGACTTTGAGCCTCTTGGGGTAAATATCAAGTCACCTCCTAGTATACCTTCTAGGCCTATGCAAAGGGGAAAGGAGAAAGAACCTCATCCTATGGTTGAAAGAGTGCAAACAAGAAGTCCTACAATCACAAGCAATGGTGGGACTAGTGCAAGAAAAGAGTTGACAATTGTCAACAAGGTGAACCCCAAACCATAAGCTCCAAAGCCAAGTGGTTCACCAATAAAGAAGAAAGAGACCTCAAGTGATGAGTCTCTTAGTCCTAGATTCCGGGTTGATGTTAAAAGTCCACCTACTCCGGCTATGGGTATTCTTGGGCCTCGTCCCAACTCACCCGATTTTGAGAGACAAAAGATTGAGAGGAGTAAGGGAGTGACCGGTGACATTCCTCGAGTGGAAAAAGGAGAGAATGTGTTGAGTGATGTGAGTGGGATGTCATCACCCGAATCTACACCCGACCTTGAAAAGAAAATGAGGGAAAAGAAAGAGGGAAAAAAGAGTGAGGACACCTCTTATTCTAACCTTAACCCTTTATCGTTTTCTTCTACTTGTGTTAGCTCTTGTGTAGGTACTCTTAGAGGCAAACCAATGGAGCCTCAATCATGTCCCAAAAAGGATGTACAAGGTGAAGAAAATCTTCAATGTGAGCTTCAAGGTGAAGAAACGATTCAAGACACTTCAAGTGCATTGAGTGAGCAAAATGGCCACTCAAAGGTATGTGAAAGTTCTTCCCTTGAACATGTTACTTCCTTGTCTTATGATAGTGTTGGTGAAAACTCTATACTAGTTGATGAATTGTGTGATTACAATGTGTTTGCAACTAGTGTAGAGTCGGTTGGTCAACTTATGTGTGATTGTGAACCACTAGTTGAGAGGGATGATAAGCCACATCATGATGTGAGCTCGGTTTTCATTGAACCTCTTATTAGTGAAGAATGTGTAGTTGACCCTATTTGTGGTCCTTGTTATGACACTCCACCTATATTTGATAAAGAGGAAGATGAGTTGAATGAATACCCTATCCTCTCCCTTGATGAATTTCTTGATAATGGTGGGCCTATGTGTTGTAGTGAGGTTGGTAGTGACCTTGAGGAGTCCCTAGTGAATGAGATGGATCGAATTGTTTTCAATGACTCCTCGGGTGATAGTGAAGAACCTAGTATAGATACCATATTTTTTGGTGACCATGAATTTGAGGTGCATGCTTTTACATTTCCATTATGTGAAGATAATCTCATTTGTGGTAGCGAATTGTATCGGACTAGGATTGATAGTAAAATAGAACCTCCATGGTATGCAAAGATAAACTCTAAGGATGATCCATTGTTTGGAACTCCAAGTGGGATGAGTGGTCTTGATATTGGTTGTGTTGAACCATCTTCTAGTAGTCCTAGCCTTCATTGTGTGGGCTACAATGATGAAGGGCCGATTTTGGAGACCTTCCTTTGGAGTTTGCCTAGTGAGGGAGATTGTCTTAGAGATGGATTTGGAGGTGAGGAAGCCACTCTTGGTGTGTGTAAGAGTGCTTCCAAGAAGGGGAGTGGAGTATTTAATGTTAGTTGCCAATTGAATTATTTTGTTTACTCCACCCCATATGTTGATCACACCTTGGGTGTTGAGCATGCCAAAGCCAATGTGTCACATTGTGATAATATTAGTTTGAAGACTTGGTGTGTTGGTCATAAGCTTAGGGGTTGTAGGGATCTTGATTGCTATATCTTGCATGTTCCATATCCTATTGATCTCTTTGCTTGTTCTTGTGTTGGGTGCACTTTCATGTGGAGTCAAGTAGTTGTTGTTTCCTTTGGAGACATAAGCTTTTTCCTTGTCATTGATGCTTGGCTCTATCACAAGAGTGTGTTTTCCCATACTTTTGGCACTAACCTACTCTTGTAGTGGGAAGCTTTGTTTGTGCTTGCTTTGAATGTAGGCTTGATGGTTAGATTTCGAGGACGAAATCCTTTCAAGAAGGGGAGGATGATGCGGGGCAAATTGGAGCCAAAGCACCAACCATCAAGAGCCAAGCTTGAGAGCACAAGGAAGGCAAGTCACGGGCTCCGGGAAGCGACTTGAAGATCATGCAAAGGAGCGCCAAGGAAGGAGTACCACCTAGGCTTCAAAGGAGGGGCTTGGGAGACACAATTTGAGCCGTTTCAAGAACCTCCCAGAAGGGGCGGACCGCCTAGTAGAATGCAAGCCTCTGGATCTCTGGCCGCCTCTATTTTAGGCGGGCCGCCTACTTCAAGTAGGTGGGGCGCCTACTCCAAGTAGTTGGGGCGCCTGTTTTTCCTACAAAGCACTAGGCGGGGTGCCTCTTTTCACTAGGCGGGGTGCCTACTTCCGAGCCATTTGAAGACTTGTTTTATGGTGTAATTCCTATTCTAGCCTTAAGTGTTTCTATTGCACTAACTTGTCTTATGGGCTTTTAGTCATTTCATTTAGAATTGTGGTGAACCTATAAATACCACACTTAGTCATTTATTTCATTAGCTAGTTTTGAAGATAGAATTGAGAAGATAGAATAGGCTTGGCCATTCTTGTTGAAGCGTTGACTTCATGTATCTCTTACGTTGAATCCATGGTGGATCACCGCTAGCGTGACTCCCGTTTAATGGTTCAAGTCTCTCCTTCCTTTTGAATCAATCTAATTGTTTAGTTTGATTCGTTCTTTCTTCTATTTCTATTCTCCCCCATCCCTATTTTCCTTCTATCGTGTTTACTTTGTTGCTTCCATTACTTGTTATTCGCTTCCGTGATTTGACCCGTATCAAACGACAAGCAACCACCCTCGAGTCGCACCCGGGACCCGCAAGTAGAATGATCGGGTGTCGGTTCGATAATCAACTAGGATCCGCTAGTGAATTCAAGCCAACAAAAGAGTTTTCTTCATAACTAAGAGTTCAACTCTATTCATCATTCAACAATAATCAAAGTTAGCTAAGGTTCAATGAAGACTAGTGAAGTATTTATAGGCTTCACCTAAACATAATGAAAGTCCTAAAGTATCCCCAAAGTGGGTTAAAATAACAAAGGCTGCGTAGGGCTATAATAGTCAAAACACAGCATTAAAATTAGAAGTCCCGAGATGCTTCAGCAAAGTAGGCGCCCCGCCTAGTTGCCTGGAAGGCTGAAGGGTAAAGCAGGCGGCCAGAGTGGGCTGCCCGCCCCTTTAGTAGGCGGACCAAAGTCCAGAGTGCTGAATTTAAGTAGGCGGTCCGCTTGTTGGAGTCGGCGCCCCTTTCTGGGAGCTCTTGAAATGCTTCCAAATGTGCCCCGGATGCCTCTCCAAGTGGCCTAGGTGATCCTCCATCCATGACGCTCCAGTGTATGATCTTCAAGTCGCTCCCGGAGTCTCCTTCCATGTCCTTCCAAGTCAAGTGGAGATGAGTGTCTTGAATCAACTTGGCTTGACTTCTAGTAAAAGGCTTTGAGGTAGTATGCCCCGCATCATCCTCCCCTTCTTGGGAAGGTTTCGTCCTCGAAACCATGGCTTCCTCCTCTCCGGCATCACCATCCCCTACATCAAAAGGGGTCAAGTCAGTCACATTAAAAGTATTTGACACATTGTACTTACCCGGTAGATCAATCACATAGGCATTGTTGTTGATCTTGAAAAGCACTTGAAACGGTCCATCTCCACGGGGTGCCGACTTCCCTTTCCTAAGGTTTGGAAACCTTTCTTTGCGGAAGTGCACCCACACCAGTCTCCCTTTTTGAGCTCAAGCTTCTTGCTTCCCTTGTTCTTCTTGGAAGCAACCTTTGCATAGGCTTCCTCTAAGTTCTTCTTGGCTTTAGCATGAGGCTCAATCATAGCCTTTGCTCGGCTTTTCCTTCAAAATTAGCAACCATTTCCCTTGGCAAAGGGGTTAGATCAAGGAGAATCAAGGGGTTAAAACCATAAACACATTCAAATAGAGTCATGCCAATCAAACTATGCAAAGTACGGTTATAGGCAAACTCCATAAGAGGCAACTTATCAACCCACGTCCTGGCCTTACCTCGGGTCATAGCTCGAAGAAGAGCACCCAAAGTTCGGTTCACCACCTCGGTTTGTCCATCCGTTTGAGGGTGGTGGGACGTAGAGAACAATAGCTTGGTGCGAAGAGCACCCCACAAACTCCTCCAAAAATGGCTAAGGAACTTGGTGTCCCTATAACTCACAATGGTTTTAGGCACACCATGCAACTTTAATACATTATCAATGAACAAAGAAGCAACATGTTGTGCATCATCACACTTTTTACATGGAATGAAGTGAGCCATTTTGGAAAACCTATCCACGACAACATAAATGCTATCATGTCCCCCCTAGACCGTGGAAATCCCATAACAAAATCCATAGAAATATCTACCCACGGTCTAGTAGGTACGGGGAGAGGAGTATACAAACCATGGGGTTAGCTTTAGATTTAGCATGCTTGCACTCAAGGCAATTTTTGCAAAGCTTTTCAACTTGTACCCCCATCTTTGGCCAATGGAATTATTCCATGAGAATGGCCAAGGTCTTGTTTCTCCCAAAGTGTCCCATCAAGCCCCCACAATGAGCTTCACGAATTAGGAATTCTCTCCAAGAGGACTCAGGAACACAAACTCTACTATTTTTAAAGATATAGCCATCAACACATTGGTACTTCTCAACTCTTTCTCCCTTTTCAACAGCTTCATGAATGCTCTTGAGCTTAGGGTCTTGAGCATACATTAACTTAATTCTCTCAAAACCCATGAGCTTGGAGGCAAGAGTGGTGGCTAGAGCAAACTTCCTAGAAAGTGCATCCGTCACAACATTGTCTTTTCCTTTCTTGTATTGAATAACATAGGGAAAAGACTCAACAAACTCTACCCATTTGGCATGACGCTTGTTCAATTTCTCTTGGCCACTAAGATGCTTGAGTGACTCATGATCACTCTTAATCACATATTCTCTAGGCCAAATGTAATGTTGCCAATGAGCAAGAACTCTCACTAAGGCGTACGTCTCCTTGTCATGCGTAGAGTAGTTCGAGGAGGCACCCTTCAATTTCTCACTAAAGTAGGCTATGGGTTTCCCATCTTGCATTAAAACACCACCAATTCCCACCCCCGAGGCATCACATTCAACCTCAAATGCCTTTCCGAAGTCGGGCAATTGCAATAGAGGGGCGGTACTCAACCTACTTTTCAATTCTTGGAAGGCCTTCTCTTAGGCTCTCCCCAAACAAAAGGTTTGTCCTTCTTCACCAATTCGGTGAGTGGAGCGGCAATGGAGCTAAAGTCTTTCACAAATCGTCTATAAAAACTAGCAAGATCATGAAAGCTCCTCACTTGAGTCACGGTAGTAGGAGTAGGCCAATCACGAATGGCCTTTACCTTAGACTCATCCACCTCCACTCCTTGTGCACTCACAAAAAACCCAAGAAAGACCACTTTCTCAACACCAAAGGCACATTTCTTAAAATTAGCATAGAGCTTTTCAGCTCTTAACACATCAAGCACTTGCCTTAAATGGCCAACATGGTCGTCTATTGACTTACTATAAATCAAAATATCATCAAAGTAGACGACCACAAATTTTTTGATGAATGGCTTCAACACATGGTTCATTAGTCTCATGAAAGTACTAGCTGCATTGGAGAGGCCAAAGGGCATCACCAACCATTCATATAGACCAAACTTGATCTTGAATGCGGTTTTCCATTCATCCCCGAGTTTCATCTAGATTTGATGGTAACCGGACCTAAGGTCTATCTTTTAAAAGATACTAGAACCACTTAGTTCATCTAACATGTCATAAGCGAGGTATGTTATGTCGATACTTTACCGTGATTTAGTTGACCGCACGACAATCCTCACACATCCTCCAAGTGCCATCCTTCATTGGAACAAGGATCACGGGTACGACACAAGGACTCAAGCTCTCCCTTACCAAGCCTTTAGTAAGCAATTCATCAACTTGCTTTTGCAATTCTCTTGTGTCCTCCGGATTGCTCCTATAAGCCGGTTTGTTTTGAATTTGAGACCCCGGGACAAAGTCGATTTGGTGCTCAATATCCCTCAAGGGAGGTAGACCAATTGGCATTTCATCCGGGAACATGTCTTCAAAATCCTTCAAAACATTTTCAAAAGCACTAAGCAAAGGGTTAGTGGAATAATCAAGATTGGATGTAAGAATCATACCTTTGTGCACTAGGCATATGAGTAGTTTGTTGCCATCATTTCCTCTCAAAAGTTCACCCGGTTGCATCATGGCATATATGCTACCGGTAGAAGATGGTTGAGTTACCACCAATCTCTCGGCCAAAGGACTAGTCTCAACAACCAACTTAGCCTTTGCCGCCTCTCTTAACTCCCTCATACGCTTGTAATCTTCACTAACATGCTTGGGAGTTAAGGGTCTAAGCACAAACTTCTTCCCCTCGTGCTTGATCGTGTAGGTGTTAGCACGGCCATCATGAACCACATGTCTATCAAATTGCCATGTCTTTCCAAATAGAAGATGGAATGCTTGCATAGGCACCACATCAAACATGTGTTCATCCACATAGTTCCCTATTTTGAACTTAATCATGACTTGCTTTACCACCTTCAATTCACCACACTCGCTAAGCCATTGCAAATGATAAGGATTGGGGTATTTCAAGGTGGGTATCTTCAATTGGGAAACTAGTGTTTGGCTAATGAAATTGGCACAACTTCCCGAGTCAATAATCATGGAACAAACAATACCCATGACTCGGGTTCACTATCTTGCTTATACACCAATTCACCCACAATAACCATAGTTTTCCAGGTAGGGCAATCTTTTGCAATATGTCTATAACCTTTACATTTATAGCATTGAGTAGAAGTAGAAGTAGGATTGCTGAAGTGAGTTCTTGAGTTACCTTCCACATGTTGTGTAGACTTCTCATAAGGCTTCTTCACATCCTTGCTAGCAATTGCACCACTTGCATTTGGGGTAGGAGTCTTCCACTCCTTTGGTTTGCTCATGGGAGTAGTAGTACTACTCTTGTAGCAAATGGATTTCTCCTCTTTGAGCCATTTCTCGGCTTCAAACACATCTTTGCATAGCTCATAGTGGTCTTCATACTTGTGAAACTTCAATTGTGAAGCTATGTCCCGGTTCAAACCACCTTTAAATCGAATCATGGCCGGCTCATTCTCTTCCTCATCCAAGTCAAGAGCCATCCGGACTTGCTCAAATTCATTGAGGTACTCCCCAACTGTTTTGTTACCTTGCTTCAACTTATAGAGTCGTTTGTATTGGTCTACACGGTATTGGTGAGTCAAGTACTTCTCATCCATCACACGAATCAATTCACCCCAAGTAAGATTGATAGCCATACCGTCCTCCTTCTATTCCTCTTGATCGACTCCCACCAAGTAGAAGCAAAGGACTCTAAGGAAGATATTGCATACTTGGCCTTCTTCTCCTCTAGCATATCATTGGTGTCAAATATTCGCTCAATGGACAACTTCCAATCAATTTACTTTACCGGGTCTCTACTTCCTTTGAAAGAAGGAATAGTGAGCTTCACAATATTAAGATTGTTGTTATTACGACCCCCTTAGGTGGGCTTCCAAAGTGATCTCCATAACCACCAAGATCCCTCGTAGCATTCCCTCTAACATACCCCATGGGTGGCCCTCGACCTCGGCCTCTACCCCTGTCCACATTACGTCCCCAATTCATAGCTCTCCCATTAGGATTAGGAACTCCATAGCCAATATCACCACAGTCTTCCTCCTCCCCTTCTTGAGCTTCATCAACTTGCTCAAGAGGTTGAATATTTCGAATAGGCCCTGGAAGTGGAATGTTTCTTTGGGGATTGCCCATTAGTTGTGGATTGCCCATTCGTTGGAGATTATCCAACACTTGTTCATTTCGATCACGATCCTCCCTTACCCGTTGTTGTTGTCTAAGCAACTCAACAACTTGTTATGGGGTAAAGGTTGAACTACTTGTGCCTTCAACGGCTTCAACTTGGACACTCGGGGTCCCTTTCTCAACTTGGACACTCGAGGCCCCCTTCTCAACTTGGACACTCGGGCCGCCTTTTCAAGAGTTTCAATCATTAGGTTCAAATTATCCATTTTGGATAATATAGTAGCCAAGGAATTCTTTATGAAATCATCACCTTCATTTGCCATTGTACCTACAAAATGAGCAAACGTTAGTAAAATAACCTCACTCACACCCTCACAAGTGTTTCACTCGGTTCACTCGTTTAGTGGTGGTGGATATTTCACTCAAGCTTGAATCCAAAGCTTCACTAAGTTGATCAACAAACCTCAACTTAATCACTCAACTCACAAGCCAAATGCACTCCGGGGTGAGTGGAGTTGATGTGACTCTATTGGAACGATAAGCTCTTTAAGTGCGGACTTGAGCCTAATGATACTACGAGTCTTCTTCGAATTCTACTCTCCTATGTAGGCTTGAGTTTCCTAATAGCTTCGAAGGGCTAGCACAATTCAAGTAGGAAATATTACTCAAAGAAGTACTAGCTAGATGCAATGCAATCAAAGAAACAAGAGATCCTACGAAAAACTACCCGAACATACAACCCAGCAAAACAGGCGCCCCACCTCCTTGGAGTGGGCGGTCCGCCTGGTTCAGAGAAGAGAAAGTGGGCGGTCCGCCTGAAAAACAGGCGGCCTAAAATCCAGAGAGCAACCAAAAAATGGGCGGTCCGCCTCTGCACTAGGCGCCCGCCTACTGTGTTCTTCAGCACAGCCACAACTCGTGTTTTCTTGGTTTTGCACCCAAAAATCCAACAAATCTCACGTTGTTTTAGCAATCCGAAGGTACCCAAATGTATTATCAACTACAAGGATCAAACCCCAATAATTTTTAACTAACCCCAATCAATAACAATCAAATCACCATGTTCATCAATTTTCAAGCTAGGGTTTCAAACTTTCAAACTTTCAAATCTCGTGATTCAACTTCAAGTCACGTGTTTAGGGTACCAAAATAACGGGTTTCCAACAAGGAACAAACTCCAATATCAATCACGCAACGGGTCCATCAATCCAAGAACACATGATTAAATGTTTTTGGTGTTTTTCAACTTTTTCTATTTTTTTGTGTTTTTCTTATTTTTCTTCAACAACAAACAAGAAACTAAGATAGAAACCAACCTAGGCACGAAGAATCAAGGGTCGGGGTTTGTAGAAACAAAATCCGAGCCTTGCTCTGATACAAAGATGATAAGGATCGAAATCAAAAGATAAAAAAATGATAAAGGGAACGAGACGCGTCTCGAACTCCATACAATGTAACCACGGAGAACTTATTCCGCGATACCCACGTATCGGTGTCAAGAAAAGCCTACGCTAAGAAACCACCCTCGAGTCGCACCCGGGACCCGCAAGTAGAATGATTGGGTGTCGGTTCGATAATCAACTAGGCTCGATAAGCCTACTGTTAAGTTTGTATTAACGCACAGGTTTGTGTCTTTTCTTGATAGTGAACTTGATGTCCTTTTTTGTTAAAGTTTTAAGTTTTTTTTGGGGTCAAGTATGTTTGGGAGTTAATTTATGGCACAAAGTAGTTTGTGTTTAGTTTTAGGGCTGTTGTTTTAGGTAGTTTTTGAGATCTGCATATTAGTTGTAAATGGGTATTGGGCTGGACCTTAGTAAGTCCAGGCCCAATAACCCAACTCAGCCCATCCTATAGGGTGTTCCTCTCACTAGGACAACTTGTTTTTCAGCTTTTAGCATGTGAAGCGTGGCTGAAATAGTGGAAAAGGGGGCTGTAGCAGTTTAAAAAGTAGCTAAAAAGGTGGATTTGACAAGGGTACTCAAGTGGGGGCATGTGCTACCCCAACTATTTTTAGTCTATAAATAGAAAGCTTTGGCTTCTCATTTTCAAGGAGAACACATTAAGAACATGAAAAGAAATCTGGAAAAGAGAGAGAAAAATATAATAGCAACTTAGAGAGGAAATAGTGAGTCAAGAAAAGGATTTAGATTGGGGTTTTAAGTCAAGTAGAAGGTTAAAAGTGGGCAGTTCGTGGTTGTTTTCTGGGTGCTTTTTGTTGCTAGTTTGGCAGCTTGTAAGCTTGGATTTCCTGTATAGAGGTAACATTTCAAATTTGCCTCTTTAATCGGCTTTTTTTATATAAGATGCAGCCTGTTAAAAGTCCATGAACTTTATTTAATATTGGTCCATATCTGAAATTATTTCTTGGTTTGGATTTCTATCTCTATGCTTGTTCACATGCTAGCATAATTGTTTGTCTGTTATTTGTGATGTGGAAATGGTGAAAACGTATACATACATGTTTAATTTGGGGCTTGAGAACACATGAATGAGGCTGATTTTTAGAAATAGCTAAATATCAGGATGACTTAAGAAAATACACATGCTTTAACAACTTATAAAATCATGACCTGCAAATGGAACCACTTGTGCATAGTTCAATAAATTTTCGTTTTTGACGAGGAGTAGGCAAAATTTAGGAATATATTTTATGAATAAAATCATCCTTGCAAATAATTTGAACTTGTTAAAATGGAATTATTTTGAAATGAGTTATGGAAAAATGTTGTAAGTTCAAATAGGTACGTGAAGCAGATTTTTGTGTTAAATGAGAATAGAAAATTTAGTAGTAACATTTTTTTTTAAAAAAAAACCTATTTAAATTAAGCAAATAAAGTCATCTCGAACGAGTCCAAAGTTATAAGCTTGGACATTTTTGTTCAAGAATATTAGGCAAACACTTAGGCCCAATAATCAACTTTCTATTCAAATATAAAAATATAAAGCAACATGCCATTTCACTTATGTCAATTGAGATTAACGAGTACGATTAGGCATAATGATAAATATGATTTATGATATGCTTATTAAGAAAAAAAAGAGAATTAAGTCTAAAAAGCTAATTTGTTCTGAAGATAAGCATGATCAGCGATCTGTATACTAGGTAAAAGAGAACTTAAACTGATAAAGCCAAATTGTTAAGGTATACCCAGTGGGTGACTTGATACAATATTTGGTTAAATAATCAAAGCGTGACTTTAAAGAAATGACAAATATAAAAACCATTCTTTAATAAATCAAAATAAGACAACGAAGCAAATGTGCTTGGAACAGGACTCGAAGGAGCCTAACACCTTCCCGAGACTCAACTGAGATTCAGACTATTTACGAGTCAAAGGTGTTCCAAGGTACCTCTTTGGTGACTTGTCACACCTTTGAACTCGTCAAGTGGCGCCTCCGAGAATCTCACAATTTTGTACCTTGTAATACTAATCACGACCTTTTAAATTAGAAACCTCTCTGGCATAGAGAATTTTCCTTTTAAAAAACGGAGGGCGTGATAACTTGGTGACTCCGCTGGAGAAAATAATGAAAACTAGAATCCCCAGCTTTAATTTTTCATTTTGTTTTGATTTATTAGATATTGGTTGTTGTTATTATTATTATTGTTATCACATAAAAGTTGAATGTTACCGCTTTGATATTTTTTGGATTGTACTTATAAGTTGTCTTCTCTGCGAACACCTCTGAGTCTTTGAACACACACACATGTACACTTTTACCAGACTGCTTGTGGCATCTGAGAACTTTCTTACTAAAATTTTTCATGATTTAGGAGGAATGTATGTCGGGGTTTTAGGCGGGAGATACTATTGCCGGATGGCCCTGACGCATTTTTCGCCCGGTTTGTATACCGAGTTTTCAGGCAGTCTAGATACCGAGTCAATTGAGTCACCTAGAGTTAAACCTTTAGGCCCAATTAATTGCATTCTATCTAACATAGTAAAGTGCGGTACACCGGTATCTCACTTGTCTAGGCTGATCCCTTTATGTCGAAATGGGATCCACACGTGGGAAAGACACGTCTGAGATATTTTTATGTTTTGCGTGCATCTAGAAAAAATTGTCATGTTGACCGAATTGCGGAGGAATAGATTTCAAAAGAAAAAAATGAAAGGAAGTAGGGTAAATTTTAGATTTTAAACGTAGATGTCTCGTATTTTGTAATTTTGAGCCATGTCGTTATATTGGCGAATTTTTTGTGAGAATCTGTAAGTGCCAGTGTTGGCAATCTCTTTTAGATGTTTGCGCCATTAAAATGTCGAAATTGTTACGAAAGCACCTAAGAGTTAAAAGATGTTTGGTGCTAATTTTTACGTCATTATAGTGGCGAAATTTTTTGCAAGAAAAGAAAAAAATATCTCTTAGTCGTTTATGACAATTTTTGAGCTAGTTTTTATGTTATGCTAGCAAATTTTTGTAAAAATCTTGAAGTGTCTTTTCTGGAATAGATTTTCTATATGTCCTTTTTACGTCATTGTAATGGTAAAATTTTTGTGAGTACACCTTAATGCCAGTGTTTGCAATTTTTTTGGTGTCATTTTTCTTATGTCGTTATAATGGCGAAATTTTTTCAAGAGTTTCGAAGTGTCCTAGTTGGCCATAAATTATTTTTGATCATATTTTATGTTGTATATTATGCTATTATAATGGAAAATTTTTGTTAAGAAGTCTTTGAGTCTTGAAATAGCAATTGTGATGTGCGAACCGTGTTAGGTTTTTATGAGAAGATTTTTTATCCGTCAATATTCTGCAAAATGGTGCTTACAGTCATTCAAAGTCATGACACGTCTTCCTAATAGCTACTATGGTTGCGTCCCCTTCTAGGCCCGATAATAAAAATTGCACAGGCATGCATTGGCCATGAGGGGTCAATATTCGATGTGGTAGGCAGATAATCTCGCCTTTTGTTGTCAGGATTGGGTGATACAGTTTATGTCAACTTGTTCATTTTACATGTACCATTTTATGTTATTTTAAAACTCATCAGTTATAATTTCTTTCTAATGCAGTCGTTTCTACTTTTTCTTTAGGTTGTATTTTTAGTCTCATTTGTATAAAAGCATTGTTTGTATATTATTTAGTAATAAAAATTAAAAATCTTTTATTTATTTTTATGTGTCATTTTTGTCTTGCCCTCTGGCTTCTCTTTGAAAAAAAGGAAAGAAAAGAGAAACACTTGGAAATCTGATCTAAACCATTTCGGGATGACGCATGATGACTTTTAGGCTTCTTGGCGCACTTTATTCGTGAAATGTGTTATCTTCTAACCTGCTCTGTTTTCTTATTAGCATTCGATTCCTAGCATTTTTGGTGTAGCACTTTGGCATCATCCCACTGTTATACAAGTAGATAAAAAAAAACTTGTAGCTACACTTCTCACCATGCCATCTAACGGAGAGAAATCTGAGATTGGTGCCTAGGAACTCCCTACACAAGAAAATGAAAAGTTAACCTGGGAGGTCCATAGCTCGAAGCAATTCTTGTTTGACATGCATCACGCAGTGAACACGGGCTAAGCACCTCCTCCCAAGCCAGCCATCCTGGATGGGGTCATACCAACAATGGTCTTGCATGCACCGGGCACATCTGCGGTAGTCAAGGATCCGTCATATCTCCTTAATTTTGGCCTTGTACATGGTATAACAAATGAAGCTGAAGTGCGCTTTCATGCACATCTCCCACAGTAAGGACAACATGGCCCACCCCAAGTTCCTGCCCAAGCATTCACAATTCTTGGGGGACCTACTTTGCAATGGTCGAACATCGACCCACAGTTAGTGAACTATGATCAACAATTCGGTCAAGCTGAGGAGAATATTCTCCGCCCGATTGAGTCATATGATCAAGGGCACCACCCAGAGTCGCATGATGGTATTGACAGGTCGGGAAAGGCAGAAGATAATGATTTGGCTCGAAAATTTTAGAGCAAACTGTGAAAAACATGCAGGTGCAAGGGTTTAAAGCTAGTGTTTCATACAAAGATCTGTATTTTTTCCTTCATGTGCCATCGCCTGAAGGTTTTGTTATGCCCAAATTTGATATGTACATTGAAAAATGTGATCTAAGGATCCACTTGAAGATCTACCTTAACAAAATGAGGGGCATTGAGAAAGATGAGTTGTTGATGGCATACTTTGCTGACAATCAGGGAATACCAGCAATATAATTTTTCAACCGACAAGATGTTTCAAAATGAGTCACTTTTTATGACATGGCTAATGACTTCTTGGATCATTTTGGTTTCAAAATAGAGGCAACAGGTGGCGCGTGTGACCCCTCAGATATCGGATGAGAAAATGGTCGTAGAGTTCGTTGAAGTGCTTGATGAATGTGTGGGAAAAAATATGCTATCTACTATTACTGCGATACGAGTCTAACTGGCGATACTAGACTTATTTTACAAGTCACCAGGCGCAGAGGATATACGCCCGCTCCTGATGCCAACGATCGTTTAGGCGGCACTACCATAGGACGCAGGGTATACATTCTGTCGTCTAGGGTTTACAGTCTCCTAGTTAGGGTTTAGTATGTACCACCGCCTTGATTTATAGGCCCATAGCCTTATTAGTCTTTATATTTAACGTTTATTAAGACTGGGTATCACTACTATAAATACCTCTCCTTACATTGTATTGTACAAGGGGCGATTCACCACAGAATTCGGTTACTCTCAAGGAATAAGAATTACTTTACCTTTTCTTGCTTATTTCGTCTTACTTTACTCATTACGGTTTTCATTATATTTACTTACTTTTTCGTCGTAATTACTATATTTCTTGTTACCCCAACAATAATTAATTATTTAACCTAGACGTACGATTTTGGGCAAGCGCCCACCCTAGGGCCTAGACAATTGTAGGTATTCTACGAAGGAAAAGGCACAATCATGTCTGCAGCATTGCAAGAAACACTAGACATATGGTTAATGAGTCCGCGAAGGATCCCAGTGATCCCAATGTACAGCCTTAAGATCCCGTTGAGCAGCCAAAAGACACCTCTCAGGAGCCGATCCCTGTTGCCAGCGATAGGAAGGCGATCGACCTTCGGAAGGCAATTTTGAGTTTAGCGGTTTCCTTGTTAATCTCCTCAAAACTGCGTCCGAGCGGAATTCAAGCAACATAGTTGAAGGGATATCTTAGAGGATAGGAGCGATGTTTGCTGGATTGTCTCAGAGGATAGCATCCCCGCGAGGACCAGCACCCACGAACAATTCACTAGTATCAGCTCCTAATTGCAGGCATAAAATGTATGTCGCCCTTGAAGGCTCATCAACAATCAACAACCAAGACCTCGAAGAAGCTCCTGTAATTTAAGACCTCATAAAAGAGATGAAGGACGTCCACGACCGAATTGGTAATGTGCAAGGTGCTCTACCCCAAATTACCATGGTAGATGATAAAAAGTTTTATAATCATGCTTACAAAGCAAGTGCTGCACCGGTCCGCATACCAAAGCACTTCCGCTTGCTGGATAACTTGAAGCATGATGGAACGACTGATCCGGATGAGCATATAGCTGCATATTACACGACTGTAAAGAGTAACAAGATTACTGAGGAAGAAATCCAGTCGCTCGACCTTGACTAAAGGGGCCCTCGCTTGGTACACTCAGCTACTAATGGGATCTATCAAAACATTCACTCAGATGCAAGAACTTTTCAAGAAAGCGCATTCTGGTGCCCGCAAGCGGGAGAAGGGCATGGAAGATATCTTTGAGATACGTCAGTGGGACAACGAGCTGCTAAAGGACTACCTTGACAGATATCAGAGGGAACACATTGAGCTTCCTCCAGTCCCTGACAACATCGATGTGGTAGCCTTTGACAAGATTTTAAATTCAAAGGGATCGTTAGCCACTAGGGAATTGCAGTGGAGATTAACCCAGCACCCAGTGACCACATGAAGCACGTTGCATCAAAGGTATACTGAAAAGCTTCGCTTGGAGCTAGACAATTCTCATAACCCTGAACTCGAGCAAAGAACGAGATCAGGGAGCCCTTCCCTAAAAGGAGAGGAGTACGGAAGAAGGGTGAAGCAAAAGGCACAGACCAATCAGGAGCCGAATGGCAAAACAACTCTTGATCATCAGGGTCCCAAGAGAAGCAGATGGAACCCCGTAACTTCAGGGATTTTTGTTTACGAGGCAAAATCGTGGACTTAGTCACCAATCACTTAGGTAGATTAGGTCCAAGGGTCCGATGGCCGCCTACCGTAAAAGGAGCTACGGAGAGGAACACAACGCCCTATTGTGACTTACATCGCAGCGGTAGTCATGCTACAGTCAACTGTAAAGCCCTGATGATTGAAATCAAGCATTTGCTGAAACAAGGACACTTCAAAGATCTGATTGAAGAAGGACCACGACATTCTAAAGAACCAGATTCTGAAAACTCGAAATCTATCAATGCAATCTTTTCAACTGTGGAGCCCAACACAGCCCGAGGGACTATGGTGCCATGGGAATTAAACAGTCCGATCCTATTTGGTTTGGAGGAAGAGGCAGAACATCAAGGCGACCTCATCGTGCCCATATCCGACTTATGCGTCCATCGAGCCATAATTGATCCAGGGAGTCGTGTGAACATTATTCGGCGGGAGGTAATACAGAATAATGGCCTCAACCACCCGAAAGATAATTAATTTCAATGGACACTCAGAAGAGCTTGTTCGAGAATTAACTCTACTGGTTCATATACCGGGCGTGACGAGGATAACCTTCTTCCAGCTAGTGGCGGACCTAGGATTTTTATCAAGGGTTATCAAAATATTAACAAGTTAATATATGAAAAAATTAAGGGGACTCAACATATACTATATACATATACCTTGGTGCACGACCAGTAGCCAAAATAAATATGGCGGAAGAGGAGTCCGTCGAATTCGAGGCCATGGAACAAGAAGTCAGAGCAGAGATCAACGAACAGCAGGATCAGTTAGTGGTGATGGACCAGCTAGTCCCCAAAGCCACAAAACTGGTATGCCAGTTTTCTGAGGTGTTGCGGAGACAAGAGGGGCCCCTATGGCTGATACAGAATTACCTAATAGTGGCCTAGAAAAATATACAGCTCTTACAGCTTCCAGTGATAAATGATCCAAAGCCATGTGAGTATCTATTATTATATGTCTCGATCTTAGAAATAGCATGGAATGCAGTCCTTGTACGAGAAGAGAATGAGAAATAATTTCCCGTGAAGTACGCCAGTAAAAGAACCTCGCATCGAGACAGGTTTCTGCCTTTACTTTTTCAGTTTATTATGGCCGTGATCACAGCAACCGAGGAGCTGCGCTCGTATTTTCTTGACCATACGGTCAACATGGTCTCTTCCATACCGGTACAGACCATATCTTCTAAACCTGGACTCTCGGAGGAGATGGAAGAATGGGCCGAGATACTGGGAGAGTATGACATTATCTACCAACTCGGACAGCCATCGAGTCGCATGAACTTGAGGGTTTCACCTCAGACTTCATAGGGAAGCTGAAGCCAAAGGTGAAGGAGTCAACCAGAAATGAAGAAATGATTGAGCCCGGATGTTGGGGGATTAGCATTGAAGTAGACCTGAAAAGGAAGAAGCCGATCTCGATCTGTGGGTCAGGACACCTATTGGGATGGTATTTCACAAGACCGCCAGAGCTCAAATCGACGAAGAAGAGTATGAAGCCATAATTCAAGCTCTTGACTTAGCTTACATACTAGGGGCCAGGAAGGTCACCCTCTCAACGGCTCCCAACTGATCGTCGATCAAGTAAAAAAAATTTTTTACCACAGAGGGCAACTGAACGCCGGATCGGCAGGAGAGAATGAAAGCACTCATGCAAAATTTTCAGATGTGGGAGTTTTTCTGTCGAGAAGGAAGCTCAAGTGGTGGCAAAGCGTCCGAAGATTCATGCAATCAGTAGATAGTGGCTGAGTTAACCCCCGTAGACCTAATGAGCCTCGAAGATCCAGACACAAGATCCGTCACGGGGCAGCGTCATGTGCCGATCAACGACCTAAGCAAATGAATCCTCTTTGAAGACAAATCAGAAAGTAGAAAACTGTGAAAACAAGCCGTTAATTATTGTTTGATTGGTGCAGATTTATACCATTGGGTTGTCAGTGGCCAAGAGGTAACATCTCCAGACTCAATATCCTCGAGTAGGGAAGCCCAAGCATACGCCACCGAACCTTCTAAGGATCCGGCTTACAGTATTTTTCATTTTTTAAGCGTTTACTTTAGTTATATTATTTCCTTTTAATTTTGATCACAGTATTTTCATACTCATCGGTCGTGATACGGGTTTTCACCCACAGCATCTCAGGCTTCGCTCCCTTTTTTTTCAATAAAACTACTGTTACCTTTAGTCAATTTTACTTAATCATTCAGATCCATCTATGATCCAACTATTCATAGCCTCGGCCAGACCTAAGTTGAAATAATACACTCACTTTTCGCTACAAAAATTAGGGTACACTACTCGCTTAGAGTAAGACCACGTCTAGCTCAGCCACCAGGCATTATTCGTGAGTTGAACTCGTTAATTCAACAACTGTACCTACACGGCAATGGGGACACCTATCCGCATAGTGCCAGAAAGTCTTAATTACTCGAGTAACTAAATAGAGACGTTCGAAGTCGGACGCAAAAGTGCCTGTTATCACACGGGCTAAAGTCGTCCCATTGTAGGTGCAAACGACCATCTACTACCGATGCAACCTAAGCCGCCATCTATCGGCGCACAATGGACGTAATTGCACAAAGCAGGCTCAGTGATAAACGTTCTAAAGTGATTAGAATATTCAAGATGACCAGAAGCCATCTAATCCTTAGGTGCACAAAACATACTGCTTGACTATACATTACAAAATATGTAATAACACAAGTACATATAAAAATATTGATGAACGACCGTTTCATTAATAACAAATAGCCCG
Source organism: Petunia x hybrida (assembly GCA_037355625.1). Taxonomy (NCBI): domain Eukaryota; kingdom Viridiplantae; phylum Streptophyta; class Magnoliopsida; order Solanales; family Solanaceae; genus Petunia; species Petunia x hybrida. The sequence goes on along the minus strand of JBBBVM010000049.1, from coordinate 1,912,675 downwards.
TAGGCTCATAATATACATTTAGTTCTTCCTGAATACAATATTTGTTTGTAATAATTTTAGAAAAAAGAAAATGGAAGACTAAAAACAAAGAGCTCCCCAGGATTAACATGGCTGAAAAATTTTCATCTGGATTGTAGCTACAAGCTGTAAATAGTTCGACGTTCTTCTTTTCTTCAGGCAGCCCGAGATATATCAGCCCAAGCATTCCTTCAAGGCACATGGTCGTTGGTGCAACCAAATCCCGTCTGCTTGATCAAAGCAAGGGACCTCGGAAGCATCTGAGTACAGGCCTAACCTTCTCCATCTCGCCTGCTGAACTTAAAGAGAAACTTGAAGACTTGCTGCAGAGCTTGGCAAGAAAGCTTGACATCTGAGTCAACATCAACTGGTCAAACCGGAGTGCACAACCCCGCATATCTTCAAGCACAAATAGGAGTTCACAAGGGACGGAGAGGCTTGAGCTGGGAACCTACCACAAGGGGGCCTCTTCTCTCAGGTACCCTACAACCAACGGCCGATGAGGCATTGCAACGGTGATATGACCGAACCAATAGAACTTAGAGACAGCCCTGAGCTGTGAGTGGAGTTACAACTTGGTGACTCGTTAATCCGCTCATGACCCAAAGCTGTATCCTCTTGCCTGTTATGAGACAGAGTTAGACAAGTAGGCTTCAACCCTATTCTATAAAAGAGGCAACATAAGCACTAGAGAAATCCTTGCGGAGAAGCCGCATGACAGCTGAAAGGGCTAAGCGTCTTGACCCCGTATGACAAGAAAAATATCACAACAACCGTTGTGTTAGAAGATGAGTACACCGTAATAAGTGCACATGACACAATGAAGACATCCCAAAGGATGATGTTAGAATCCCGATCAAACTTCATGACTCGGCGGACTTTATTCAATCCTTCATGGATGAAGAAAGAAAAGAAGATAACTGTAGATAAATTTCCTCCTACAATTATCTCGAGCATCATCCATGCGGAACTAAGAAGAGTTTCTGAGAATATCAAACCAGGATCAGAGGCAAATATTTTTTAGGAAGGGAGAGTGTTTAATTGAGGGGTTTTGCAAGTACAAGTTTTTCTAAAAAAGGAAGAGAGTTTTCTAAAGAAGTTTATGATCTTTCTATTGTCACAAGGCCACTACTTATAGGCAGAAAGGGATAAGGATGGAGCACAAAATGGTCAAGCGTCATTATTGATGGAGATATGAAATGATTCGGGGCAGTTAATGGCAGTTCCTGAAAAGGTGCATTGGATCAGTATCAACCAATCAGAGGGAAGCACGTGAAGTTCTCGAAGAAATCGGTATCACTCTTTGGTCAGAGAGACTGCGAATCTCAAGAAGTCGGTGAGATATATTTTCACAGCCGTTTCGCTTTTACTTCCTCACTGCTTGCATCAGCACTCAGCAATTGGGGAGGGGGGCTGACTGTGCGGGCACAAATACGCTATCTACTATTATAGGGATACGAGTCCAGCTGGCGAGACTAGACTTATCTTACAAGTCAGCAGGCGCAGAGGATATACGCCGGCTCCTGAAGCCAACGACCGTTTAGGTGGCACGGCCATAGGATGCCAGGTATACATCCTGCTGCCTAGGGTTTACAGTCTCCTAGTTAGGGTTTAGTATGTACCACCGCCTTGAGTTATAGGCCCGTAGCCTTATTAGTCTTTGTATTTAACATTATCTAGGACTGGGTATCACTACTATAAATATCCCTCCTTACATTGTATTGTACAAGGGGCGATTCACCATAGGATCCGGCTACTCTCAAGGAGTAAGAATTACTTTACATTTTCTTGCTTATTTCTTCTTGCTTTACTTGTTATTATTTTTATTATATTTACTTAATTTTTCGTCGTAATTACTGTATTGCTTGTGACCTCAACCATAATTAATTGGTTAACCTAAGCGTACAATTTTAGGTATAAACAATGAAACATATTACCAAGCCATGGCCTCCGCTATTGGGAAGCAATTCAGGGAAACTGTACGAATTAGGGAAATAATTGAAAATGGAATCAAGGCTGGAAAGATTTTCATATCTCCAACTTTAAAAGACACTACCCAAACATTGCAATCAGGGTTTAATTGTCTTGGGAAGAAAAAGAATTATGTTGTAGCCATGGTAGGTTCGAGTGCGAAAATATGGAGCGAGAAAGGATACAATCATACCCACACAAACCAAGCTCCAAAAATACACCATGCACAACACTACTTCTCCCCAAAAATACAAAGTGCTCCATAGCCCCACCCTAATACTCAGCTAATGCAGTGCATCCATATGCTCCAATACCATCTTATCTACAATGGCGCGGTCCAGCTCCATAGCCTATATACCATACTCACCAATCCTCATAACCATTTCTAGGCTCCACCAAATATTCCTTACCACCCAATGAAGCCATTTACTTTCGTCCCAAGGCCCGAATATAAGAAGCCGCAGAAAAGAAGAAGAAGCTTATGCTAATAGGGGAGTCTTACACTAGTCTCTTCGAGAAGTTACAGGATTTAGAATTGTCGAGGCCGATCAATGGGAACATGAATCCCATGGCAAAGGTTGATTATTCTCGCCTATGCGCTTATCATTTTGGTGCACCAGGTCATGACACAAAGGATTTCTATTATCTCAAAAGGGCAATTCAAAATTTGATAGATAATAATCAGATCCAAGTTGAGGGGTCGGACGTGCCAAACATCACCTAGAACTCATTGCCAGTCCATGATGCATAGGTTTGGTACATTGGACTTAGCGCCCAGTTGATCAATATGGGAGCAATGTTTTACCTATTGTGAAGTGCCATTTGTAGCAATGTTTTGTTATCTATTCTACGTTCTTGGTTATTTAAGTGTGTGGGTGTTATGGACTTTGTCCCCCCCAGCCAGTAATATGTAGTCTCTCTGGTTAGAGTGTATGAATGACACCCGGTCACACTAGATGTTTCAACTCCCGCCTGAACCAGAAGGACTGTGTCCCACAGATGGGTAGTATCATATGTGTCCGGACTATGTGTCCAATATCTAGCCTCTTTGGGGGACCCCCAATCACATATAATATGACCACAATATAAGTATAAGCATGTATGAGGCACAACACATGGTGCAACAATAAATATGAACTCAAGGAATGATAAGAAAACCCTAGATGGAATTATAGACACAACTTGGAACTCCGAATTTGTCCAACTCTTTGAATTTTTATAAAATTTAGTTAGAGCTTCCCCTAAAACTGGATGATACGCAAAAATAAAAACCAGCACTACAATATACACAAAAATGGGTACCTGGTCAGAAGATAACATCGAGCAAAAGGAAGTTTAGCTATACACAAAACAAGCGACAAAACAGGATTATGAACTTAATGTCGGCCAATCATTTTATAAAGCTTTTACTGTTGCTTTAGGATAAAACTGAGCACCTAAACATGCTATATTAGCTTGAACATTCTTATGGGATGCTATAGGATATTCATATGTTAATGGATTACATAAAATATTGAATGGACAACAAAACACCATGATCGGACGACGAAACAATTCCACGGATGCACAGAATTTCTTGATAGTACCACTATCCTATATTGCATCATAGTTTTCAGGGCCTAAATGGAAAATATAGACTTTAGAATCTGAATGAAAGTTGTAGATATATCTCTTGTGGTTCCAGGAAATCCTAAATCACCCCAATATCAGTTTTGTATAAAATGTTACGCTCGAACTACTATCAATTGCCTGGAGTAAAAAATGTGTTTTTCAGTTTTGAGCCATCTTACGTGCTACTCTTTGGGGACTGTTTTAAGACCCTTATACCTGGGATTTTTTCACTAAAATCTACTTATACAATGTTACAATTATTCTATATAATATTATAATGAATTTTCCAATTTTGAAGGCAAAACAAGCATGGAAAGTTACTATAGACATGCCTTGGTCAAAAGAAGAAGATAGGCCTTACATACCTCACAAGTTTAGCTTTCACATCTTGTTTTCTTTACTTGCCAAGCTTAATTGAGCTAAATTCCATCAAATTCAGCAGTTACTTAGTCATGAAGCATCCTCAAACTTAGACAAAATTGAAGGTAGCATAACGTTACCTTAATCGCGTAGAGCGATTTTTGATGTAATCCATCTTCAATTTCGAGTTAAGATTGTCGTTCCTCCTTCAAAACCTTAAGAATAGCTTCCTCCCTTATGAAGGTACGATTTCCCTCATGAATATTCTTTAAATGAGGAGAAAAGAGATAAGTTTCCCTTTTATATTCAAAACATTTCACTTCTAGCCCTCTTGTGTGCTTATGTCCCTTCTTCTAGCCTGACTTTTGACGCTCATATATCTTTATTCGGATGTTGTATAAACAAACAAGAAAGAGTTTTGGAAACTACATTTCAAAACCTTCAATTTGGTATAAAATATGTCCCAAAATGACTTTATAAATATTACGAATTTAATTGCTCAAATGACTCGTTACATGGCAATTCTTCAATAGGATTTTTCGCAACTTAAATCCGATTTGTCTCAAATTTTTTTCAATATCTAAATATCATATATAGTCATATTATGACTTTATACTTACTTAAATCATGCTTAACATATCATTAACGCAATATATGTCACTTTAGACATACGAGGAGTAGCAATCTCCCCCCTTAGGAACATTCATCCTCGAATGTTAAATGAAGTATGTAGAAGCATTAAGCAACGATCTGTTACATACCTGAAGTAGTGAAAAGATAAGGATATTTTGCTCTCATATCATTCTCAGCTTCCCAAGTCATTTTTTCTACATTATTGCTTTGCCATAACACCTTAACTGAAGGAATGCCTTTCGTCCTTAGTCGAAGAATCTGCCTATCTGAAATTGCAACTGGCACCTCTTCATAAGTCAACTGCTCTGTGATCTGAACATCATCTACTGGTATAACTTTGGAGGGATCTCTGAAACATTTTCTGAGCATGGAAACATTGAATACTGGGTAGACCTCCTAAAGGTCTGCTGGAAGGTCTAACTCATAGGTTACACTCCCAACTCGCCTGATAACCTGATATGGACTCATAAATCTACGGCTAAGCTTTCCCTTCTTGCTGAATCTCATAACGCCTTTCATAGGCGAGACTTTCAGGAATACCCAATCACCAATCTGAATTTCTAAATCTAGACATTAGCTATCTGCATAGGACTTATTTCTGCTCTGCACTGCTAATAATCATTCCCTGATCACCTTGACTTTATCAACTGCTTGCAGGATTAAGTCTGGACCTATCAATTGAGACTCACCAACCTCGAACCATCCTATAGGAGACCTGCATTTGCGCCCATACAAAGCTTCATATGGCGCCATCTGTATGCTAGAATGATAGCTATTATTGTACACAAACTCTATCAACAGTTTATGTTCTCTCCTACTACCTCCAAAATCTAGCACACAAGCTCTAAGCATATCTTTTAACGTCAGAATGGTCCGCTCAGCTTGTCCGTCTGTCTGGGGATGAAATATTGTACTCAGATTCACCTGGGTTCCTAAACATGTCTGGAATGATCGTTAGAAATTAGCTGTAAACTGTGTGCCCCTGTCTCAAATGACAGATACTGGAATACCATGTAGGGGCACTATCTTTCTAATATAAAGTCTGGCATAATCCTCTGTTGTATATGTAGTTCTAACAGGCAAGAAATGAGCTGATTTGGTAAGCTTGTCAACTACAACTAGATAGAGTCATACCTACTCCGCGTACGGGGCAAGCCTGTAATGAAGTCCATATTCAATGCTTCCCATTTCCATAATGGAATCTCCATTTTGATGCAATCTAGGTGCAGAAGCAAACACGATATGAATAAGTAGAAAGTAGGGAGAATAGAGACAGGAATGAGACATAACTCGAATAGAAGCCCAAGTAGCACCGAGGAACTAGTCTCGATACACCTTTGGTGAAGTCAAGAGACACCTACACTAAGCAAACTAGTCTCAAGAGGCACTCAGCTGTTGCAATCAAGTTTGATAAAAAAGATCGATGTTCATTTGGATTCACCAAGTGAAATCAAGCCCCAAAGGGTTTCTTCATTGAAGAGCTCTCAAGCTTTCAAGTTTCATATTTTCATATTCAAAGTAGACTAAGTGAAATAAATGACCTAAGGAGGTATTTATAGGCTTTCCTCCTTCTAACTAATGTCTAAAATAACCCCACAAGTTGGTTAAAACATAAAAGACCACGCAGGGTCAAAATAGAAAGAAATGCACAAAAATCACGTCCATGGGTCAGGCGCTCCGCCTGGGACCTTCACTGATCAAGAATGTCAGGCGCTCCGCCTGGATTTGAGGCGTTCCGCCTGGGTCCTTCACTGGTCAAGAGTTCCAGGCGCTCCCCTAGTTTTGAGGCGCTCCGCCTCCTTTCTGGTGTGTCCTTGGGCGCTCCTCCTTGGCCTTGAGGCGCTCTTCCTTCACAGCAACCGTGGCTCGCGGCCTTCATCTCATCTCTGAAGCTCTCGCCCTTGCGCCCTCGCGTCCTCTTATCTTGGCTCTTGATAGTTAGGATCTAAGCCCAATTTGGATTGCATCATCCTTCCCTTCTTGAAGAGATTTCGTTCTCGAAATCAAACCATCAAGACCTACAAACAAAGACAAGCGCAACCAAAATATCCTACTGCAAGAGTAGGTTAGCTCAACAAGAATAAGTGCAAGTAGCATGGAAAACACACTCTTATGATAGAGCCAAGCATCAATACTAACAAGAAAGTCTATGTCTCCAAAGGAAACTACAAGTTCTTGGCTCAACAACATCAAGCACTCATAACTATAGCAAGCAAAGGGATCAATAAGACATGGAACATGCAAAATTAAACAATCAAAATTCCTCAACCCTTAAGCTCATGTCCAACAGACCAAACCTTCAAGGCAATTTCATCACAATGTTGCACAATGAGTTTGGAATGCTTACTACTCAAGGTGTGATCAACATATGGGATAGAGTAACTAAAATAATTCAACCGACAACTAACATCAATTACTCCATTCCCCTTCTTGGAAGCACTCTTACACACACCAAGAGTTACCTCCTCACCTTCATTTTCATCCCTAAGACAACCCTCCTCACAAGGAAAACTCTCAAGGAAGGTATTAATAATGGCTTTTTCATCATCATAACCCAAACAATCAAGAGTAGGGTCATTAGAATAATCATCCACCTCACTCAAAATTTCAAACAAAGTGTTGTCTGTAGAGTCAAATCCTTTACACCATGGAGGGTCTAACTCGTTCTCAACTCTAGTTCGATACAAATCACCACCACAAATAAAGATGCCCTCAAATAAAGGATTAGTAAAAGTAGACATGTCAACTTCATTTTTAAGCAAAGGTGAAGTATCAAAACTAGGTTCATCACTCATACTTGAGGAGTCATCATAGATAACCCTATTCCTCTCATGCAATAGAGACTCCTCAAGGTCACTACCATCCTCACTACAACATATAGGTCCACTAAAGACAATTATATCAATAAAGGTGTGATCAAACAACTCATCTTCCCCTTTATCAAAACTTGGTGGTGTGTCATAACAAGGTTCACAAGTAAGGTTGGTGCAAGCTAAACCGGAGGTAAAGCTAACAACCAGAGAAACGTGGAAAAATAACAACGATAAAGTAAAGATAGAAGCAAGTCAAGTGTTAGCTTCGATTGAATGATACCGAAGAACTAGTTTCGGTCCCAAACAATCAGAAAAAAAATGACACACCTAATGCAAGCAAGAATCCTCAAGAAGTCACATGCTTCTTGCAAATTGAATGACCAAAGAAGAAGATTGTTCAAACGATTCATACCGAATGACACAAAGTTCTTAAAATTCCACATCGGGGTTCGCCTCCATTGGAGACACTCAATAGCTACAGCTATGTTTAATCATTCATAAAAAACTAGACTCCTTATAATGAAATGAAATGAGGTTTATATAGACTATTTTAAGGACAAAAGAGTAAATGATCACAGGCGACCAATAGGAGTAAGCCACGCAGGGCTGAATAAACTGAGTGTTTGGTCACTCCTACAGCCGAACACTTGAGTTTCGAACACTTGAGCTCGAGCTCTTGACTTCGGTGCTCAGTTGCTCAACTTGACTCATTTTGACATCGGACGCTCTCCCTTCGGCTGCTTGTTTGCTTTACTTCAGCGTCGATGTTGAGTGTTCGGTTTGGGTTCAGTCACTCCCTTCTTCGAGCTCAAGCTTATAGATGAAGCCTTCGATTCTTGAGCTTGGCCATTTAGCTTTGGAACAGTTGCTTTCTCCCGACCACGCCAATTGAATGTGAACGTCATGCAATAGCTTGGCTTGGCTTCGTGTCATTGGCCTCGGTGGAATACACACTTGATCAGCACGTGTTTGGTCTGCATCATCCTCCCCTTCTTGAGAAGATTTCATCCTCAAAATCGAGCTCTCTTCAGCATCCAATGCTTGGCCTACAACACAGGGAGTTAAGTCAGCAATATTAAAGGTGTTGGAGACGTTATACTCATCAGGGAGGTCGATCACATAAGCATTGTTTTTGATCTTATTCAGCACTTGAAACGGACCATCCCCTCGAGGAGCCAACTTTCCTTTCTTTTGGCTTGGATCAATTCTCCACACTCATTTAACCATTGCAAATGGTAAGGATGAGGATGCTTTGAGGTAGGTAATCCAAACTGTGAAACCAAGGTTGGCTCACCACATTTGCAGAACTACCCCGAATCAATTATCATCGAACAAACTTTCCCCCTTACTCAATATCT